>VWPU01000751.1:16262-117561 GCA_013398955.1 Callaeas wilsoni
CTGGTGCCTGGGGTTATTCCTGCTCAGGAGCAGTAGCCTGCACTTGCCCTTGTTGAATTTCAGACAGTTCTTCTTTGCCCATCTCTCCAAACTGCCGAGGTCCTTCTGAAGGCTGCACAGCCCTCTGAGGTATCAGTCACTCCTCCCAGCTTTTTGTCATCAGTGAACTTGCTGAGGAGGCCTCTGGCCCTTCATTCAAGTCATTGATGAGCAGGTTAAACAATACTGGGCCCAGTATTGAACCTTTGGGGACAGCACTATTGACAGGCCTCCAGCTAGACCCTGAGCCACTGATTATGTCTCTCTGAGATCTGTTATTCAGCTCAATTCACCTCACTGTACACTCATCCAGCCCACACTTCCTTAGTTTGCCTGTGAGAATGTTGTGAGAGGCGATGTCAAAAGCCTTGCTGAAGTCAAGTTAGACAATGTCCACTGCTGTGCCCTCGACAGTCCAGGCAGTTGTTTCATCACAGAAAGCAATCAGGTTGATCAAGTATGATTTACCTTTAAAGAATCCATGCCGATTACCCCTATCCCCTTCTTGTCATTCATGTGGATAGAGACGGCCTCCAGAATGAGCCGTTCCATCACTTTCCCAGGGACTGAGGTGAGGTTGACTGGCCAGCACTTTCCTGGGTCCAACTTCTAGTCCTTTTTGACACCTGGAGTGACATTTACTTTCTTCCAGACCTCAGGCACTTCTCCCGATCACCAGAGATGATTGTGAGCAGCCTCACTGTGGTGTCCACCAGCTCCCACAGCACTTGTGGATGTATCCCATCACTACCCATCCATGTGGATGCCAAATTTACCTAGGTGTTCTTTAACCCAATCCTTCCTGGCCAAGGGAAGGTCTTCCTTCCAACATTCCCTTTACTCTGGTTTCCTGACCCATAGATCGCTGAGGGCTGTTCTTGTCAGTGAAGGCTGATGGAAGGAAAGTGTTCAGTAACTTTGCCTTCTCTGTGTCCTCTGTTAATGGGGTCCCCCCTCCATTTAATAATGGGCCCACATTATCCTTACTTTTCCAAACACTCACTCCAGGCAACATTCCCGGAAAAGAGCCAAACAAACACAACCAGAATTGTGACTTCTGGTTTTTCCTTATTCAGGAAAAAAAGCCTGAAATATAGTTTGCGCTACTCAGTTAAGGGATAGTCATCTCCCTCCTAGTGCAGGTGAGAAGTAACTGCAGCACACCCAGGAATGGATGCTCAGCATTTCGTTAGACAGCTCTCAGCAGGGCCAGTGATTTTGACTCACAAGCTCTAGCAGCCAACTGAGGCAATTCTCCCAGTTATCTAGCACAAAGTGAGGCATGTCCCAACTTAAGGCACATGGGGTGAAAACTGAAATAATCTCGCTAACTTTACCAGCATAATGTGAATAGTGAAGTGATTCCAAATGAGGACTAAACCCCTCCCTATAAAATCCTTGAAAACGTACACCCTTGATTCAAGGGTGTAATCTGGTCACGTAGCACATCATCTATGGTGTCATTGCTGGCAAAATCAACTTGTTTGGACAATAATTTATCTTGATACCAATATTTGTGCAAGAATGACAGCACTGGTTGTGTTTCACTGCTAGAGCCACAGGATTTTTCTGCGGGCACCCACAGGGACTAGGGGGAAGCTTTCCCTAGAATAAGGGTTTTTCATTGTTTTGTTTGCAGTAGAGAAGCCTTTCCGAGCAAGCTGACATCCACCTTAAATTACTTCCCTGTGTAGAGTGTCTGTGCTGTATAGTTTCACAGGAGACTGCTTATTTCTCATACTGATTTACGCAAGGCAGGGTAGTGAACATACACTTAATTAATAGTTGACTTCATTGGAAGCCAGCTGTTAGCCCCATAATTTACAATGGGAACAGTTTCACAATCAGAAGAATTATATTTCTAGAAACTGTATTTCTGTGTTTTAGAGGTCAAATCCAGCTTCCATTAAGGTTTGTGGAGACCCTAATGATCTGAAAGTGATGCTATGTGCTGATGCATACCGCCATGAGTTTCATGTCTTACTGAAAGAATGACTTTTATGGGACACGTGATACTTAACACAGTCACAAGTATTTTCCCCAGGCCAAATCAGAAATGGTACTGTTAAGTCTGCACATCTCTGTCCCACTTTGCTCCTGAAATAAGTCCAATCCAACAAAGTTTTCTTTCAAAATGTCTAGGTTACTAAGATGAAACTTACTATTGCTTCTGTTTAAATGTTATTTGTGTCTAAGTGCCATGAAATAAATTCATGCAACACAACTTGGCTTAATCCACAACCAATGGATTAATTTATTGACAGAGCTTTCCTCAATATATTGGGTCAGATATTAAACAGCATTTAATTTACTGATGCCCTTAAAGTTAAAACATTATTTCCATGTGTCGTCATATCAGGAATTAATCCTAGAGGGTCACAAACTAATATTTTTTGTATGTTTTGAACATGTTTTTCTCAGCCTCTGTGAAGCATTAGGAAGTTAATGCTCTGCACTGCAAATAAACTGGCCTCTGTTCCCAGGCCTGATAACCTAAAAGGTGACCATTACTTTACATATTCTTTTTTCTAGTGTCAAATACACTGTGGGGAATATTGGAAAGAAGATAAGAGAAGAATGCATATTTTGCAGGACAGAATGCCAACACCTGACACCTAGGAAACAAGATCTGGCAGAGTTTGAGGTGTTGGCAAAGAAAACCTAATGATCCCAAGTGACCTAACATACAAGTTTGTTCCTGTGCAACTTTGCCTTCCGGGATTTTTAGTGTGAAATATAAGATGCCTGCATCTTCCTGAAGGACCTGTCATGCACAGCAGCACATCATTGTCAGGCTTTGGTATTCCCTGAAGCAGTCAGTGGTATAAACAACTTCTTCACATGGCTGTTCCTGAGGGTGGGCTGAGAAGAAGCTGAAGTCCTGCCAAGGAGGACTGAGGAGCATCTGAACGTTTTTAGTCTTACGTTGTAGACTCAAAAGACTGGAAGTCTTGCAGGATGTTTGGATCACTGTCTGTGCTTCATATCTCACCCCAGCTAGGTTTAGACTCAGAGAACACTGTCTGGCTTGTCTGTGGGCAAGCTACCTTCAGTTCAGCACAGGCAGGAGCCTAAAACTGAAGCAGAAGGATCCCTGCAGATCCCCTTGGCTCTGGGGAGGGAAGGCTGGGTGTGTACATGGATGGATCCAGCGGGGCTGTGGGACAGCTAGTGGAGCCAAGTGCAACAGTCACAATAACAAACAGAGAGTCCACATGATTAAAAGGAAAGATTCTCGAAGTTAATATTAGGATGAGCAGCACACTGGGTCACAGGCTGAATTAACCCAGAGAGAATGGGGTAGGATTTAAAATAACTTTTCCAGTGCCTGGCTACAGCTGAATGCTGCTGCTATTTGGGGGAGAATATGCATATTCTTGCCATTTATGTTGTTATTTTTGCATGTTTAACAGTGTTGCTCATTAAAGAGTTTAAAACTTGAGGCAATGGGGAGAGCCAGTTTCTCCTCTGACTTTTGCGGACTTTGTGTCAGCCTGATTTGACGACAAAAGGTGCTGCTTGCTCGCTAGTCCTATGCTTACAGTGTCAGCCTCTGGTTAAGAGCACCATTATAGAACAACCTGTTAGGCTGCAGGGTCTGGCTGGAGAATGGGAAGGGACACAGCTGGATCTGTATCCTTCTGCTTTGACCTACAGCTCTATAAAAATCAGCCTCACTTCTGCTTGCCAGAGTGTAAGAACATGAGAAGAAATTATCTTTCATTGCTATGAAAGGTTTGTATCAAGAAGCAGAAGCTGAACAGAGAAACAAGGTGTAGAAAGACCCTTTTAAATCCTTCTATTACCCTCTTGAGAGGTGCTTTTTTTGGGGCACAGTAGACAGCAGAGGTGCTGCACCAACAGGAGATTTCTTGCTGTGTCCAATGGATGCTGAACCAACCTCTCTTCATGTGTTTATCTCAGAAAGCTTCCCTTTGAGCAAGAAAATGAGGGAAGCTGTGGTTTTGCCTCCCCTAGCCAGCTGAATGACTTATGTTGCTATCCTTTTTTTGGTGACTAGGTCTTTTTTTCTGGTACTGGAGTTGTGCTACTTGCTCTTTCACTGTTTTAGGTTCTTTACTATGCTTACTCCAGACCTTATTTTGGGGATTTTGCATTATTTAAACAAACAAACAAGTGATGTAGGACTGCTTCCTCTCAGAAGCCCAGTCTCAAGTAGGACGCGTGGCTCTTTTGGATAAGTCTTGCAGTGACTGAACTGCCATTTTTCTGCGGAGAGGCAATAACAATTCACAGTAGCACAAGGCTGTTTGCTGACAGCCTGCCCACGTGCACAGTGTTGGGACACCTGATTTGCCAAAACCACCTCATAATATGATGAAGAAGAAAACACTTCACAAGTTTCAATTACCCACATGCTGTGTCCTCCTCCGCTCCTCCCAGGGCTGGCCTTGGGTATTGGAGAGCAGAGCCCACAGCTCTGGCAGCAGGTTTGTAGCTTCATTCACTTGCTCTCCAGACCTAAACTCTCCTGACCAGGCCATAGGAAAGTGAGGTGGCATGAAGGAGAAAAGGCAAGGATATCCAAGTAAAGCCAAATCTTACTCAAGTCAATGTACATCCTCTCACTCACAGAAAAAAATTCGTTAGTGTTTAGTCCATATTTTCAATGTGTTCACATTCTTTTTCATTGGAAGTATTTTTCTTTAAAACATATTTAATTTGATTTAAAAAAAACCCCTGATAATGAATACTTCACTTTTGGTCAAGAAAAACATTCTGTTCAATCACAGAAGACTTTTGATGGATCATTTATCATCTGATGAAAAATAAAGACCCTTCAGTTTTGACTAATTCAAAATACACTTTTAACACTTTACAATGCAGGGAAATTGAAGGAAGGACTGGTACATAGTTTACCTGCATTATTTACTTCTTCAAACACTCCTTATGGAAGAAAAACTGAGGAACAAAGTATTTTGCCTAAAGCTTTGTGTTGCTCTGTATCACATTTTTCAGGCTTCCTTGAAATATTTTTTAACATGATTTTGATGCCCACACATACTGACAGAAATACCACCAACACCCTCCACACAGCCAAAATTTTTTTATGCTGGCTCCCTGTGTGCTTCTGGTAAAGGACTAAGTCTGAGTCTCCTGCTGGGTAAGGAAAACTAAATGCAAAACCACTGACAAATGCAAAAAATGATGGCAGGGCACTGGGGAGAAGGGACATCAGCACGGCCATCAGCCCCTTTTGGGAGCTTGCCATAAAGAGATGCTGAGTGCTCATTGCTAAGACAAAGAGCAGCGCAGGCAGGGCCACAGGAAGGACATACTAACAGGGCAATAATGACCAGGGAGCTGCCGGCTGCGAGCTGAGCCGTGGACTGTGCCGACAATGTGGGAGTTTTCCCTGCCTCTCTCTTCCCTTCCAAAATAGATTTTCTTATGATCATTCAATTGTTCTTCATATTAGAGCATCAATGCTTCCCCCACTGATTTACAATTGATCAGGGAGAACGCTCCCTCCTAACCTGGTATTTTCTTTTTCCTCAGCATCAAATCTTTATCTTTATGTAGCAGGAGAGAAACAATTGAAAAATTTACCTGGGGTTTTGTTAGTCTTCCTTACTTGTTTTGCTTTCTCGCCTCGGCAACAAAAGAGTTGTCAAAAGTAATGTTTATAATAATTTAACGGATTATTTGCTTATTAGATATTAATCATTCTGCTGTGGCCGGGGTCCATGCTGGTGCTCCTCTACTAGAACAGTGATTCTGATCTCAATTAGATTATGTCTCTCTCCTTTACCTCCCCATAAATCATTCTGGCAAACTGAAATTAACAGCTACTGGAGCGCATTAATAATCTGCCTCACACATTGGAAAATGCATTAGCCGGAACCCTCCCATCACTCTGACTGTTAAGCACATCATTTTGTTTATGAAATATAAACATTTCATGGAAGAGCTCTCTCACATTTCTCTGGGCCTTGTGACAGCTAAAATGATTGCCCACAATTGCCAGTCAGTCAAGCGCCCAAATAAAGTTTGTTTAAAGCCATGGTTCTGTAACTGCCCTATTTTCTCAGGCATTAAAAAACCCATGTTTAAAATAAAATTCCTCTTTATCTGGGAAGAAAGGAAAAAGAATAGTGTGTATCTGTCAGAGTTGTACGGAGACAGATACACACTTTGCAAAGGCTCTGCGGTTTCAATATTTGGTTTAGCTTCACAGAGGAGGAAGTGCTGCCAAATTCTTTGCAAAATAAAGCTCCAGAATAACAATTTTAAGGATGATCTAATCAAAACGTTTCATTTCTGACAAACTGACATTTGGATCAACTTGCCAAGTAACATTCCAATTTGCACTTTAAAAGCTCAATGTTTTATTGTAAAGCATGTTGAAATAGAATAAACCACCCCCCCAACCTAAGAGTTTAATTTCAAAATGAAATATGAAAATGCTGCATGCAAAGAGCATTGCAGCAGCATGTTATGACAACACTGGGCTTTCTGGTGGTTTTCTTGCAAAGCAAAAACCAGCCTGTAATTAAATTGCTTCCAAGCCACACAGCTCAGCAGCAACATTTCCACCCAGTGCCTCTTCCACCCAACCCCAACATTCAGATTTTCCACCAGCTGGGAGTTTGGGGTTTTGTTTGTCTCTTACATGTGCACTGACACTGCAGGAACACAGGCAGGCCCACAGCAATGGCATTTCTCCCTTTCTGGGAAGTGGTAAGTCCAAGTTTTTTCTGAATGTAGATTGCTTTAACTTGCTCTTGGATGAGTTTGCACATCAATACAGTCAGTATCTTGAATATATTGATAACAGCAGTATCTTAACCCAAAAGATTTGATCCTTGGCTGCTGCTAGGTTGAAGACCATATAGACTGAATTAAGCAGAAAACCCCAGAGAATCTACCCATGAAACATAACACTAAATCTTGCAGGGGCTTTAAATTGGTATGTGTAGTTTACAAGGAATTTATGGCCATCTACTTGCTACAACAAAACCAGCATAGCACCTGCTGTATAATGCATAAATGAAAACCTCACACCTGACTCTATTCAGCAGAGGTAGTACTTGAGAATAAGCAAACTAATAGCACTGGCACCACCTTCACTTTCACTTTCACATTTGCCAAACTTTTGGTCTGAAAATGAGCATTAATACTGTAATTAAAGCTCTGCATTAAAATAGTTAGGCACCTGTGACCACTTTACTGTCTGGGACGCCTGGTGTCCACATATTTTCTCATCTGTATCTGGGGAAGAAGTACTGAAGGCTTGGACTGAGCAAGATTCTTGCAACATGTGCTTGGGCTTCTGGGAGCATACTGCCCTCCCTAAAGCCAGGCACACATTCATGCCCTTTGCTGAATCAGAGCTCACGTGAGTTCAGCTGTGCAGGTATTGGTATGAGAACACAGTTTGCAGCTGTAAATTCCTGGGAGTACAGGCTGAGTTGTTCTTGCTGGCCTGTGGTTGTCTGTGCACTGATAAGCAATAAATAATTCTAATGAATGGTAGTATTTTTTAAATACTGGAATGAGCCTACTTAAGATTTAGCTGAATTTTGTTTATTATTCTCAAAATGCATTTGCAGCAAATAGAGTAATATCTCCAGAGGGCTGTTCTGCCATGGAATATTATGCAAGTCTCTGTCAATAAATGACACAGCTTTTTATATGTTTTAAGTGAAAGAAATAATTGCTGCTCCTTGTGGAATTAGGCAATTAATTGCCTAATTATTTTGTTAAGTATCACTACCAGAAGAAAAACATTACTGGAGCTTTATGGGCAAATTCTCATCTGAACTGAGGGTGAAATTCTGGGAAAGAGCATATATGCATTATATCTGCACCCCACTGAAGTACTAAACTCCTAATGAAAATGTCCTTTACTTGGGGAAAATTAAATTTGTTTCTTTATCAGTAGCTTGGTCTAATTTTTTCATACTTATATTTTTGCTGCCTCATCATTTCTGATCTCTCCCAGGCTTCCTCCGTGGTGCTGATGCATCTTGGCAAAGCCAGGCTGGCAGAAGGCAAAGGGGAAGCTCCCAGTGTGCACTGATCGTCTATAAAACATGGGGCCTTGGAGCCCCACAGTCCTGTGCACACACTGTGAAATGTCTTTTGTGATAAGGAGCAGAAATTGTAGCACCTGCAAGGTAAATAAGCAGACAGAATCCTTCCTAGCTGAGATTTAATGCTGAAACCTGGAACTTGGGATGCTTGGTACCTCAGGGCGACCATCTATTCACTCCCTGTAGTGATTCTATCCCATGGATGTCTCCCAAGCTACCAAAATTCCCATAATTAGGGATGAAAATGAAGGCATTGTCTGATCCTTCATGATTTCTACCAGTGATGGCAGCAGGGGCCTGTCAGCCTCCAGGCACTTAATTGCAAATGCAAGCCCGAACTACAAACTCCTGCTTCAAGTGTGGCTGTCATTCTTTCAGGAAGTTCAAGTGATGTTGTTCACCCAATTAAAAAGGCTGAGATGAAGGAAAACAGAAGGGAATAATGCTACCTTGACTCGAAGGTAGAGTCCCAGAGGTGCAAACCATGTCTCTGATGGCGGTACAAACCCAGACAGATCAGGCAGGAACCTGGGCAAGGAACTCTGGCAGCCCTGCCAGAGTTTTTGGTAGCTCTGAGAAGGGATCCCAGAGGCTTTTGGCCCAGAAATCACAGTGTCAGGGTCACTTTGCATGGCCAATACACCTCCCGGTCTGCTGGGAAAGAGAGAGTTGAGAGTCCTGGGTTAACAGGACCCTGTCCACATCCCACAGCCCATGTGTTAGTGCAGCTACATGCAAGATATCTCCAAGGTATCCACAAGGCTCATCTCCTGAGCAAGAAAGGGGAAAAGGAGAGCAGGACTGAGAGAAATAGGGCTTTCCTGCATCCCTCCTGTGAAATCCCTTGGGAGCACCAACAGGAATTTCATACCTGACCTACAGACCCCATGAATTTTCCCCGTGGGTGTGCTTCAGGCTGGAAGAGACAACCAGGTCCAGGAACCCAGCCTTGCAGTTATTCAGAGGGATATGGAGGACTCTGTCATATAATTATCTTCATAAACCCATCAAGCTTCATCTTAAAGCTGGCTAGGTCTCAGTTCCATCTTTTCCCATAAGAAGTCTCTTCCAGAGCTTGGCTCCTCTGCTGGTTAGAAATAATGCAATTGCTTAAATTTATTCACAGTCAGTTCAAAGCCATTTGTTCTACTGCCAATATTGTTCTTTAGCTCAAACAGCTCTCCTCTGTTGCACAGCGGGCAGCAAATTTCAGTGTCTAAAAATCCAATGTTTGGGACGCATAAGGATTAGATAGGGGCCAGCTACAGCAGATTTGGAGAGGACACAGACAGACAGCTCTGGTTTGCTGCAATATTCTCACTCTTAGCCCATGGTATCCTGCCTCATACCTTGACTAAAGCTGACTTGGCTCTATTTCCTAAAAGCTTCCAAAGAAACAAGTTGTACATGAAATTCTGTGGGAAATTTTAAGTTTGAATTATTGCAACAGGAGACTATTGAATAAGCCCATTGCTCTTTCAGGGGGAGTGCTGGGAAAATGTAGTGTTTTGTCTGAAGCCTCACACTTTAAACAAAATAATATGGTTATACAGGAGAGACATCAGCTTTATTCCATCTCCACCTAAACTGAAGTCAAATGATTTTTTTCATGGCGTACTACATGCTTGATGTGAGATAGCCAGAGGCACAGCTTGCCAAAATCTGTCCCCTCCAATGTTCACTCCCATCTACCCCTTCCTCTGGTCATTTTCTAGCTGAACAAGCAGCAATTGCATAGCATTTGTTTTCCTTCTCCTTCCCTGAGACCTGTAGGAAGCTTTTGAGAAATGGCTAGCACTCGATGTTTATCAATGTTTTTCTCTCATTGTGTAGGAGAAAGTATGAGGGATATATTTCATGATGAAGTGGGTTTCTATTTAACAGGACAAAATGAAAGCCAAGCCATAGATCAGCATAATATGTCAAAAGAGAAAAGAGTTTGATTTATTTTAAATTAAAGCCAATGCTAGAAATCAAGATCCTGATTTAGGAAAGTACTACAAGATGTGTTTAAAAAATCAAGCATATACTTCATCCTGGGCAGCTAAAGGATATAATTGTTTTCTTCCTTTAAAAAGATCATAAAATTATTTTTCGTTTAGACACTTCTCTGGTGTTGCACTTAATGTGCATGCTACATCATAGGAGACAGTGGGGCATTTCATACCCCTTGAAAAATACTCTGGAAATATCTGGGACAATATAAAACTTTGTACATATTTTCTGGCCTGCATTAACATCAGGATAGTAGGAGATAGGTTGTAGGGCTGCAATAAGCACAAGGAGCAGGGCTGAAACCCCAGCGTGTAGTCAGGTTTTTATTGCCTGATTTGACCCTGAAAGGTTGAGGAGAGCTTTGTGCCTTCTTAAGTGAGCAAACACTGGGGTCAAAGAAGAACTGTGCTCATTGTATTAGTTTTTACAAGGTAAGGGGTTTTTCCCACAGGAAAAAGTCTGCCTGGGAGTTTCACACTTTATCACTGCGCGCGTTGCCTTTGTCAACCCGGGTATTTACTGCAGGCACAACCTTCACAGACTGTGTGTTGGACCACCTCAGCTCTTTTTCGTATTTGCCAAGGTGTGGAAGACTTTGGTGACAATCTCAAACTAAAGACAACAGCTACCAAGAGAACACAAAAACTTTTAACCTGCTATTTGTAAACAAATACAACAATAAGCCTATGGGCAAGAGCTGTAATTTAAAGGAAGACTATTACTAACTGCATGTACCAAACCAGCTACATCTGCCATAGGAATAAATAGGATTTGATATAACTACATCAGGATAGGGAATTCATACCAGGTGATCAGGCAACAGCAATGTTATTTTAACTTACAATAAGCAAATAACTGAAGTAGGAAATAATTCCGCTAGTTCTACATAGCACCCAAGCATGTCATAGGAGAACAGCCCATATTCAGAGTACAGACCTGATGAGAGCATCACTGCGTTCATTAGCATACCTAACTCTACTTTCTGGGCTTCATACAACTGAGAGCTACAAGGCAAGATAAAAAATCCATACTTGCATCCTCCAAAGTGGATGCTCTCATGTTGTGGGGCTTGTGTCTGGCCTAGGCTTCACTGTGGAGGTGAGTCAAGCCCTGTGTTTGCGCAGCAGCAGGGCAGAGGCATTTCCCCAGCTGTCAGGGCCCTGCATTCCCTCCTGCCCAGCCTCAAGCACTTTGCTGGCCTCTTCTTCTAAATGATTCCAAATGAAGCACCGCCTAAGCCTTTACCACAGGATGGCTTTAGCAGCAGAAAACCTTGGGAGGCCTCTCTAAGACTGTGCTTCTTCAGACCTCCTCTCTCACTCCTTCCTCCACAACTGCTCTGATTTATAGGCCTAGCTTGGCCTCATATGATTTAACGGGATAGAGTTATTTTTCTAAATGTAATTTATAGTCAGTGAGTAGGTGTCACTTGATGTTCAAGCAAACATTCCTCATGGAGCCAGGGGTAGGGAAAGGAGCTTGCTTAGCTGGAACCATGCTTTAGTGCAGGAGCTCATTTGAAGGAAAGCAAAAAATCCATATTCCTACAGACATAATTACACCAGCAATTACAATCATTACCATAGCCGTGACTCAGGAGACCTCCCTGAGACCTGAGAACACAAGAACACAAGAATGGATTTTGGGCTCACAATTTTCTGTGTGGTCACTAATGAGACTGGGCAACCCAGCGGCTTCACAAATGCCCTCGGAGTGTTTTCTTATGGAAGGACAATCAGATTTTTTCCATTTAACCTGCAGGCATTAGCTGGTATGGACACTCTGCCACTGGATACTGATAAATAACCCGACCTTGCTGTGGTCTAACTGCTGCAGAAACTATCAGCCCACCTATGTCTAGGTCCACCAGTGGGTTGCAGCTGCAAAATTTCCACAGTATTGGGTAGCCAGAGCTTTGCCACAGCTGCCTGTGTGGGTAGGTGTGCAGTGGCACCAGCAGCTGTGCTCTGCGCCATCCCCCTGAGCTTGTTTTAGCTGCCATAAATAAAAATATGAGCAGAGCAGCGCCACGGAAGTATTTACAGAATAATTTTCAATTGCTGACACCGCCAGGCTAAGCACTGAATGCTAAAGTTTATGATGTGTAATGCCTTAGGCTACCACGGCCCCAATTTGGACAAACCTGCCATTAACACCCGTGTGGCAGTTATTTTACTGGGGGTGACAGATTGTGAGGTAGGGAGAGTAATTCAGACTATTACCCAGGTGAAGGCATGAAAGCTCAGTGATATATGAAGACCACTTAAATTCATTGTATCTTGTACATCACATCTTTGATAGATTATAGCTGTGGCATTAAAATGGAAATGGTTTCTCTGAGGCCTGACAGGGGCTGGGGTGACCCGTGACCTCCCTCTGAGGAATGTGACTGACCGAATTATCAGTTAAGAGAAAAATCTATGGGGAATAGACTCACAGTGATGGAGAATCCACCATGCATATATATTTTTTTTAACTTTTGCTTTGATTGAAAGCTGCGGTACTTGAGCATCCCCCCCAACCTCCTCCTCTCCTTGTCTCCCTGCTCCCCCTCAGCCAATCCCAGACTCCTTCACTCCAATTCCAGATCAGCCAGGCCCTCGATATTGATTGAAAAATTATTATTAGAGATAGTAGGTCTTCCTGCATGCTGCCTACTGATTTAATTTGGAAAACACTTAATTTTATGAAGCGGTAAATGATAGTGGCACGCTCTCTCGTGTTAGGGAGCAGCTGGCTCTTTAGCTGTGCGCCGTCACTACTCCCAGGTGTCCTCTTTGCAATCATGTGCTCCCTTCCCCTTTGCTTAACAAGTTATTTCAATTTCTAAACGAATGCTGAACAAGAGAAAGACAACATGCAAATTGAGATCCCAGCCGCCATTCACACATGAAAAAGTTCCCCTGGAATTCCCTCAACTCTGCCCATCCCTCCCGCCCTCCCTCTGCATCTGTCAGGAAAAAACAGAGCCCTTGTTCTCATCAGATTGTTTTTACCAATGACCTGACACCACCATCTATAATTAATTACATCATTTACATTAGACTATTGACTAAACAAATACATAAATCATAGGCAGAGTCAATAGACGCAGACATATTTAATCATGTTCTAAATAATGATTACTGCTCCCATAATACAATAATTATTTTCAGCAGCTGACTTGAATTAATCTTCTGTCAAAGTGCCATCTGAAAAAAGAGAGCGGACCATGACGAAGATGAAAGTGGCAGCCCTGGTGATGGAGAAGCTGTCTAGCACTTTGCCCTCACTCTCCCCATGTCCCTGCCTGCCTCCCTGTTCCCATGAAGTCTGCAGGTGCTGGTTCCTGGAGGATGCTTAGCACTGCCCAGTCAGTGTTCTCACCTTCCAGCCCTACCCCAGCCAACAACAGCACAGGGAGCACCTCATGTGGGCCGGGCCTGGCTCCTGGTCTGCTCCCACAAGACTCAAATCTGCTGGCAGGCAAAAGATGATCTCCCATTTACTCCAGTGAGTGCCCAGAACTGTCCTTCCATACCTGAAGGGACCTAGGCTCTGCTCAGGCACCTCTGTATCCACTGTCCCTTCTCTGCATACAGAGGAGCCTGGTTTGCGAGGTGCTGAATGTGTCTGAAACCCAGGCGGACTCGACCCTGAATGGATACTACTCTCCATAGAGGATAATGCAATTAGGGTGAATTTAACTCTCATTTACTTAAAAGCATTTCAAAAGGCATTTCATTAATTTGCAAAACACACATCTGGTCTGTCGTGCTGATCTGCCTGGCAGGCTCTGACCATGGCGTGTTTTCAAAGGGCCTTGAGAATAGTGCTGCACTCCCCCCCTCATTTCCACAGCAGCCAAAAGCCTCCTCCCAACAAATTCCATATGAGCATCAGTGTGAAGAGTATGAGGCCAGAGCTCCATCTGCCCACAGGATCTCATCCCCAGTGGTTAGCTTATGGTGCTATGATAATGGAAGCACAGTATTTTACTGGTGAGGGGCTTAATCATTACAGCGGCTGCTACAATGCTCAATAGGAATCATCAAAGAAGAAGGGATACCCTGTGTTTAGAGTTGGGAATCCCCCAAGAAGGAGTTGAGCCTGTCTTGATCATGATCCCTGCTCAAAACAGGGATCATTCCTTGTGGGATGACAGCTCTGTCTGAGAGCAGCAGGGAAAAGGGTTTCTAGCTGGGAGAAGTTTGGGTGGTTTAGGGGGTTATTTATGTTGCAGCCAGAACAAGAGTGGATTTGGAGAGGGAGAAGAAACCTCTTAACAACTTTCCTCCTCCAGCTGCAAGACAAGACCTAACAACCTTTTGGTCAATGAGTTATTTTGTTAACATGTAACTTGATAAAGCAGGATTGCACTGCAGATAACTGCAGCCACTACAGTTTTTTTTCGATGTTGCTGTGCACTGGGATAGAAATGACTCTGCACCTGACACTGGACAAGGGCTTAAGAGTTCTGGAAGAGACTGTCTCCTGCCTCAGGTATTATCCAGCTTCCAGCAGAAAGGAATTAGCATGTCTCTAAATTTCCTACTGCATAGCTTTTCCTGGTCCTCTTGCACTGTCAGGATACTATATCCAGTAAGTTTCATCCAGCAAAGCCCTTCTGTTTGAGGGTGAAGGAAGTGTAAAAGTGGACAAGAGATAATTTAACATATGGAAGTTCTTAGGAAATTCAATTCTAAAATAAAAAATATAACTCTTTACCTAAAATTAAAATAAAGGAGAGGAGGGGAGGGGAGGGGAGGGAAGGGAAGGGAAGGGAAGGGAAGGGAAGGGAAGGGAAGGGAAGGGAAGGGAAGGGAAGGGAAGGGAAGGGAAGGGAAGGGAAGGGAAGGGAAGGGAAGGGAAGGGAAGGGAAGGGAAGGGAAGGGAAGGGAAGGGAAGGGGGGCAGACTTCTATTTGGGAAATTAAGACCTGAAAGCTGAAGGTATTTATAGTACAGACTATTCAGTAACACCATCATTATACATGTCTGTCGGACTCTTCCTATCAGTACACGTTTGTCATAACACAAATCTAAATCAGTCCAAGAAGATGTAATGATTGGCATTTGGAAGTATACTTTGGTATTCATAGGACCTCCTAACATAGCACTTTTGAGTGCTTTTCTAAAACAGAAGAATTGGGCAGACTACACTGAAATATTCATGAAGGATAATGAAAAAAACAGCTGTCAGTGACAGTGTTATGGGTTGGTTAATATTGTATGATGAGTGTGTTATAACTATAAATAAACAATAAGTATAAAAGATAGTGAATATAAATAATCACTAATACAAATAATAAATAATAAAATATAAGCTTGAGTGGGTGATGGGAGAGAATCAGGAGATGAACCACCTATGGAATGGTTTTCTGTTTTACTCTTTGGCCTCTCAAAAAGCTTTCAGAAATTGATATTTTTATTCTCTGCTTTCAAATCCAGAACAATGCAGTATGCTGGTCTTCCTTCTCTTTCAACATGCACTAATAGCATTTCGACAATATGCTATTGTAATACAAAATAGCAATTTTGACTTCCTAGAGGGTATGAACCTTAAATGGGCACAAAAGGAACAAATCAGAAAAATGTATTGCCAATAATGTTATTTTATTCCCTGGAACTAAAAGGAACTTGTGTGAGCCCTGTAACTGCAGTTGGTTTAAATGCAACCTTCACCCTCAGACTTTAATCACTGGGGAAAAGGTAAAATAGTTTGATTGGGTGTACATGTGGAACATTAAATACAAAGACAAGGATGAGAAATCTTCCAAAGAGAAAACACAAAAAAATCAGCCTCACTATTGTAACCTCATGAGACTGATCTAACTCCCCCTGCCAAATCTCTCTCACCACAAGTGTGCACAGAAATCAGTGTCACCCTTGGGAAAATTTTTGGAGGTGCTCTCTCCTTAAACTGGTGCTCAGTAGTCACTGAGCATCTTGACAAGAAACCTGCAGGACACTGGTGGAAGCTCACAAGGATGGGAGGAGGTTGAATGATTCCCTTACGACTTTGTAGGTGCCTTCACATAGGAACACAGGAAATATTCTATCAAGGAATTCACATTCACTCCCTGATTATGTGATGCCTTCTGAATTTATCTTATCTGAACCTGCTGTGTCCACTCAAAGTCCATACCTTAATAACCCCATCAGAGCTAGGCCTTTGAAGCCATTTATTGTCTCAGCCAATCTTCTGGTCCCCCTACCAACCTGTTTGTGAACAGTAAATGGCTGTTGAGAGGCTGCAGTGCAGATGGTGACTTTCACAGGGAGATGCCTTTTCTAAAGTAGCTGCTAGAAGCCTATTAACCAGAGCCAGGATTGAATTCAGATGACAATTGTCCACTCAGGAGCTATGGCACTCCTGTCCCTTCTCACTAGCAGGTTTTCCCCTGCCAGGAGCAGGTAAAGCCGCCAAGACCCACACTGTTTTGTGCAGCATTGCAAGACACTCAGATGCTGCTTTTAAAAAAAAAAAATTCTCTGCAGAACAGGAATCACAGTCACAGCAATTTCAACCAGATGTTCGAGTTCTAACATTGTTTTTGGCACTTCCTTTCTTGCATCCCTATTTTGTTATGTCAGGGTTAAAGCACTTGTGTCTGCTTTCCAGGTCTTATGGAATAGTGTTTATTAGGGACCACTTCTCCTTGATTTGTTTGTCTTTATTACAACTAGATTTTAAAATGACTCCTCTGTTGAAGTTTGGTTTTTCAAAGCCAAAAGACAAGTCATGGCCAAGCCCCTGTTATTGGAGATAGTGGCCAAGAACTGGAGAAATCTTCTTGCCTTCCCATCACTTGAATGTGATCTCGGGGGATGGTTGCCCACTGGTGTAAACAGCAGCATGGATATGAGCTCATAGCCCCCAAAATCTTTAACAAAGAAATAAGGCTCACTTATTACAGATAGAAATAAGTAGCCAAGTGATATGGTTATTTATAAACTTTTGATAGGTCTGTCATTTTTAGCTATGCTTAAAAGCAACCTTCTAAAATGATGTTTCAGGAACATAGTCAACAGCAAGGCGAGCTGGTCTTTGGCTTGATTAGATTTTGCTCCCTTTACCTTGATGAAACGACGGCTTATTAGCATTCCAAAATGAGAGTGCGCTCTAAATGTAAGTGGATTTTAATACAATCTTTTTGAGGAAATGTCAAACTGTATTGGGTATGTCTCCTCCCTGCCCCCTCTCCTTCCCCGAATAGCAGAGTTCAGCAAGGAACTGTGCCAAAATAATGAGTGAGGGACAGGGGGAATTTCAGAGTCAAGGTAAAAGACGAGAAATAATTCCTACCAGCAATAATGTCACTGTGGTTCTGCCACCAACAGCTGAATTCAGTGCCTTTCCTTTGGTTTTGCACCAGTGTAACAAACAAGGCTTTGGCTCCCCATACTTCTCATAACAAAATTAGCACTTAACACCACACACCAAAAGCTGGAGGCTTTTCTGGTATGAATTGGTACCAATTGGCTCAGTTAATTATACTGTCGGGTAGAGCCATGGCAAGCAGTTTTACTCTGTTGTGCACCCTGGTTTATTTGCAATTACTACAGCTGTGCACAGATGGGCCTTAGGAGGTTGAAGCACCCCGAAAAATTTTTGCCCAAGGTGGAAAAAACCCCAACAAGCCCAAGCCTCAAACAGGCAAAGTATAACTGCTTAAATTAAATTAAATATTAACATCCCCTGCTTTACTGTTACACCGTGAACGTAATATGTGCACTGTTAATGAACCGCAATTTATTTACACCTCAAACAAAGAGTATCCTCACTGCCCTAAAGTAGTTAAATTGCCCTCTTCCCAGTGAAATTTATTGCCATTTAAACATGCCAAAAGGCCATTCTGCTGGTCATTACAAAAATCTATCATTTCTGCAACTGCTGGTATCCTGTTCTGTGGTCAAATTCAATCTGAGAAGGGTCAACAGAATTTTTCCACCAAATGCTTCCCTCTTGCCTGTCATCAATTTACTTTTGTCAACAAAAAGGGCATTACTACTGGATGAAATAGAAGATCCTCTTAAGACCTCTAGCAAACAGCGAGAGCTTCTCTGACATATCACATCTTTTCTGCTTGCAGATATGTATGAGTGTGTGTGTGTGTGCTAGGACCAAAATACTGAATGCATAAGCAGGAATTTTGTAATTTGTCAAGCTCCTTTTGCTCCAACAAGCACTCACATTTCTAACTACTGTAGATAGTTGCACAGTATTTTCAGATTTTGTCTATGAAAACACTTTTAAGAATATGTTTTCCATTAGGAAATTAAGACTGAATTAGTTTCTTCCATGTGATGCCTTAGGATTTTAGCTTTTATATTTTCATATATTTGTAATCCTGCATTTCTTTAGTGTGTAACTCTGAACTCCATACAGAGTGTTAGCAACTTCTTTTCCCGTTTTGGTCAAACACAACAATTCCTCTCTAGGCCGAAGAATCAAGGACACCTCCCTGTCTCAGGCCCCAAGAAATGGAAACAAAAGTAAGTTGGGGGGGGGCAAACTCAGAGAGTGGGACTCCACTGCCTGAAGTTGTAATTGGACAATTAACCTCTGATATGCAAATGAACAAAACTTACATCTGTCCAAAACACCTGTGGCTGTCGTCCATCTTGGGTGCAGTTTCTGCAAGATTCCTGCACTGCCCAAGGTGCACCCTGTGAAGGCCTCTTAATAAATACCTACCTCTTTATCCTTTCACTCTGTCCAGCCTCTGTTCCAGGTCAGCCTCTACAAGGCATCATATGTACACAGTTAGAGCGCACACCAGGACTTGTTTCACCTCACATCACATCCAGATTTTGATTAGGCATCTAAAAATCCTAGGGAAAAATCTAGTGAAATAGAATAAAATTATTATTACTAATAAAACCAGCACAGTGCCCTTATATATTTTTTTAATATAGAAGTGATAGGAAACACAAATTGAAATTAAGTCAATTAGCTCACTACTACTAATCAGCATCCTAATTAATTGATGGACCTCGACACTGCACTCCATTCTTTTGGCATACTATTAAACACTTATTATTAACCCTAATCCTTGTCACAAAGCGCTAGGAGACTGACTTTTTTATATACATAAGACAGGGAGAAATTAAAGGCAAGGAAGAGAGCCAAGTGTGTAGCTTTGAGGTTTCCTTGTAACAGGAATACTGTGTTCCCTTGGTCTGCAAGTAGCTTGTCCCAAACTCTGCCGGGAATTGAGCCTAGGAGAGAAAACAGGGAAAGGATTTGGGTGCTGGCTGGAAGAAAAGAGTCTGAAAGTGTTTCTCAGTGCAAGTAATGGCTGGACATATGATTACTAGAATAAGGAAAAGCATGAGTGGGGAATCTAAGTAGGAAAGAGCAAAGCCACAAAGCTCCTGACAGCACGGAATATCTAAAGCATTGCCTACAACACTGTCTTTAAGCAATGCTCTCAATGAGACACTTAGAGATACACTCCCATTTCTGAGGTTCTTCTTCAGCAGCAGCAGTAGTGCTGCATTTTCAGCTGGATCCAGCTAATTTTCACTATGTTTTCAGTTTGTAGTGCCTGTTATGCCTATGGATAAAAATGACTGTGGTAACAGTTTATTCATGCCACCTTATGTCTCCTTGGTTCATTTCCATGCAGACAAGCAGGTATCAAACTAGAGTGAGTTTTGACCCTTTCTTCCCATTTTTGACTACTCTAGGGTGGTCTTTGAATAAATCCTGTAGGTGTTGATCCCTCTTCAGTAAGAAATGGAAAGTTGATTTCATTTTCTGTAACAGAGCCAAATGTTTTGATGAACCACAGTACAGGTTCAAAGATCCATTTTTTTTTTCCATTGACTCAAGGAACTAAATTCACAGGTAGCAAAGAACATGGCTTATGTTTCTCTCACAGAAAAATATAATTCCTATACTTCACCCTCTGTCTCCCACATAATTTCAGTGGCCAAGGGATAGTGGATTTTACTTGGAAAAGCTCTAATTGATGTTGTGTGGGGGCTTTCTGAAAGCCAAGCACTCAGATGCAGCACTCAAGCTGACTGAAAGAGCTGGTAAGGGCAAGAGGCAGAGAGAGAAACAATAACAAGACAATATTCTTTAGTTAGCTCTGCCCAGTTTTCTTCTTCAGTCTATTTTCCTGTATGTGAATACACAATGATCAGATCCTCCTCCTCAGGAGTGCCAGTTGGGTAATGGTGAGAATACAGAAAGATCTGGAAAGCTTATGTGTCTCATAATTTTGTTTTTGTACAGGAAGCCAGAGTTCTCAGCAGGTATATTCAAATAAAAAAAAAACCAAATCCATGTTCTGAGCCAAAAATTCTCTCAAGCACTTTTGTTTGAGCTTTGAAGAAAAACCATCTCTCAAAGAGTCTCCAAAATCTTCATGTCGAAGTTATACAAATGTTAACAATTTATTCCAAGAAAATAAAATCTGCTGAGGTGGGACTAGGAGGTGTTAAAACTTAATGCACATAAAAATATATAGCCTTGCTTAAACAGAACTGAATTTTCTTGAGCTAGCTACAGCCCTCAACATTCTCTCTTCTGATTTTTAATCACTTGCAAATTTTCAGATTATTTTTCCTGTGCTGGAAAGATGATGAGAGTTGTTTCTCTGTTTGAATACAATGCAGGTGAGGAGAAGAGCCTGTGATAGCTTACAGCAATTGCTTGTCTTGACTTTTCAGAAGAGTTGGCCAACACAGAGGAAAATAAGGGCAAGTGGGGTGCCCCTCTTTTCAAATGACAACAAATATCCCTTATGTCTGTTCTCAGGGAAACATCCTGCATGTGGGCAGAGGAGAGGGAGAATGAGAGTCAGGCATTCCAGCACAGCTCATCTTCACCTCACTGTGACCTCCGTTCCTGGGAGCACAGGCTCCCTCTAGTAACTCAATTGGGGCAGATGCTCCTGGTGAAAGGGCAGTGACCTCTTCAGGTGGCAAAATCAGATCTGTCACAGCTCACCTGGCAGAGTCAGGATGTGTTTGTAGGTTTTTATATGCAGTTTTGCTACTGAGAATGAGGAACATAACTTGGTTCTGGCTGGAATTTTCCTCAGCTTGGTCTCTGCTGCAGCAGTTTGCATTGCATCTGCATAACAAATTTTGCAGGTTGAATTAATGTGAAAGGCATAAAATTAAAGATATTATGAGAACTGAAGGCAAGCATGAAGAATTTTGTCTCTGTCAAATAGCAAGACCTCTTGCATGCTTGTCAGAGCTTCAGATATGAGGCATGAGATGAATTTGGAAAAGGATTTTCATGACAGGACAAATTCTGAAGTAAGAGCACTTCATCCAGGAAGCAATTTGCCTCACCAGTAATTTTTCAGTATTTTGTTTGTCATTGTTGAAGGTGTTTGTGCCTGAAAGCAAGTTTTGTTTTTCACGCTGGCTGGATTTTTTTTGTGGTTTACAACTCAGGTGAGACCCTTATCTGTACGCAGGTGGCATCATTCCTAAGCTGTAAAATGAACAGGAACCTCAGCAGCTGATACTGAAACAGAGGCTACAGGGTCAGAGCAGGATGGAAAAGTATACTGTGTAGAAGGGAAAAAGCTTACATAAACATGAAAATATACGATAACTGTGAGTGCATTTAAAACTATACTGCTCAGAATGGCCTTATCCAAAATTCATTGAAATCAGCTGAGAACATCCTCACACACTCAAGAGCTCTGGGTCATGACTTGCATCAGTGAGGCTCATTTTGCAAATATTGTGGTTAAATAGACCTTGCATTATGTTTAATTTTATTTTGCTCCCAAGGAAGGTGGAGTGCAGAACAGTGTCTGCCAAACACAGCTCTCAGGCATTGAAGTTGCAGAGCAGATTCTCAGCTGGCAGAATGATCCCCAGTACTGGGATTTCTTGCGTATCAAAAGGAGCCAAGAGAAGGAAGTGAGATATTGTCAGTCACATAAATCATGACAGACTTTCCATTTTAATCCTCTGGGCGTGTTCAGTGCTCCCAGATAACATAGTTCATTGACAATAGTTATTTTACACAAATCTGCTTATTTTCCATAAACAGCAAAAAGTCATGGCTTGGCCCTAACAAAATTTAAAAAGACAGAATTCCAGTTTTATTCAATAGGGAAGATGATGACCTACATTTCTGTAATTAATATCAAGATGCCTGATTTGAAAACTGAGTCAGATAAACCTGTCATATTTTGCAAGAAAATATTTTAAATTATCCATCTATGTTTAATAACTTAAAAGCATCAAACCAACCCACGCTAGCACATCAACTGGGCAGGGTTAAACTCATCAAATATAACCTGGATACAAGTGACTGATAAATACCACCACTCTTTATGAAAATCCCATGCTTCATGTTTTTTGTCACTGCTGTCTAGGCTGTGACAAACATCAGGCCTCAGGCAAAAAGGCACAAAGCATTTCATGTCATCGAAACATGAATATGAGCTTTGCTTGGCATTTTTCCAGGAAAGGACCTGGCCTGACAGCTCATGGGCATCCAGAATTGTTGCTTGCCTAAATGCTGAATAACATAAACCCTCACAAATCAAATCTCACTTTCCAAGTACCCTAATAATTCACCATATAGAGGCTTTCTTCCGATGACTGTACAGTAAGCCAGAGAAGCCAGCAGTGCTGCTTGCTTGGTGTAAAAACATATCTGATACTGATCATATTAAATGTGTATTTTGTTTCTTGGGTGGATATCCAGCAGTTGTTAAGATCTTGATTCACAGCAGACCTTGCAAACAGACAAGGAATTGTTTAAAGGGGAACTCAGACAGTCAGTCTCCAACTAACTCTGATTATTATTTTCCTACCACTGAACCAGGAGCTGAGAACTTTTGTATGATGCAGCAAGGCATTGTAGCTTGTTACAATGCAGTTTTTTGCTGATGTCTCTTGTGGTGCATTGTGTAAGCATGGAGATCACATAAACCCAATGGATTACTATCAACTTATAAAAATGCCATCCTACTCTTACACGTCTTCCTCATTTGTGAAGTTAGGTAGGGAAAAGTTTGTTCTGCTTGTGATTCCTGAGGCTTCTCTCTACATTCAACATGCACCTGTTGGGAACTGCCTAACAACAGCTTCACTTATAGATGGAATTTCCAACTCTTCACAGGCTTATAACTGGCTTTGTTTATGGGCTGCATTACCACAATGACAATAAAGAACTGAAATGGTGCCCCATATACATAGGAAGAGGGGAAAAATGCAGGTCTTTTCCTCCCAAATTGAAAGGTGAATGGAAGGACAGTTTGTGGGTCAGACATGATGACAGGTTGTATTTCATCATATCTATTTATTACTGACTCAGAAATCATTCAAGACAGATTTGTACAAGATATAAAGCTCTGACTGCAGAAGCTTTCTTCCTCCTCTCCCTCAAACTGGTATCATTTTTTGTTTAGTGTTACTTGGAGAGCGTTTGTTGACATTTACTCCTGCATTCCTCTAATGCAACTATCATCACTTTAAGTTATGTTTCTGAAGCCAGGTTCTGGGACTGAATCCCTAACCAAGAACTGATATCTAGCAAAGGTGGGACAAACTGGTTTTCTAGAAACAATTCTCTGCCTCTGCTCTGACTAGAGGCAGCTTGAACAGCAAGGTAAGAGATATAGAGCAGAGAGGTTTTGAAGATGCTAAAGAGCAGCAAAAGGAAAAAAAAGGCAAAAAACAAACTTGGTCTTTATTTTTCAAGTAAGCTGGTGACAGGGTAGCTGATCAGAGGGACTGCCTGCTCTGATCAAGTCTGACAATTCTACAGTTTCATCTTCCAGAAGAACAGAAAACTAGGCTGAACTGATACTGGCAGTCAAGACAGCTTCCTGAAACAGCTAAGGGAAACAAATCTCCAATTTGACAAATCAATAAATTATTTTTTAAAAAATCAGACTATAGTAATCTTTTTCAAACAACAATTAGACTACATTAATCTTTTTCAAGAGGTAATGAAGTCAACAATTTAAAATATTTTGCCTCTTTTTTTGGCTATCAGGCAAACCTTCCCATCTGGCAGTGAGTTACAACACAAGGCACCTCCTCCCTTTCCACCAGGAAAGCCAATTTTTTCACATTTGATAGGATTGCATCCTTTCCCTTTCTGCCTGCTGCTGCACTTTATTTGCTGGTGATGTCTCCAACAGGTTATTCCTTTTGCTCCTTGCTGGGCTGAGTGCATCTTGAACCAGGTTGAGATCTACTGTAGGTGATTGCAATGTCCATCCTCACCAAGGCTTGACCTGTCCCCTTCACAGAATTATAACTTCTTGTAGGTGAGTTCCTGTAGCCCATCATCTCGATTTCCCTATGCATAGCTCTGAATATTAAAAAAATGAATACATCAAGTGATATCTGTTGGGTTTAAGTGGTGAAGACCCTGCTGATAGGACTTGGTGGTAAGTTATATTTAGCAAAACCTGAAAATGCTTCAAACTGAATCCTACTGTTCTGAACACAGGGGCCAAAAAAATTACACCCCTCCCCCTCTGCCCCCCAAATTCCCCCTCAGGTAATGTTGGATCAACTCTTGAGAAAAGAAATTTGAAAGAGTTCATTCTCCAGCTCCAAGATCTTCCACTAGAAGGTGAACAGTAGCACTCTGAAAAGGAACAGTGGTGAATGGGGTTGATTCTCTGAGCCAGTGGGGAGGGCTCCACCCTCCTGAAAATCTGGACCTAAACACATGCAATCAGCTGGAGTCTTTTCCTGTGGAACAGAGTGGGACCAGGGCCTATCAGCCAGCTCACTGCTTGCAGCTGCACAGTAAAACTGTTACCCTATTTTTTCTGTTACCTGGCAATAGATGTAGCCTATCTGAAAGTTTGTTTTCAGCCATGAGGTATTTTGGCACTACATCTCACTGCTGCCACTGCTCTCCCTCCCACAGAGAGTTCCACCGTGGGCACTCCCTGGTCCATGGAAAGAGAGACTTGTTATGTTTTGCAGTTCATTAAATGCCCAGAAACAGCAAGCATTTGCATATGTAAACAAAAATTGGTTTTCAATATGTGCTTCTGTGTACTAATGCTAGATAGGCCTTGTACTTGGAAACTTACAGAAAGAAAACCTCCATGTTGTTAACAGGGTATAGATCTCCTTATGGACAACATGATTTTGAAGAAAAGTATTATTCAGGTGAAAAAAAAAATGGAAAAGAGACTGAGATTCACCCAACAGTTTCTTGTGACCAAGGGACAGGACTAGGCTATGCTGCCCTGGGAGGCAAGAAAGGGAAAAACACGCCAGATTAAAATTAGTTGACTAAAGTGGGTGTCAGACTGTCGGATAAAACATCACCCCGCACTACAAAAATGATAGAGCACTTATGAAACAACTCAAAAATGTCCAGTTTCAGCTTTAAATTTTAAGGAGTCAGCTTGAGTTTGGCATAACTAAACGGCCCACAAGCTGCAGCAGCTCAAAATTCACTTCTCCAGCAGGTTGGACCCCTGCCGTGTGGTGGCAACCTCTCCCTTTCCTTGTGGGTATCAGCAATCTAATCACTTTAGTTAAATCCAGAATCACAGGCACATGACAGCTCCAAATCACATGCTGTTCATTCTTCCCTTCTGCTCTGCTTTATGCCTCTGGGGAATGGATTATGGCCTTGGGAGGTGCTGGAGGCATTACTGGGTGTGGGAGGAATGCAAGCCACAGCATCAGGGAGACCAGTCAGAACTGCAGCACCCTTCTCTCGCTGCTCAGGTACCTGTTGGCAGAAGCAGCAACTTCCAGTACGGCTATGCAGACAACTCCTCTCTTGCAGCTGGATTGAACACCAGTGTCACCTTGTTTCTCCATTGCTGTTCATTCTAGGAACCCACCAATTTACCCTATATCCTTATGAATGCTTGATGCCAACATCTATATTTTAATTAGGAGAACATTATGAAGCAGACACACTGTGTTCAAAGCCCAGAGATACTTGTTTTGCAGACAAGCTTTTAAAACCTAATCACTTTTTGACACAAACCTAGTTCAAACTGTGGAAGCTTTCCACAAGGTCTCTCACTGAAATTCTTTGCTAACACAGCTGCACAGGACATCATGACAAAGGACATCAAAAGGCAGAAGAATACTTTTACAACCTAGGATTTTCCTCCGCACCACAGTCATGCTAGCCAGCACTAGACTCTTCCCAAATATGCCAATGCCACCTTCAGGATCACCACATGGTCAGAATAGTGCTGGTGAGTAATTAGTACTTAATGAAATCAAACATTTCCACTCTTCGAGCAAGTCAAACTTTGTGTACCCCATCTTCAGGCCTTCTTGTATCGTACACTTCCTTCAGTAACTGTTGGGTAAATATTTCTATATTGACTGACAAGACCATAACAGTGCCCATAGCTCATGGTTTATGCACAAATTACATACTGAACCCAAAGTTCTGTAAATTAATACCTTCAGTTTGCTACCTATATTTTAATTAAGTGCAGCATATAACGAAATTATCCATCAATGTGTTTTTGAACTATTTATCTGTCTGTCATGACAGGGTCTCATTTTGTAGGTTAGTTTAGACATATTATTTGACAAGAGCAATAATTACAAGAGTAGATAAGGTATACAACTAATCCACTTAGTTATGATTCCTTCATATTCCACTCTGCATATGTATAGGCAAAAATGTAATCCACTGTACACTTTAATAAACATAATATATTTATTTTTCCTAATAATGTTAATTTGGCTTTGCAAATGAATCTCTCAACACAGCAAAATTATTTCCTATACAATATTAATCTCCTCTGAGATATCTCTTTTAGAAAACTGCTGCTTACTGGAGTGACTGTAGAAAACCCAGAAGCAGTCTGTGTAAAGCAAGAAGTTTGAGGTCACCAGCCCCATCCTTATCTGCAGGAGAAAGCAGTGTTACGGTTTCTGATTCTGAGTTTGGGCAAAATTATAAAGTGATTCCTGACATTTAATACTCCATATGGTTGATTCTACCACATTCAGACACTTGTATAAACCAAAAGGGAGGATTCTTGCC
This sequence comes from Callaeas wilsoni, assembly GCA_013398955.1. Lineage (NCBI taxonomy): Eukaryota > Metazoa > Chordata > Aves > Passeriformes > Callaeidae > Callaeas > Callaeas wilsoni. The sequence continues at coordinate 43,325 of VWPU01000751.1, forward strand.
CTAAATTTAAACTGGAACTTGATTGCATCAAGTATGATTGCCCTGTTTCCAATTGTATTGGATCTGGCTGTCTCCAGGGTGTCGACCTGCTCCTCTTGAACACAAGCAGCAGTCAGAGCAAGCCCATCTGAGCAAGCACATCTGAGATGACAACTCCACTGTATTTTAACAAAATCATCTTCCCTGCAGTGTTGCTGTCCTCATGGCACTGCTGCAAGTGCATGACAGCAGTGAGTAGAACAGTGAATGTGTCACCCCAGTCCTCACACAGCTTCTGGAGGAATGCCGTTCAAAAGCAGCAGCATGGGAGGATGAAGTGGAAAGAAGATGGGATGATGGTGGCTACAAATACTGACCTATACCTGCACCCTTCAATTTAAACACTGGCTGTGATCCTCAGAAGTGGGCATAAAACTGCACTTGGATTGCTAATAAATGTCATCCAAAATGCAATTGTCATCTCAGCATTTTGCTATGCAGATAGGACTGTGCCTCCTGAGAAAAGCAGTGTGCTGCCCTCAAGAGAAAGCCCTGTTTATCACTTGGAGATGCAATAAAAATAACAAATGCCTAGAGTTAACCTAATTCACTATGCTACTTAGTATTTGAAATACATAAATATGTCAAGGAAAAGACCTCTAATAGACCCTTTTATACTGGTAATAGTGTACATATAATTTTCCTCTCATTAGTAAAAAAATTACCTAGGGAACTATCAGCCCATCCTTCATCCATTTAATCTGCATTAGTTTACTTTTACCTTGTGTCTAATCTGCTTTCCCTCAAGGTATTTTGAATAAATCAATAGGAATACATGATTGTTTAATGATTTTTAGAAGAGCTCCCTTCGACCACGGCTGCATGATTTAGAATGACTAATTCCACTTTTTACAATTGATCCAGCCGCACACAGCCCATCCATTCCTGCCACGTCTGGCCAAAGGGACTGGGAGCTGCTACACAGTGAGGGGGTTCTTAAAGGCGCTGACGAAGGTCCCCAACAGCTTGTGGTGAAAAAACAAGTAAGGCAACAACATACTCAAACTAAATGCTCTTAATTCCTGGCAACAGATTCCAGCTCCCTAATGTGGCTCAGCACTACAGCCTGATCATGACTCTCATACACCTAGGCTTTGGGTGCACCGCTGCTCCTTTCTCTTCAAAGTGTCCAAGGGCAACAGAGGACTTCACAGGAGGCAAAGAGAAGGCCCAGTCTGAGTGCAGCAAGAGGGAATCCTGACAGTGGAGTTTTGTCCTTGAGTCTGAACACAAAACTTGCTGAAACTCAGTCTAACACCAGAGACGGCTTGCTGAACAACAGACGCAAAGGCCTCCTGATTTGACAGGCAAAGGTCCAGTCGCTTCAAACTTTCATTTCTTTTTAACCTGAAAGTCGTTTTGACAGTGTGAATACACCAGTGTAGCAGAAATATCACTAAAAAGGAGTGTTGTACCTCTTTATCCCATTTGCCATGAAAGAGGTGTGGTGTAGTATGTATATAACTACGGCTGGGATCAAGAGGGTTCATAGCTATTCACATTTATGCCATTGAGCTGATGCCTGACAGGGGATGTGCCCTCCTCAGCTCTGTTTGGCATCTCACCAGTTGCCTGATCCTTCTTAAAAAGGACATACGTTTCCTCAAAAAATCCCAAACCTATACTACATTTTTAACAGAGCTCTGAGCACAGCAGAGCCCTGGTGGCTGTTATTGCCTCTGGATACTCGATGCAAACAGCAATAGTTACAGCACAACCTTATTTTATTGTGATCATGGAAAGGATAAACCAGTCAGCAAGTGCCCCGCCTGGTGTCCTGTGCCCTAACCACACTGTTCTCCCAAGAGTAGACCTGATATTCCTTTACTGAAGCTTTTCAATGTGCAGCCCTTTCCCAGCCCTGGCACCCTTGTTCAGTGGTGTGGCCAAACCTGCCTCCTAAACCTTCCCAAACCTTGTGTGGTTCTCTCAGTGGAGGCTGTCTTCTGCCAGACCACTTTCTGCTGGGTCTTGCTCCACTGCCAGAAATACCTGAGCTTTGGGGAGCGGGGGTGATAGTGTTTTCAGCTGTCAGCATAGGGCACAGAGGTCTGGGAACTGCAAGAGAATTATCAGCAGTATCCCTAACAAGCTCAACCCTTCAGACAGCTGAATTCACAGGACACAGACATCCACAAAACAACCCCTCCCCCTGACCCTGTCTCTTTTAAAACATTGAGGAGTTCTGGATTACACCATACATAAAATTCAACAGTCGTCTCAAGACTAAATTCACCTTATTTCAATGGTGAAGCTGCATGATATATGAGCACATTGGCAAACAGGCCAGCATTGTATCAGCACTCAGAGCTGACACTGCTACAGCACTAAGGGGAAAAATACTGGTAGTTAGCTCAAATAAGTCAGAAATCTTTGATCAGGACACTGAAAGCGATTGAGATACGCTGTGTGAGAGTCCTTACAAAGTGCCAAGGTACAGACGACATTACAGTTTATAGTGGATAATCTATTGCACTAGGGTTTATAAGTTGACTGTTGTCCAGCAAAGACTGTCAAGAAGGCTGGCAGCTGAGAACTAGGTCAGCACTTATTATTTATTCTATTATCGGCTTAATCAGTACCCAAAGCTCTTTGCAAGATGGTAAGGACTTTGGGGAGATAGAGAACTCCCATGCAAAGATCAGAAGGCATCATGCTGTGAGCACTGGAAATCCCCAGGGACTCAGAAATACCTACGCTCTGCACTGAAAAACTTCCACACGTCAGAGGAGCATCCTCAACATACAGGAGGAGGCAGAGAACAGAAGCCACAGTCAGCTGCTGTCACTGCTCACCCCCTTCAGCTTGTCTCAATAGGAAAAAGGCAGCTTGGGATTTTAGGAAGAGAAAGTGGATGTTTGTGCCCACATGACAAATTTCATAAGATGCTGAAAATATCCTTGATAGCATGGAGCTCTCTGTTTGATAACTGTTACCAAATGGTTAGAGCAGCACATCAAGAAATCTGACAATTGACAGACATCTCCAAGCAGGCCACTCTCAAGTGTTCCAGGGCTGTTCCTGGAGTAATGCAGCACCTTTAACGACTGCAGAGAGAAACACTCTGTGGGACTGGAGCAGATGTTACTCAAGCCACCTGCAGACTCCCCCTCAGGCACCTTGACCAGGTATTGAGTCACCCACTCCAGTGGACAATGATCCCCTGCCACAAGCCACCTCCGAATTCCGCTGAAGATGCAATGCAACAGGAGCAACAGGGAGACTCTGTGTTTCTGTTCCAGATTCCCTACCCACATGTCAAAGCCTCTGCCTTAAGCCACAACACTGCCAATAGCTCTGCCTGCCACCTGAGGCATCATGCCAAGGTTTCTCATTTACCCCAACACACAGCAGTGATGCTCTAAGTGAAAGGCAGCTTGAACCTGGCACCAAAATGAATTCCAGCCAGGACCTGTAGGTATAGGCTCCTACTGGCTTTAAATGACCTCAAAACTCCATCAAGGGAAAATGTCAGTCACTTTCATTCTAAAACTTCATCTGATTAAATTTGCTGTTAAATAAGCACCATTTAAATGATTTCCCTGTTTCCTTGGTATTTCCCACTACTGCACTACGAAACCATTTTTACATTGGCCGTTTCTGTGTTAAGACACAAGTGGTTTAGAAGTTGTCTAATTTTATCTGCTTTTTTAAAAAAATCAGCATAAAAGACGTGCCAGTGTTTGACTCTGAGGTCCAGCTCCCGTCCTAAATATAAAAGCATCTAACTGGAGCAAGGAATAGCCTTCTTCTGAACAGCAGGTTCTTCCAAATAGCCCAATACATGCACAAAACCCACTTGGCCACCATTAGGTGTGAACTCCAAGCTCAGAATACAGCCTCGTGGCCCTAGAGCTGGGAGCTGCCCACAGGCCCACAGGCCCTTGAAAAATCCCATCTGGACTGGAGTGCCTCAAACGAAGCTGGTGAGCTCTTCCCCCACAGTCCAGGCATTTAAGTCAAACCTAGCAAGTTAATCTGTCTGGCTTTTAGTGAAGTACACTTATATCCCTGAATTAGTAACATGTCAGAGGGGCCTTCAGTTTTTCTCCAGGACTGCAAATCATTGGACTGTGTATGCTTTTGCTTACACTGCCAGCTCTCTGGAGAAGTGCTGGTTCTGGCTCTGTGTGTGGGCAGCAGCGGGCACCGCACTGGTGCCACGAGGACACAAGGGAATATTAATAACCATACAGAGTATGCCTGCATTCCCTCCTGAGGAGTTAAATATGTTTGTGCTTGGACTGAAGTGACTGATGGAACATTTGGATCTTCCACCTAATGTCATTTCACGGCAAGCTTTAAGGAGCAAGTAAACTACCCTTTCTCCGCTCGCGTACTCTATCACGAGTCGCTTTCTCTACTCAAAGCCTCAAATAATACCAGTTTTAGAGGCTCAAATATCAGTCTTATAGGTTTGGAATTGCTACAAGAGTGCCAGGAAACTGAGGAACAAAGCTGGCACATGCTATTTGCATTTATGCACTGTGAAGCCAACTAGCCTGCTTGCCTTGGGCTGGGGAGATTGGGTCTTAGCTGAAATTAAGAGAGATCAGGCCACATCAGGTTCAGAGGAATCAGTGTAGTAAGTCGCGAGCCACATCAGCATGCTAGGGGTTTTCTCCTTCAACTTCCTTCTCTGCAGAATCCTAGAAAGGACAAGTTAGTATAGATCTATCTCTGTGGACTCTCCCTAAGTCAACATGAAGTGAAAAATCATCCTTTTCTGTGGCTCACAAATCTTCAATAAGTAATTTCTAGCTTGCAAAGAAAAAAAAAATGTATGAATAAATAATTGTTTCATGGTTGTTTTGAACTCAAAGGACAGAGGTCGTGTCATGCCATACTTCCCCCCAGGAACTATAGATAAACTTCTGTTCTTAGCAGCAAAACAAAAGCACCTCTTCTGACCTTACAGCAGTACAAATGTAGTAACTACCAACCATGAGATCAAATACCATGAGATCTCCTCCACCTGTTGCAAAGACTAGAGAGGAAAGCAGCATGTAACACTGCATTACACCCTAAGGCAGCACTCCACAAAATGCTGGTGTGTCATTGACACACAAAATAAGGTGCTGTGCTCCTGGGCTCTGTCTTGCCTGTACTGGGAACCATTAATCCCATTAATTGCATATAAAAACTCTGGTAGCAATTCTACAAATGAGGAAACACAGAGATAAAAGTGTAATCGTACTAGTACAGCAAATTGGATTCAAATCCTCATTGAACAATCCTGTTTCATTTCAGCAATTTTATTATCACTGTAACTGGAACAAATTACTTTATTAAACAGAAGGGGCTTTTGTAAAAGAATTTCTTCTTGTGGGCAATATCATGAAGCTCTGTAACACAAAACCAGCAATTACACTTGTCAGGGGATTTCTTTAAGCAATTCAGCTAATGGCTTGTGACAGGTAAGACTTGAAATGTTCATTCAGGCCTTCCCTCTGCTATAAAGATATATTTTGTCAGCACAAAAAAAGCACTTTTATTGAAATGAATGCTTTGGGCAGGGGTTTGAAATCCTGGAGAAGGCAAAAAGGCTCGGGGTAGACTGACTTGCAGGACAAGGGCTGAATGAAGTCTGCTGACAGTTACACAATGGCCAAGAGACACAAACACCTGGAGAAGTCAAGACTAACCCCACTGCTAGGGGAAGAAGAATAGAAAAGAATGCTTCCCTGAAGCATCAGTCTAAGCAGAAAGCCAAGAAGATCTCCAGCTCTAAATGGAAGATGGAAGTACCACATGAATTTAAAAGGTATTTTCATTGAAGACAAGTCATCAGGCTCACTGCAGATGTAGCTGAACCACCTCTAAAAGGCAATGTGGGTTTTTTTTGGTTTTTCTTTGTTTTGTTTGGGGTTTTTTTTGTTTTCTTCGGTATTTTAGTTTGCTTGGTTTTTGCTTTATTTTTTAAATGCAGTTCTCTAGGCTATACATGTGCATAAACAGTGTGGTTGAAAAACTGCTGTCCTGACAAAGTAGACTGTGACAAAGCACTGCAGGATCTATGGAAGACAAGTATTCTATAAACAAAAATATCAAAAAGCTGCCTAAATCAGTACTAAAAGCTTAAAAAGAGTGTCAAAGAGCCACATGTCCAAACAACACTGAAATTCATAGGTTCGCCTTTACCAAAGCCATCAAGAAGCTGCTGTTTTTGAGAAATTAAGGCCAGAGTGTCCCAGTTGTATGATGGCTTTGATGGTGTCAGGCAATAATCCTGCTGGTTGGTTGTGCTGAGACATTAGACATAATTTCCCTCTGTTCTCCTTCTCTCGGGTTCTCATCCATGATTCTGGAAAAGTCAGCCATGATTTGACTCTATCACTCTGCAGAATGGGTAAAAAACAGAAAATCACAGAAAACCAGCATAAATATGTCATCAGAAATAAGAAAACCATACCCAGTCTTGGGCATCTCTTCTACCTCAGGAGTGACCCAAGAACACAAGGTGGGACCAGATGGCTGTTGGACAAGATGGTGTGACTGTTTCAGACACTTCGCCTTTGTTGTGCTCCACTTGGAGTTTCTCTCTTGTGTATGTCATGAAGTCAAAAGTCCAGGACAGTTAATATAAATCCTTACATTCTCATTCCCCATGTACACAGCTATTTGGAATAAATAGCTGGGGCTCCTGAGGGCTGATGTGGAGATCAACTCAGAGATCTGTGAACAGCTCCATTCAACCCTGGTGTCCTCCATCTATTCTTAAGCCCTCTAATTCCAAAGGCAAACTTTTTTTTTTAAGGTCACCTCACCCCCCACCTCACTCTCACACAGACACACAGTTCTTCAAAAAGGGAGGCCTGCACTGGCCCTGTTTACTTAGAGCACAAACATATTCAAGGCAGCAATGTCAGATTAAAGGAAGAAAGGGGAGAGAAATCAAAGCCTCTAAACTGCACATAAAAGGCAATCGCTGGCAACCAATCTGTTGTACTTCCAACTCTTTGCACTTTATGAATAAAGGTCAAGCTGGTATTGGCACCCAAATGTTAATGTTCTTATAAGGGTTTAAGCTGCTTTAACAGCTGAATAAGTGAGAGTGATCCACGGGGCCACACCTAATCATGCCCTTACAGCAGGGAAAACCTCTGCTTCCCAGCGGGCTGTCCACAGGGGTGCAGGGAGACCTACAAGAGCAAACTACTTATCGATTGCCTAAAGAAGACCTGAGGTTAACTAGCCCTTTCCCTGTTATTTTTCCATCTGCTCTGCCTGCTGGTTGCTCTTTTTTACCTATTTTGTGCTTGTTGGTCTTCTTTCTGGCTCTGTAGCTGCAGCTTTCAGGATGCGAACTGGCATACAGAAAACACCTTCAGATACTTCCTCTGACTTGCAAGGAGTCCATCTGCCTTTCTTGTTGTTGTTAAAATTTCACACCTCTTTTTAAAATTTTTTTTTCCTTTTAAGGTTACCAAGGCATGACTGCCATTACCACCTTCCACAGCAAAAAGTTTTGGGATAACTGGCAGCCAGACTTGATTACCAGTTTTCTTTCAAAGCTGATGATGTTATGCTTCTCTCTTTTTAAAAGATGACACAGCTGTCAGTTTTCAGTTTTGCCCTGAGTGTACTGGAAGTACTCATCTCCCAAAAGCAGCATTAAATTCTCTCACCTAGCTCTCCAGGCGGCAGCAGAGACCTAGCAACTTCATGTCCACATTTCCAAATGAGCAGCACACTGAAAAAGCTTCAGAGTGACTCAACACCAGCTCACTGTACCAGACAGAGGCCTCACCCATCAAACGAAAAGAGGTTTTACTGAAGAAAGAAAAAGTCAATATTCGGGATATGTTTTCATAAAGTCAGGACAAGTGCACTCCTAAATTAATTCATGTCTGGCATTTACAAAGAGTAACTTGATCTTTCAGCTGGTGCCCTTGCCAAGTCAAGCAGTTTTAAAAAATTTAATTTTTGTAAAGGTGAATTTAGTGCTAATGAAATTGAAAGACCAGTAGCAATAGCTTGCACAAAGCACTGGATTGCCAAGCTCTGCAGGAGTTTCTCATCTGCTGCTCGCAGGGCATCTCCATCCTAAGCTCTGTGGAATCCGTTGCTCAAGTCCCAGGCCTCACCTGTCCTCTGGGACAGACAGCTGGGATTGCTTTTGGAATGCACAGCAAGAAAAACCCAGTCATTTCACAGGCTGCTTCAGGGAAGCTGCCCAGCACTGAGCAAAGCTGCACATTACACTTGCTGGAGTAGAGAAGGAGTTACCAAATGTGTTGTGCTTTAGCCTGGCACTTGATGTTTGACACCCAGAACTCCTGGCATCTGGTACTGCATTACTGCAATGCTGTTCAAACAAGGATGGATATGAGTCCATCAGCAACATCTCGGTCAACATCCAAAACTTAACTTTTGAACTGCTGAGGTTCAACAGGGATGCTTTCCTGTGGCTAAGTCACAAAGGAAGCCACCCCATTTAGGGTGCTGCTCTACTCCTCCTCTTGTGCAAGGCTTACCCTACCCAGGAACTGCCCAACCCTATGGATCCCAAACAGCTCTTTCCTAGTAAGCAGAGTCTCTCCCTCTGGCAAACACACCCCCTCACGGCACGTGAATTATTTTCTGTCAAGAGAGGATTAGGGAACATTATTGAAGCCCAGTTAACTGGCGAGGCCCGCAGTGAAAGCTTAGCTTTGCGAGTGAGGGAGGACCTCCCTTTAATGTGGTTGGTCCGTGCAGGCAGCACTCGGAGTCACCCTATGCACCACTGCACAGCTTTGCGCCATTTGATTTGTTTCTGAGGCGTTAGCTTTCCATAAAAGCTGATGTTCCTGGGTTTGGGTTTGGTGGCGTTTTTTTATTTGCACATTTATAGTAAAGAAATCCTCAGTCAGGAGCACCCTCCTCTTACCTCCTCCTTGCGCAAACCCAGCCAAGACTCAGCGCCACTTATCTGTCGAACTCGTTTTCCACCTCATTAACTACAATTGCCTATCCAGTGAGGGGATTAAAAAACAAGCTCCAACTCCTGGCTCCGGCAGAGACACAAAAAGGAGCGCTGTTTGCAGATTCCAGCTGCCTTTTCCTTCCCGACTTTGCAGACGTAAAGAGCACGATTAAAGGAGTGCGAGGAGGGAAGAGCAGTGGCGATTTGGAGCCCTGAGAGAGAGACGGGAGGCATTCGGCTCCATCCAGCGGGGCCCAGAGAAAGCCCCCATCACACCATCCCCCGTGTTTAACGACCTGTTTTGTCCCCCCACTCCATCCCCAGTGCTTTCCAAGCTGTGCGGAGGGACCCTCCCCGGAGGGAACACCCCCTGCCACGCCCTTCGGGAGAGACCCCCGCCCCGGGCCGACAGGGAGAGCTCCCAAACAAGCTCCGGGGCCAACATTTCCATTTTAAAGCCCCAAGTTAGTTAAACACCCACCACCACCCCCTCCGAACCCCTTCCTCCCCCTCCACCTCCCCACCCCGGCGTTAAGAAATGCAAATGTGGCCAATCCTATTCTATGTTTAAAAGTGAAAAAACATTTCAATGTATTCTTGTCTTGTATGACTGGCTAAGAGCCTCTAAATCCCCACCATTTACCAAATTAAACTAATTGAAAGAGCTTCCAAAAGCCACATCTGTAGGCTGACGTCTGTCCCTGCCTTTCGCTTTAGGCTGGGGGAAACTGTTCTCCATCCCATTGATCCCTGAATAGTCACGCCTGTCAGGAAGCCACATCAACCATTATCATTCTAATTTTACTGCCTTTCTTGGTCCCTAATCTAATTTGCAATGATGCTTAAGCATTTCGCAAGGCCATAGCACTTTCTTCAGAATTTCAACAAGAGCATTAAACCCCCAATTTACATTAATGAAGTGCACATTTAATTAGGGGAGAGGGTAAATGGAGGGCTCTTCAAGAGCAGTTTACGTGATATGATAGGCACTTGAAAAACGAAGATGTACCTGATAAAAGACTCTCGTGCAACCTTCGTGCCTCATTTCATTTCTCACCTTCTTTCCCCATCCCGGCCAGTCTCCTCTCTTGCCCCAAACTCCAGAGAACAGGGGCAAGGAGAGACGGCAGCATCTCCTGGCCCAGAAGGTTGCCCGGTGTGCATCTCCCACAGACTGGAAGCTCTGCTCACAGGGGTCAGCTTTGTTTCAGGCCCCATCCTGCACAAACTTGCATGGAATCTGTATCCAGCCAACCCTGTACTTTCATATATTCAAAGCCACACACTTGTACCCTCGAACTGGCTGGAAAGAGCCCTCTCTACCTAAGATTTTCCCTCTTCAAAGTCATCCAAACACAGGAACAGAGCTCAGTTTCTGGGGGCAGAGACTCCAGCTCATTGAAGATTTCCTATCATTTAACACAACCAGAGTCTGCCTGGAGCTCTATGTGTACCAAAGCACTGGTCATCTAGGCACCATTCAGAAAAGAGGTCAGAGAACTGGTTCCAATGCTTAATCATCAATTCAGAGCATGTATATCTGCATTTTTCTGCTGCTACACTCATGTCCTGCTGTAGCTTTGAGTAGCAGAGAACTCGAATCTCCTTTTGAGCTTTATCCTTTGAAATCAAGGTAGGAACAAAAAAAAAAAAAAAAGAAGAAATGAAGCACCAGCCAGCACCTCACAGTGTGTTCCATCTCTCTTAGCACTGCTGGTGTCGTTCCCCCCCCCCACCCCGCCCATGCTGACAGTGCTAGTGCAGGTGCAGGACTAGAAATGCAGAAACAGCCACCAAGAAAATGGGATTTGGGAGCAGCCTCTATGCTGGGCTGCAGGTCAGCAGGAATTAAATACCTAAATAGCTCCTTAACAGAATGTATGAAACAATTTTATATTAATAAGTTCCACAGAGAAGGCTTATATGAAGTTTTCTTCAAATTGAGTGCAGTTCTTTGAAAGCCTTATCAAGTCTGCAGAGAGAAAGGCAGCAAAGACAATGTATTTAAAACAGAAAAGGACCATGCAAAATCTGTTACAGCAGATAAGACAGAATGTGTCACAATATAATCCCTGAGCCTCCGACGGAAATATTGTCAAAGAACCAGCAGGAGGGAAAATGTAGGAGAGCACACACAGACAGATATATCGCTGTACAAGTGGAGGAATCGGAGAAGTAAAATAAAGGAAGTGATTTGGAAATAAGTAAGTAGCTGACAGAGTGAGAGCAGAGTGATTTCTAGCAGCAACGCAGCAGGAGACAAGGCTGAAGAAGGCGAGGATGAGGGTGAGGGTGAAGAGGTTAAGCAGCAGAGAATGAAGACATGAGAGAAACACGACAGCAATGCCTCACAATTACACAAAGATTGTTATGTCAGCTGAGATTCTTTGGGGAGCTACATTTTAGCAGCAAGAGCAACATGAACAAATACATTAATGTTACAGACTCCTGCCAAAAACTTTCCCATCAAATGATACACTCTCTCCCCAATGATTTTGTCTCCAGCATTGTGTCTGGAGAAAAAAAGCTGCAATGCTGTGTTGTTTCACTACGGACTATCTCCTCGACTGAAGACAGAATCAATGCAGGAGCTACTGTGACGCACAGGACAACCCCAGCCCCGAGGGTCTCTGGGGGCAGCAGGGCCAGGTGGAGGGGGCATCTCTGCAGCACCCCAGAGTCCCTAAACGGGACCCTGATCAACTGAGGTCACATCTACCTGTCTACAATCACGCATCTATGGCCTCTTTCACCCCTGGTTCCCAAAACTCCTGGTCAGCAGCAGCTCTGGCTGCCATCCACAAATGCCATGAAGGGGGACACCGCTGCTCCTGTGCTACTTGTGAGTAGAGACACAAACATGCTTTCAATCCAGCATTTTATTTACAAGGAAATTTGGCCAAATTCCTCTGCTGTGAAATGAAAAAAAAACCAACCCAACTCTAAACTGTTTGAGAAAAAAGAGAGGAGAAAAAAGCTCCCTGCTTTTTACACTGTTGAAACTTACATTCACAGTTTTGGGAGGGGGAAAAATACTAATCCCTGTGCCATGAAATCAAAGCAAGGGGGGAAAAAGAAGCCACTCTGGTATCCTTCCTTTCCAGCACTGAGAAATCTCCATCCTCCCCCACAGGCAGCATGTTGTATGCACAGACCAGCCGAGACAAAGGTCTGTCTGACCTTCCCTGATGAGTGCCCAGGCCAGTTTTGCTGTCCCACATTTCACTCACAAGCCAGAATAGCACTTTTGTGGAAGATGCTGCCCAAGAAAGGATGGGAGGAATTTCTAAAAGAGGCAAAACTCAGCACTGCTGTGAGCCTGCATCAAGGGAGTGTGGGAACATGCCAGCATCTGGCTTACACTGGTTGGGAATATCTTAGGTTTCCAGACTTGCACAACACAGGTAGCCCACCACTACGGACAAGACCCTCTGTTTGAACACTTCCCCAGCAGAACAGGATTTGGTTTGTGTGCTTCTAGTGTTGTGTTTATAAGTCAGAGTGGAGGAATTGGTGCTTGTTTCCAGGAGTTTATTACAAACACAGTTCTAGAGCGAGGGTCATTCAAGCTCTTCCCTGATTTGTTGACACTGGCCTTGTTTCTGCTGCATTACTAATCCAAAGGGTTCACACCAGGTAATAAGATAAAGCAAAAGTACTTGGCTAAATTCTGATTCATCCGCTCGCCGAGCTGTTATACACACTGGGGGACACATGAAGTGGATGCAGTGGATGTGGATAAGCTGAATGAATCTGAGACCTGCTACTGCACTCACCTTTTCTCTTAAGGTGGTTCTGTTTTGCTGTCCCCAGCCATCAGCCCTTCCCTACTGGAAGGGAATAACTAAGTTTGGAGTGTCTTGCTTAACAGCACTGCAAATGAATCCTCCTCAGTCACTCCATAAAAATGGCCCTGTCTGACTCCTGGAGCAGCCAGAGCTGTGGGCAGCAGCAGCAGATGTCCTCACCTCAGTCCCTCATTTCTCACAGCTGGGATGAAAAGCAGGGCTAAACATCGCTGCTGTTGAATTCACAGTCACTGCTATTCCATGACCTGGAGGCAGACTGCTGTTTGGACAGTGTGGGTGAGTGTTCGGAGTCTGCCTGCACAGTTCTGGCTGGCATCAATTGCCCCTGCTGGCACCGTGGCAACCTGAGCAGTCCTGGAAGAGCCATGAGAAGCAGTCAGTACTCAGCCCTGCCAAGGCCTTTGTTGCCTGTGTACTCATTGCTTGCCATTGGAAATTTGCCTCATCAGGGACCCTGTGGGGGATTTTTGGCCTGGGAGTTGGCAGAGTTTTTCTTTACAAAGGACCATGCTATTGGGCCATGTCGCCATCCATCTGTGCATACAGCGTGCTGCCTGTGGGGGAGGATGGAGATTTCTCAGTGCTGGAAAGGAAGGATACCAGAGTGGCTTCTTTTTCCCCCCTTGCTTTGATTTCATGGCACAGGGATTAGTATTTTTCCCCCTCCCAAAACTGTGAATGTAAGTTTCAACAGTGTAAAAAGCAGGGAGCTTTTTTCTCCTCTCTTTTTTCTCAAAAAGTTTAGAGTAGTTTTTTTTTTTTTTTCATTTCACAGCCGAGGAATTTGGCCAAATTTCCTTGTAAAATAAAATGTCTCATTGAAAGCATGTTTGTGTCTCTACTCACAAGTAGCACAGGAGCAGCAGGATCACAGGGCTGATGTAATATGCAATCCCATTTCTAAACAGAAGAGTAGCATCCATCAGAGTTGTTGAAGCCCAGATAAAAGCAAACCATTAAGGTGGAATCAAGAAAGTTAATACAGAGCAGGAATATGAAAGCAATATTGAAAGTAATTAATTGCTTGTAAAAAGTCAGAATCTGGGAAACTGTTCACTGTTTAAATTTCATGGAGTCTTTTAATCACTTGTTCAAGTAACACGTTACCAAACTGAAACTGCCTTTTTTTGATGGCCATGTGAATTAGATCACATTATAGATGGCAGCTTTGCTAATTCATCCATGCTGGCAGTCTGTCTGCTGAGATGATAGCAATCTTCCTTCAGAACTCCTACATCTGTGCTGGTGTTTCACAGGAACTTCTGTTGAAGTCCCTAAAAAAGGAGAAGAAAACTACCAGAATATTATAGCTTTAAAAAAACCTGACTGAAAGCTCCATCGGATAACTTCAAACACATAAGAATTCATGGTGCTACTTTCCACAGTATATTTGTGAAGCATCTGGATATTACAATAACATAAAAATGCCATTCCAGCATATTAGGAAGATTTCTGAAGTCATAGTTTTAGTTTTCATTCTTCCGTCTCAAAACCAGTGTCCCTTTTATATCAGTTTAACCTTATTTTTTGAAACAAAATATGCTTATTTACTAGAGGACCTTGAAAAAGATGTTTCAGATGCCTTAGTTTCCATCTGGCAAACTTCTGGAAGGACTAAGTAAGTTATTCAAAATCATCAATTAAAAATTTTACTTGAAAAATACTTTGCTTTTAAATAAGCCCTCTTCATTGTCTGTAGGACTGCAGCAGTTGCTGACCTCTGCTAGTGCTGTTGTAAACTTTGCAGATCTGAAATCCCTTCTAAAAACTTACCTTGTGACATAAATTTAACAAAATACTCAAAACACATACTCAACCCCAAAATACAATGATTTCAGTAACCTGACAGAGTTAAGGTCAGTGGCCTCCAGTACTGAGTGGGTTTCTGTAGATTACTGTAAGACTCCTTGGTCTGTGCATGGTGACAAAATCAAAGTGATCAATAAAATTGAACACTTGTAGACTTTATAACACTGAGAATAATTTAAGCATTTCCCAATCAGGTGGTAGGTGGAAAGTACACTGATAACACTGATACTGCATTTTACTGAAACTCAAACCAGCTCTATAAGTAATTCTAGCTTGGAGACTGGAAGCAAAATAGGCATAAAGGTCAGAGATTGGCATAGACCAAGAGGACCATATTTTCAGGATCTTTTCAGCATCTTAGCACTGTATACTTGGGTGTGGTGGTCAATAACTGAATTCTTGGGCTCTGAGTTACCTATGGATGATTCCCCTTTGTTCCCCACTGGACTTATGGCCCACATAGTCTTCTGAGTTGCAACTGAACTGGTTATTTAGGAATGGATGAAGAGCTCACTTGGACGGCAGGTCAGCACTGTGCTGCCACAAGCAGCCTAGGCAGGGACCATTACTCTGTCTGAGTGTGCCATGACAGGCACTTTGCACTTGTCCTGTGGTCACTTGTGGCACCTCCGCCTCAGGCAGGAGATCTGGATCACAAAGAGACACTTGGATCTCAAGCCCACCTTTTCCCTGCTTCCATGGTGGGTCATGTTGTTGGACACACTTCACTGATTAAGAATAATAGTTTTGTTGTATGGCCCTTTCCACTTCCACAAAAGATGCTGGGTCAGCTGCCTTTCAATGCCATCCAGCATGCAAAAACATAAACAACAAAAAGGAAGGCACAGCAGTTTTGGTCTAGAGGCTTTCCAGGGTCTGCAACCTGATTTGAGGCAGGGTTGGCTGTCCTGGATATTGTCCCAAGGCAACAGCACAAGAGAAAGCAAGTGCTAGTGAGAGTAGAACCACCCCATCCACAGGAAACCTCAGCCTGGTCTATGACAAGAGGTGTGAACGTTCACCAGGCTTCTCACCGCTCTTTTGCCATGTATTTGCCCAGCTTTGTGGAGGAGTTAACTCTAACAGGAATCTGTGCTGTGTAATAAGGTGTCAGTGAATACAGGGCCATGTAGCCCTAAATGAGCCCCCACGTGATCCCACCTGCATGGAGTTGCCTGTGGAAATGAGACACATATAATCACCAGAGGGGTATTCTACACACTCAGTCATAAATAATTAAAACTAAGCTGCTTTCTTCAGCTTGCCAAAAGAAGATAATGTCATTTGGCTCAGGTTTGGGGAGTTTTCATATCCCTTTGGAGCAGCTTCAAAAAGCCTTATAAATATACTGCAACGAAACAATCACCTGAGGACAACTCTAGCAAACAAACGGATTCCTATACCCTAGTCTCCCAGGCAGAGACTGTAATTAGGACAATAATCCATGTGACAAAAAATTATATAGTAACAAATAGCAATTGCTTGCTGGGAAGGATGTGGATTGGGAGACAAAGGGAGGGGATGAATGAGTCAAATTCTTTAACTGTTCAGAGAGAGTGGTGGGAGGATAAGAGCACAAACAGAAACACATTTAGGATTCAGATCTCCAGGGAGGCTGTAACGGGTTTGTTAGCAGAAATGTGCTCCCACTCGGCACGTTGCTGAAACCACACGAAACCTAGTGCACCTGCATTTTCCACTGCACAATTGTCTCTTGTGGTCACAGCCTCCTGACACGCTATTCCTAATTCTAGGAATGTCAGAAAAATATTTCTTAGTGTATGCTGGCATTTCTGAGCATGCATCTGTTAAACACTCTTCTAACTGCGTAACGTAGATATTTGCGAATATTTTTCCATAGCACAACTGGGAAATGTAACCTTTTCAGATATACACATTTCACCATGCTGCAGCCAGCTGTGAAATTCTAGCAATTCCAGGATATTACCATTCCAATTTAAAACTGAATATTTGTGTAGATAGCTTTTTCCTTTCCCTTCTTTTCCATTCTTATATCCATATACTTCGCTTTCAACAAATATACTTATCTTTTTTTCCCTTTTTCCAACCTTTTCTTCCCAGACCATCCTAGGTTATGGTTTGCATGGCTTTACATGCACTCAAGGCTGTAAAATATTCACCACACCTTCACGTGCTTGTAAACCTTACAGTGAAAGGCAACACTAAATATTTATTGAAGACAGCATATTTGATTTCTGCCAAAGTGCAGAACTTTACTCCTGCACAAGTGTTTGCCCTCACTAGCAAATAAAAGACAGATGTGCCACATGAACCTGTGGCTTTATCGAAAGTCCACTAGTGTCAATCTGAAGAGCAAAGGATAGTGGAAGAAATGTTGATGTTTATGCGAATGTCTGAGAGGAAGAAAAGAAGTCTGATTTGCCTGCAGAACTGGCAAATCCTTGAGCTTCACCGGATCATTTCTGCCTATTTTCTCCTGCTTCTGCTTTTTGTTTCCCTTGCCCCTTTTTATTTTTTATGTTTCTCTCTGCTTCATGTTTCAAGTCTTGTTTTGGTTGGGTGCAATGTGTGAAGGAGAGGCAGGCTAGTAACAGGACTGTGTGTTCGTCAATCACAAACTCTTTCACTGAACAAAGCAACTGAAATATTAGAAGCAAATTAATGATAACATTCACTGTTAGATGTCAAAGCTAGGGCCATAATTATTATTTTGTTTACTGAAAACCTAAAAAGTAAGAAAGGACAGAGCAATTTGACCTACTCTTAATGCAACGGATCAAGCAGCAGAAATTTGAGTGCAGTACTCAATGAATTGGTGATTTCAGCTGCACTACAGCCCCTCCCTGACCCAGGCTTCCTATTTAAAATTTAGATACTGCTTAAAATATTTCCCAGAGGTAAAAGTTTTAATGTAGTCATGTCCTTTCAGGAGTTAAGAATACTCTACCACCACGGGAATTTTTCCTTACTGTCAGTGAATGAAATTCAGCCTCGAGTTGCACCCATCAATAACACTCCCTCTTACTCATTCCTGCTTCCTCCTACTTACTCCACACATTGCCATGCATTTGGTCTATTAGGAGTTCCTCCTTGACACTTCCACCTCTACTTCCCCTAAATCAATGGTAAGTACAAATATTCCTAGTCTGAATATTCATTCTCCTATCTGTATCTCATGTTGTCTTTGGTCTCTGCTAGCACAGCTCATTTTTAAGGGTTCATTTTCTCACAGTGAAGTTGAGTCTCATTCTGTGCTGTACAAATTGCAAATACTTAAAGCATGAGAATGAAAAGTACTTCTGTGTATTTTGAGGCTAAACTGCTGATTGCTCCACAGTCTTTAAATATGACAATGGCAGTGAAGAGTGCCCAAAACAGAGGATACAGTCTGAGACCTGTGGAATATTTACTCTTGAGGAAAGATCCCAGATATCAGCCAATTAGGAAAACGGCTTACCTTCCTCTCTTTCCAATTTCATTATTTCTTTCATTTAAACTTATTTAACACCAAGTAGTCGTTTCTGTATGATACTGCAATGCAAAAGGAAAATAAAAAAGAAGAGATGGGTCTAAGCTGAATTTTCAGGCTTCTTCACTCTTTACCACTTTGGAAGACTTGTCTTGGTATAGGAGAGCTGCCTCCTGGAGCATCTGCTTGTTAGCATTTACTAAACATTTTAGAGCAGTCACTCCCTATGCAGGGAGCTCCAGGTAGCCTCACTACATCTGGCCGAGGCAGGTGAGGTCTTAGCAGAGCAATGATCCAAATCAGACTCTTCGTGCAGCTTTTGTCAGAGGGCAACAGTAATTACCATCATTCAAACAAAACAAAACCAATTTTAACTCTTACAAGATATTGCTTTTAGTCAGACATCTCATTAGCAACTAGGGAAATAATTCTTTTATTCTTGTCTCAAAATCTAAACCCCTCGTACCATATGCTGAACCTGGTTAATTTGTTTCCTTTTGTCCTCACAGCCTTGGTCCCACAAGGAAAAATTGTTCTTTAGTCTGATCAAGGAGGGTGTTCTAGAGAAAATCAAGCTTGTGTGCTTTGTTCTGAAATAAAGAATTAGGAGACTTTTTAAAAAATAGTCACTAATGAGTGCCATAGGCTAAAAGCCAGGAGAGAAAGTTTAAAGAGTGTTATCATTTGATGGCCTAAAAGTAAATTGTAATGCAGAAATCATTTGAGGTTATTTCAAGTTTTCTCTTTTCACTGTTGAATTAAAAAGTTTATTTGCATTTTACTTACAGAAAATGAATCTGACAGAGTCGTGAAGCCTCTGCTACAAGAAGCCCCAAACTCACTGAAAACACTCTCCAAACCAAACCCTTTCTCTCCCTGTTCAGAAAACACTACTTGTTTCTAGGCTTCTAATTTTTTTGGTTCTGTTTTAATACCTAGGAGATCACAGCAGAGATCACAGACTTGGATTTCAACTCTTGGTTGCATTTGGGGAAGAGAGGAGAAAAAAGACAGTGAACACAGAGGGGCCTGGCAGTTTGGGTGGTATTATAAAAAAAAAAGTATTCAGGCAGAGTGTAGTGAGAATAGTGGTTTGAAAATACAGCCCTGAAGGAAGAGTCTCCAGAGAAACAATGAGAAAGGAATAAATAAAAAGAAAGTTATAAATTCATCTATTTGCTCTTCCCTGACCCTTGCTTTTACTCCTCTTCACAGCAACTACCCTGGGAAAGGCACAATGCTTTCTCCTGTCACAATATTGAGAAAAATTGAAATGGGGAAGAAAGACCACCAGATGCTTTATTGTCTTAGGCGTTTCCACGTAATTAGCTGGGAATAAAGATCCTCTGCATGGTTTCATTGCATTGAATGAACTTGGATATTGCTACACAGTAGTGTGTTTTATGATTCATGCTCTGTTATCCAGCGGCTTTTTGAAAACTGCCAGCTACTTTATCACTGACGGCCAAGCCTGGGCCTACAACTTAAAATGCAGCAATGCAAAGTTAACTGTGCATGACAGATGTCCATGAAATTGTTTAACACACGCACGCATGCACACACCACACACGCGCTCGCACACACACACACACACTCTCACAAAGCTGCTTCTTGCCTTCCTGCTCTTTCCACTGCCTCTCTCACTGAGTGCTCAAGCTCAGTTTTAAATATAAATAAAAGCTGGGTACTTCTGGAGAAGAGATTGTGAGTGCACAATGAAGACCACAGGTTGCTGCAGGAATTATAGGCTCTATCAGGAAACTTTCCAAAGAAGCTGTGAGAATCACGAAGGTGGCTCCTCGGAGTGCATTGAGAGGGGAACGAGTCCTCTCCTCTTCCTCTCCCCTTCCTCTTCTCTCCCTCTCCTCTCCCACATACTTCCTTCTTGCACCTCTCTGGAGATGGGAAGCTTATGCATGAGGATCCCAAGATATTGAAGTTCTCAGCACTGAGGGTTTTACCTCAGAAGCACCAGTTTCAGAGGAGATGATCAGAGAGCATAACCTTTCTGTCTTTGCACCTGCTACCTAATTGCCCACTGTCTTCCCTGACAGAGGATTCGGATCACAGGGTGTACAAAACCTTCATATGAGGTGTTCCTCCTTTGAAGAGAACTTGGGGTGCCCTTGTTGGATTTATTGTGTAGTTGGACGGTATAAACTGGGCCAAGAGAATCAGACTCTCAGAGAAGAACTGAGTTCTAGGCATACAGAGAGCAGCTCACACTGGGTCCATGCAGGGATCTGCCTGGTGCCTGGCATCCGCTCCTGGGAAGCATGGGCCTCTCCCTGCTCCCCAACCCACTTGTCAAGCACTGTGGCATAAAGAGAGAGGGGGGTGAGCATATCCCTCTCCTTTCTCTGCTTTCCATGAACAGCTCTATTGATAGCCATCGGGTTATTAGCATGGGAAGGTGGTACCCAGTGTGAATGCAAGTGACAGCAGTGAGCCAAAAGAAAGGAAATGGGGAATCAGTTCCCCTTTGGAAGGAGAGCCGAGAAGTCCCCTGACCCTGCTTGGACTCACTTTGTATTCTGAAAGGGATGAGCCCTTTCCCCAAGGTTTACTGGGTGCTCTGACAGGCAGGAAATAAACATGAAAAACCTTCCCAGTGCTCAGCAAATGGAGGCTCAGGGTACACAGGAGAGCATCAGATGAGTTTGTCACATCACAGAAAACACCCACAACAAATGAACATGCAGAAAGATAAATCAAAACCAAGAACAAACCAGAGAGGTTTACACTCTCCATTTACTTATGTCTAAACAAACATGTAATTTACTTTTGTTTAACTTCAAGGTATTTCACAAGGAAAGAAATAATTCTGCCATAGGGAATACTGGGCCAAATTCTCTGCCATTGTGCAAGCATACTTTTGATTTCACACAGGTGGCTCATCTTGTTCTGCTTAGCAATTTGGGCTTGTGCTCCTGTCTTGTGGACATTAAAAGCATCATAAGACTCAGTCTTCAGTAAACTACATCCAAGTCCTAAGCAAAAAGAATGGTCACAATTTTCCGCGGACCTCGGCGTAACTTTTAGAAGGGCTTTTGGAATGGGAAGCAAGAGGTTGGAGTGACGAGTGTCACTGATGCAATTTTTTCATGAGATTTCTTTTTAAAGGATATTTTTTCCCCTCTGTCACCCACTAACAACTCAGACTCATTTTCAATTGCCTGAGTAACCAGTTCTGTGATTTATGCTTGGAGCTTATTAAAGCTTATCTGATATAAGGCAGCCCAGATGCTCCAGAAATACCAAGAAAATTATCTGGTTTGATCTTTACTAGGGGGGAAAAAAAGTCACAGCTCCCAGCTCCTTGCCAAAGTTTCCGCTCCTTCGGCAGAGCATAAAGCAGCTCAGCAGGATGGCAATTCCACAGCGTGGGTTGCTGTGTATGTGCCTGCATGTCTGCATGTCTGCCTCTGTGTGTGTGTGTGTGTGCCTGCATGCGTGGGGCCCGTGGGTGGCCTGCTCAACATTTTGGTGGATGTTTCATTCCCACCCCTTTTACTACGACCCTGGTCAGGCCACTTTTATGCCAGTGACAGCTTCATGAAGCACAAAACATGGAGCAATACATGGCATGAAATTGGCAACAAAGCCGAGCAAAAGAAGGAACAATTCTCTGGCAGGATGTGATCACAATATGGCTGATTGGATCTGGAAGCAGATGCCAGCAGCGGGTATTGTCCCGGTGACTGAAAAGACATGACCCCCGAGGTACAGAAGACAACGAGGCCCTCCTTATGAACCACAGGGGGAGGGGAGAAGAGGTGAAACCAATGAATAAATCAGGCAGTGGAAACCGGGGAGAAAAGAAAATGCTAAAGAGGACTTTTATGGGGGACAGGGGCAGCTCAATATGCAAGAGCGTTGCCTCCCCAGCTAGCTGAACACTTGCTCAGACAATGGCTTTTTAACAGATGGGGAGCCCTACTGAAAGGGGCCAAGTTTTGTGCAGTTGAGAATCCCTGTTTGTTTAGTCTGCTGCTGCTCAGGCAGGTGTCTGCAGAAAGGCAGTCCAGCAGGTTGTCTCAGGGGTTTAAGACAGGCAAGCCTGTGTATCAACCAGGACTGGTTTTATTGGCAGGGGACTGATCTTGTTAGACTTGTTTGTGAAGCCCTCAGGGAGGACAGGAAAAAAAAGATCTCTTTTCTCCCTTCCTTCTAAGGACAGATTGTCCCATTCTGGGCAATCAGGCTCCTGTAATAAACCCTGCCAGTAAGGCAACTTCATGTCACAGGTACCGACAGGGCACAAAACATTGCAAAGGAGCACACAGCATTGCAACCGAGCACATAACATTGCCACTTGCAGTGTCACAACTCTGAGTTCCTACACACGCTCCTCCTTTTTCTCCTTTCCTACAATGCTTTTGATAACCCAGTTGTTTACACTACAGTTTTCTGGACGGGCTTCTTCATCTATTTCGGCATTTACTGCAGATCATTGAAATTCGACTCACACGGCTCCTGACCTCAGTGATGTGCAATTCTCCCCTGCGCTGACAGAGATGCAGCCATTCTCCTCTGGTAACGATGACACCCAGCTAACAGGACTGGTGGGGTTGATTTTTCTTCAGTCACATAAGCACACAGACAGTAAATGCCACATACACGACTGGGAGACCCCAGCACGTAAGTGTGGGAGAGGTGTGCTGGACCAGCCCAGAGGGGGTGAATGCCTCAGTCACTCCCAAGACACTCAGCAGTGCCTGAGATGACACAATTTTCTTGCATCACCCTATCCAAAATAGCAAACTTACAGCAACATGGATCATGTAAGGAACAGAGAGAATGAGGAGAAGGGAAGGAACACACACGCAGCATCATGCCTGAGTGAAAATGGGAGTGTCACCTTTCCTTGTGCTGGATCAAAACAGTCATGATAGTCCTGAATGTCAATCAGCTGAGGGGAAGGATGAAGGTACATCCACATTTCCCTATTCCTACCTGTGCTATTGACTTGCTAGGTGACTTCAGACAAGGGACATCACTTTGCTGTGCTCCCATTCCCCTCTTGCCCTCCACATCCTTTCTCTGCTTAAAATGCAACGTCAGAGTTGGTAAGAATATGGTTTCTATATGCCCCATAAGACTTCCATCCCAATCCAGCTACTTCTAGTTATTCTTCCTTTCAGGAGTGTGAGACAGTAACATTTCCTATGCTTTTTTACCTTGTTATGTGCTCTGTAACTTTTCTGTAATGATGAATCCCATTGAGAAAGAAAAACCTTGCTCTAATTTTACCTAAGCAGCCTTCCAGAGGACAAAAAGGGGTCATTACTTTTAAGGACACTATGGTTCCATGACTAAATCAGGTCCTTTCTGCCCTAGGAGCTCCTTACAATCTCTCCTCCACCTCCTGATCTGTTTTGAAAACAGAGAAGTGACAGCTTGTTTCCTATATATATACTGGGTTGCTGTAAAGCTACTGAGCCCACCCACAACAGAGCTGCAAAAAAAGCGTGAAAGCAGTACTCACTATAGTGAAAGATTCCTCTCTTCCTTTAAAAAAATAATCTGTCTGGATTGGGTTAAACAGCACAAAATATTAACCCCAACACAGAATCGCACATTCAATTGCACCTCTGGTAGCTATTCTCTGGCATAAAAAATGTGAGTCTTGAACTATCAACCTAGATGCAAAGATTTTTTTAGTCACTTTCAAGCTTGCAAAGCCTCTTAATTTAATACTTTTGATACAAAGTTAAACATTTTTCTTCAAAGTACCTAAGGACAATGCTAATGCTATTTCTGAATTTGCCTCTTCCCATTTAGTTATCTTGGTGCTATTCATTTTTAAAGGCTTAAAGTAGAGTTTATGCGGCATTAGTATTCATAGGCACATGCTAATTTACTCTTATGTTCGGATACGCAAGTGGGTTTTTTCAGATGAAACAGAGGGGATTAGGTCTAGATCACTTGCTCTGAAGAAAAGTTGTAGCATGCCTCAACTTCCTATTGTTTTCAAAGAGGCATCAATTACTAAAACTAGATTCCTTGTTCCTAAAACAGAAATAAAAATATCTGCTCCAATCTCATAAAGAAAAAATAAAAAATGTATTCTGGTATGAGAAAGTCACAAAGTCTCCAACCCCTCCCTTTGCCCTCCTCCCTTCTCCACAGGGATGAGAGATTATCACCACTGATCCCTAATGCCACTCTGACCACCAGGACACCAGAGCCAAGGGCTGTGCTCCAGCTGCCCATTGTCAGTGGCGGCAGCTGGGGGGAAGGCAGAGGTTTGGGTCTGCCCCAGCCAGCCAGCGGTTGGGAGTCACCCTCAGGAAGGTCAGCGCGTCCTTTGCCTTGGTGTCAATGCCATAGAAATTTGCTTCGATCCAGAAATGTGTTTGAAGAAGGAACTCGCAACAAAAGCTTTTTTTAAGTGCTCCAAAGCATATAGTTGGAGAGGGAAAACACTGCCTTTTTGATTCTGTGTTCACTTTATAACTCAGATTTTAAACTTTATTGTTGTTAAGTATATTAGCATTTGAAACCAAACCTAAAGTTTCATCACTTTTCCCTACGCTTTCTGTTTGGAAACAAGAGAATTACCTCACCAAAATCCATTTATATCATGAATTTGATTTGGAATATGTAATCCTCCATGAGGTGATAACGCAGTTAGGGGGACATAAGCAGATGCCCTGTTCCCCTCTGGAGGAGCTGTGGAGCATCACGGAGCCAGCCCTCCTGTAGACCCTACTGCACCCTGCAGGGCCTGCCTGTAGCCCCACACAGTCATGGACGACCCAAAGTAACTCCTGGACCTCTTTTGGTGATTAATTTCTTCCCGATGCTATCGAGTAGCCAAAGCAACACCAAGGGAGCACTTCAGCAGCAGGAGAGGCAGGCAGCTCAGCAAGGTATTCTTCAGACCACTCTGCAGGAATGGCTATGGAGGAAAAGGTTTCATTCCAGGCACACTTGTTTTTCCAGTCACAGGTATTTGCTATTAAGGCAGCACATTGGGTTTTTCTTTCCCCCTTAGGAAGAAGGAAGAGATGAAATTACGGGAAGAAGTCAGAATTCACTATGGGGTAAAAGCAAGGAGGTCAGCTGAGTACCTGTATCTACATACTTGAAATGTGTAAATATAAACCACTTCTGTGCTTATGAGAGTTTATCAATGCCGTTTGGTGGTGCTGATTGCCTGACACTGTATCTCAGGTCCAGTATAACTTTTAATGGTTATCTTATATTTTGCCCTAACTGTGCCACTAATTTGCATGACTAGAAGACACATAAGCACATGGAAAGGATTTTCCAGACAATAATTTTGTGCTAAGTCAACCAAAGAACTATAACATCTTCACTGAAGCTAAAGGGTAACTACCTGGCCAGACCACCAGGACCTGGGTCAATTAGACATCAAGGTTACATCAAGGTGAGTGCATCAAACAGTGAAAGGACACAGTCCTGGGCACAGAAATGCAGTTGTCTGCCCAAACAAACAGATCCAACTTTCCCCGACACTGTTTTGGCCCATGCCAGCCAGCACCACCTTGAAGGATGCCCAAGTGCAATTCTAGAGGATGCACATCCATACCCAGGATTGCTTGCAATAAGCAATGTGTGTGCTTCACCCTGCCCTGGAAGTGGAGAGGATTTATAATCCCAGCTGCAAGCTGTTCCTCACCACTGGCCTCTGTGCCCAGGAACACTCTGGGACATGTTTAATTGTGTTGTTTGTGTAACCCAAAGGTCCACTTTCCACCAAGACGAGGAAATTATAGCTGTTGCTTGGCATCAAAATTTAAGGACATTGCACTGCTTGTTTTATATCAGGTTGCAATACAATTTATTACATAATGCACACAAAAGTAGCAACTTTCAAAGTCTGCCATTCCCGAGAGAGGAAATTTTGGGTTTAAAGTTGCACAGAAAATTTCTGGTACAACTTTTAGCCATTGCCCCTACCTAAGCCCCCCAGAAGCACTATTGTTAAGTCCATGAGTAAAACAGAATTTTTAATGCAGTCATTTTATGTCTGGGAATCAGGCACTGGGAGATTCAGATCAACAATACTCACCCTTTCATTTTTTATCCATTTGAAATATTTCAACTTGTTTTTTTCAGGTACTAAAATCATCCAGTTTTAGACTCGTGTACATTCAGAGTACAGTTCCCTGTTGACTTCAACTATTGAGCTTGTTGTAGGGCAATTCTATCAGAGGCATTACAGCCCATCTTAGACATCAGCTCTTCTTTTCCGTTTCAAATTTTTTTCCTTCTCCTTCTCCTTTTCCCTTTTCATTTCCCTTTTTCTTCTTTTTCTTGTTTCTGTCTCCTGCTTCCCTTGTCTCTTCCTCGCACAGGCCACAGAGTGGTGAAGGCACTAAAGGCATAGGATTGCACCAGGTTGCTATGTCCAGATGGAAACAGCAAGTAAAGGGAAAGCTTTGATTTGTTATGACAAGAAAACTGCACAGAGTTTTCTGTGATCAGTCTTGGTATTTCTTCCAACAGTGTAATGTAAGATTATGTAGCATTTCCAACTAGTCATCCGTTGTCCATGCACTGTAACTAACTCTATGATTGGATACTTAGGTAAAATCACGCGCGTCTACTGTCTACTAATTGGTTAACATACGGCAAACAAGTGTCCTGCCTCCTCCCAGCTTGCGGTTATCGCATCCTGTTAAAACTCCCTTTTTTCTCATGGACACCTCACGGACACTCTCAGCACTAAGTCATGCTAATCTCACAGCACTCAGAGCAAGCAGGCCCTGCTAATTCTGGCTTGTTCACTGCGTTCAGATACAGACCATGTCCATTCTGCTCTAAGAAATCTCCTACAGCTTTGCTCTTAGTTTTGTTCACTTTTAATCTTGCACTCAAGCCCAGGAAGGACAGACACCACAAAAATTCTGATTTTCTATTAACTCTGAAAAATATATATTTTCACTCATGTTTCCATTAGAAATGTACAGTCTCCATAGGTTGAAACTCCATGCCATATCCAGGCTTCTAATACAGAAAAGCTGCTTTAGGGCAGGTAGGTGCAGAGAAAAAGCTGGTCCTGTGAACATCCACAGTGGCCCTACTCTTTCCAGGATTTCTCTCCAACAGCTGGGATTTGGCTGTAGCCAGTGAAGCCCACTTTTGGGAACTAAAATTGCTGCTTTTGTTTAGGTAAAAGAGCCCCTGGCTGGTGTAAAATAAGGAACACATAAAGTTAAAATATGTAAGGGAAAGGAAAAAAAAGTGCCCTGTAATGTAACTGGAACTGCATACTGCCAATGTTTTACTGTGAGTTACATGAAGTAATCTGGTTAATGAAATATTCCAGCAGTGACTGGACTGCAGAAATGCCTCGGGTTTTCTGTGGAAGCACAAAACAGAATATCTCAGTCTTTCGTGGAGCACAGAGAAGCTTGAAATCACCACTCCCAGGCAGAGGAACAGCTTTCAAACCAAGAAGCCTTTTCTCCACTTTCCAGTTTGTAATTTCTGAAAGGCTTGCCATTTCTAAACTAGCTTTGGTGTCTGCTTGTGCAAGTTTGGGAGCTGCAGATCGGAGCAGGGAATTCCTGTCATGTCACTTCACATATGAGTTGTGTGGATGTTTCTGTTCATGAACCTGATCACAAGCGACTGAGAGCTTAAGCCTCTCAGAAATCAGTGCAGCACATCCTATGGACACAGTAATCCTTCCCAACTGACCTCCTCTGGGCTGGGAAAGCTCATCCCTATAGGCTCATCCCTATAGGCATCTGCCCCTATAGGGCCCAACTGACTGGTGTTGAAGCACAGAATAGACCAAACACACTGTCCCCTTTGTAAACTGGTTTAATTGGACCTGAGCCCTTGACGGACTGAGGCTTCCACCTCTGCTTGTTTAGCAAGAAAAGCTCTCTTAATTTCTTATTGTGGCACACAAGATTTAGTGCAGACCCTTTAATTTAAATGTCAGAATGTGAGCAGTAATTTATTTCCATAAAACAAAAAGCAATAAAGTCTAATATATTAAGCTCTGGCTGTGAGAGCTCAGATTATACAATTTATAATTGTACAAAACACAAACGGCAAACAACTACCCACCAGAGGGTGAGTTATTATCACTCACTTAAGCGTTTGATTCAGGGCTGGTAAAAGCAGTTGCAAGAAAATAATGAAGAAATAAAAAAAGGAGAAGTCAAAGTATTTGAGACACTGCAAGGCCCTCAGTGACAATCGTCATGGGAAACAGGACCAGCTGATGTGTCCTTACACCTGCTGGCCTTCCCAAGTGCTCCTTCACTGCTTCTCCAGCCACTCTGAGGCTTACTCTGACTTCCCACTTTCATACTGGTTAAGGTCTGCTTATTTTCATTTTTGCATTACACCCCTAAAATCACACTCCCTGACAAATGGCAAGAAACACAAAGGAATAAGATGTTGTGTTCTTTCCAGCTGAGACTATATGTTTTCAGCAGCCAGCACCTGGGATAACCAAAAGCTTATCTGACACCAGTGATAACATCACAAACACAACTGTGACATAGGAATTCAGATGATGATTACCTGAGTCAAACCAGAATGACTCAATAAACTTAAACTCTGAAAGGAACAGAAGTACTTCAGCTGGTACCTGCGCCAGAACTTCTGAGAATTTGAGCCTGACTTTCTTTCTGTCAATCTAAGATATCCATAAAGTAACCATCAAGCAATGAGGAATATGTAAGTCATCCTGGCAAAACCTAGTATTTGCAGGAAGAATATCAACAACGGGCATAGTAAAAATGTACAAGGCATAAAACAGCTTCGTTATTGATATTTAGGTGACAGAGGAGAGGCAGAATTGAGGACAAAACCACCAGAAATGCCATTCAGAAACTATGCTTTATACCACAGCTCCAACTATTACAAAAGCCCTTGAGGCAGAACTACAGAAACAGAAGTATGGTGCCTGCAAACCTTCTGCCAAGCCTCCCCACTTTCACTGCTGACCCTCATGGTACATGCTGTGGAGAGACTCAGGATGTGTTTTTCTGTGCATCTTTTCTGGAGAGCAAGAGTCAGCTGAAAAGGGACTGAGGGTGACTCAAACCCCGCATCCAGATTACTGATAAAGATATTAGACAGAACTGGCCCCAAAGCTGAGCCCTGGGGAACAGTGGCAGCCAACTGGATGTAACTCCATTTGCTGCCTCTCTCAGGACTCTGCAATCCAGACAGATTTTAACCCAGAAAAAAATACACCTGTCCAAGCCATGGACCAGGAGAACAGTTGCCGGAAGCATTTCCTTGGCAAAAGGCATCTGCTGTGCTTTTTTGAGATGAGATTGGCACGATCTGACAGAGCTGCAGCCCGTGTGAGGGCTTAGCAGGACCAGGAGGACAAGGCACTAAATTTTGGGATCTACATGGTTTCCTTGCTGTTTTACTTGCAATAGGCTTCAAGAGTGGCTCTTCCAGTGCCACATAATGCCACCGTGGAAGCCTCAGGAAGTCCTGATTAACAGGATTCATGCTGGGCCGGGACTGAGGCGCTCCCCTCCTTTTTACTAACCCTTAATGTATTCATTGCCTTATTTTCATACATGCTGATTGAATAGCGATTTATTCCTCTGGTGCTAGGCTAGTCCCTCCATACTAAATGTGAAATCTTTATTCTAACCAATGTCTAAATCATTGTTTTCTGGCGGCGCAGATCATGTGGCACAGATTATTAATAGCTCTGGTCTCTACACCACTTGACACGGCGCTCCAGCTGTCATTCTGCTCCCTGGCTCGTATGATTCTTGCACTGGTAAAGTGCCAGGCCTGGGCCGAGCCCATCAGTCACTGTCACCCAGCACCCAGTGATGAATAGCCCCGCGAGCACCGTGGCGAGGCCTCAGCTCCCATTCACACGCGCCTGACTTTTCTCAACTCCAGCACGCCAGCTGAGGCCGGGCCCTGTCGAGGTGGGCCGAAGCAACCTGGAGAGACCACCTCCCCTGCACCCTGGATTAGTTAAAAATGAAACAAATCCTAATGCGATCATGTCACTAATTATGCATTTAATTCAGTTATAAGGAGCTAATGGCTCCCTCAGTGACAGCTTTTACTGCTAAAAGGCAATTCATTCCTAAAACTGAGAAATCTAATTACACAAAATGCTTCGTCCTAATCCTTTCAAAGAATAATCTTATTTGTAGACATTAACATCCCAGATGCTGCTGCTGTTTGTCCATTATGACAGTGTTTGTCCTGAATAATGTATAAATAGCTCTTTCTGGACAGTTGCATGTCACTAAATCAATACAATTTGCTGCCTTCTGTTACATTAAGTCAGCCTGGGCAAGCTGGAGAAAATTAACCTTTTGTTTCCCACTCAAAAGGGTCTTTGAAATTAGAAACAAGAAAGGGCTGGAGGGCCTATGGAATCATGAGGACTATTTTTTTTTTTAAACTACAAAGTATTCAGCAGATCTGCAGGGCTGGTGATGGACATATCTTCAGAAAAACTGGCAAAACATTTGCAGGTAGTGGGGGAGACGCAAAAGAGAAAATTGTGTTGTGCTTTCTCATCTCTTCCTTAAATGCTTCAAGTTTCTTCTATGGAAGCAGTTTAATTGTAGTAAATTCTACAGTTTCTGTAGAATTCTGTGGCATTTTGTTGTCAGGGGAATGATACTGCTGCTAAGATGTTCCGTAGCAGTTGTGGTAGCTCCCACAGCCAGAGAGATGGGAAATATCCCCACGGAATCACTCGCCACACAAAAAGCCCTTCAAAACACAGACAAAACATGAGAGAATAGAAAGTCTTTCTCTCATGCGATATAAAACCGAGGAGATGAGCTGAGGACACGTGGCTTTGAGCAGAAACACTGCCAAGTGTAAAGCTGGATTTCAGTGTATTTGCCTATTTATCTTATGTATTAAGAATTAGCTGCCTGCACCTATTGTTGGGCTAAAGTAACGAGCTCTCCCCTAGCATTAATGCAGGTACTCCAAGTTTCCATGTGATGTCCTGGCACTAACCAAAGGAACACTCATAGGATTCCCCAAATGTCATTAATATTTGTGAAAGCCTCAGATACACCTGGTTTTAACCATAACCTCAAGTCTCACTGAAACCACTCTGGCTTTGCCGGGGACCAAGAGTGAAGCTGGGCAGTGCTCAGAACCCAGAACAGATCACAGCTCTGAGTGGAAAGGAAAATACTGCTCCTGCCAAACCCACACCTCAACTCAAAGTACATATTCCATGTTGCACTGTAAAGTCATCAGGAAGCAAACTTACTAGAAAAAATCCAGTGCTGAGAGATTATGCCCAAGCTCCTGATAGAAGTGACAACTTCAGCTCTTATTCTGTCCCCGGCCTCCAAGCATCTACTCTGTGAATTTACCAGTAATGTCTCTAATTGGTGGCTTCTTGAAACAGCACAGAGGGAACTCGGCAAGCAGAAGTATTAGTGGGAAATTAAGGAGTAGTCTGCCATTCAAAAAAGTGCAAAGTGCAAATTAGAAAATGTCAATGTTTCCACATTGGTGATTTGGGTTCTGACTCAGTAGGAAAAGCTTCCATGGCCGATCTTCAGGTCACTGTAGGAGGTGAAAAAGCAAGAGCAGACCACAGCTTCACTAGCACAGAGGCACATACCTGTCCCCTCAATGCACACAGGTGAATGCAGGAACACCCTCCTTCCAAGCACGCAGCTCTAACAGCTACTAATAGCCAAAGTCAAAAGCTTGCTTTTGAAACCAAAAATCAAATAACAGTCTATTTGCCCAGAGAAATAACAGTACAATAAAGCATTAGCATAGCCATCCTGTGTAGGGTTACATCAGGGAGCTCCCTAAGGCTGCACATGCACTGTATAACTTTAGGAAGATACTCTTGCATGGTGACAAGGCTATTGTGACAGCTTCCTGTACAGAGAGACTACATCCGGTGGAATTACTGAGTTTGATGCCATTTCAAACCCATTTACTCCGTCTACTCATTTTTCAGATGATTATTTTCTTTTCCAAGCCCACCTGAGTTGTTTCATCTTACACTTCAAGAAAGTCTCATGGCAGGTTTCTCCTGTGAGGGCTGCAGTTCAGCTCTCTCCAGGACTTTTTGCCATTCACGGCTTCCTGAATTAAATTACGGCAGCTACTTTGTTAAACAGAGCTTCTCCTTGCTTCCTTATCCTAACAAGAGAACAGATCCAGAGAGCTACCAGCAAAGCTCCCTTCCCCACCCTGCACTGCTGGATTACGATTGCTTTCCACAGAGATGGTCAGATTTAGAGGGACCGGGGGGATGTTACTTTTGGGGTCACCTAACGAAGGCAGTGACTAACCTGTGACACCACAGGTTTCTTCTGGAAACACATCCTGGTGAGGCATGCACAAAACTGACCTCATGGGAAGCCCTACAAAGTCTATTTGCCCTGTGCCAGTAGCAACAACCTCTTACCCTAGTGCTTGGTCTGGCTCTGACACCATAATGAAGCAAGAGCTGGGGATTGTGTGTGGCAAAGCTTTTAAAATTGATTGCATCACTACAAAAAGCATGAAATCACTTCTTTGGACTCCCTACTGCTAGTGTTCTGTGACTGGGAGGACATAGATATGTAGTTATGTCAGGTCAGCATTTTCCACATATACTAAATGTATTTAAAATATTCAGTGTATCCATCTGAATATTTTTAGGGGGAGTAATTGTTCAAATCTAAAAAGTTTATGCCACTCTAATGGACTACTAATGGAAGAAGCTTTTAAAAAAACCTCTGTTTGGTTCTGAGAACGGACTGTGACCTAACCACCAGGTATAATATGTACCAATATCTATCTTGCACTGTGAAATTTAGATTGTAAATCCATTATGATAGAGTCTGTGTCTTCATGTATTGTGTGCTGCTGAGCAAGCTCAAAGAGCTCAATAAATAATCAATTGTAGGAACCTGACCTGGAATATTACACAGGATCTGAAAGATTCTTCACCCATGAATTTGAGTTCGTTTTCCCCAGAAGCTTTGTCTTGGCAACCGAGGTGCAACTGTGACAAAAAAAGCCAAGTTAGCACTGTCTTCTGTCTGGGCTGGGTGTGATTTGAGTCCCAGCTGTTTCCTTTGCTGACAGAAGCAGGCAGACATCCTGTTCCAGTGGCTGGCAGGACATGTCAGCTCAGAGTGTCCACCACTGCCCACCTCACACACAGAGTCTTCAGCTCTCCTTTCAGATGTCAGGTGCCTTATGGGTGAGCTCACCTGGGCAGGAAATGCAGCTTCCCACAAGATAGTTTTCACATCCGTGGGCCAAACCAATCTGAAGTGTTCTGGCAAGCAATAAAATTAGTAAAGCTTATGTGCAGCATAAAACTCGGATCTCCCATACTTTAATCAGCTACAGACTCAAAGAGAACATTGTTTTTTTCAAGTAAGAACCAAGTGTTTAAAATATTCCTCAAACAGAAACTATTTCCCTTTGATCATCTCAGAAATAATTCCTATATTGGTTAAAGAAAAACAAAGATAAAACATAAAAAAAAATTTTAAAAGTACTACTTTCTGATCACAGTGGTTTGAATGGGTGCTTGAGACCTCATTTAGTTATCAGGATAATGTGAGGTTACTAATTTATTGTGTTAATGGGAGGCCATATAGAAAGGACACTTTTACAGCTCTCATGATAAATAACAGTTCCCTTCTGCTTAGTCAGTGACTATTGCTTAGTGCTTGATTTAGTTTTGATTTAATCAAACAAATTGGACCTCATCTCTGGTTGTCTGTAAGAATAGAACACAGAAAGTGGAAGAACACAGAACTAAGAGGGCAAGAAATGAAAATTTTGTTACATTTTCCTTCCCAAAGGGGTCATGTGCCTTAGGAAAGGCGTTTTCTTCATTGCATGCATTGCCATCATTTTTTTGCTGTGGAAATAACTGCTGGAGATACTAAAATATTCTACCCACAAAACAGATGAGTACTGGGGATCAGAGCAGGACACAGAAGAGCTTGAGCTGCTGCTGGAGAGATGAAAAGCTTACCCGACTTTGCTCACAAACTCCATAGCAGATGATTTTGCAGAATCACAGAATAATTTAGGTTGAAAAAGACCTTCCAGATCATTAAGACCAACCATTAACCCAGCACTGCCATGTTCACCACTAAACCATGTTCACCCCAAGTGCCACATCCACCTACTTTTTGAACAATTCCAGGAACAATGATTCCACTACTTCTCTAGGTGGCCTGTTCCAATACTTGAACAGCCTTTCAGCATAGAAATTTTCCTCATATCCAATCCAATATGCCATTCTGTGGACTATGTTTTACACTTACCTAGCTTAACTTTGATGGGGAGCTGCTTTCTGTTTCTGAAAGTAAAGCTTGCCATGGTGAAGCCAAGGATTACAAGACAAGTAGAATCAGAGATCTGGAGCAGAAAAGCAGGCATGGAAAAGTGGTGCATTGAGAAATGATCATGTTTCCTGGTTAAAGAGTGCATTTTACAACTGAACTAATGGCCAAGATAAGGGAACCCCCTTTTATTATGTGAGCCTTTGATCTTTCATGTGCACTTTGAGAGTCTATGGAGCCAAGACAAAGAACTGAGCTCATCCCATCAAAAGAAAATACACAGAATTGTGTCCTTCTAGGGGTGCACATGTGCTCAGAAGCAAGAAGGAAAGAAAGGGAATAGATGAGTTGCTGATATTTCCTTTAAAGTTGCCGGTCTTTTGTTCCCAAAATTAGACAGGATTTATTGAGAGTGGTGTCTGAGAGTATACCTGGTATACCTCATTATGCATCTGAAATAATAAATTAATATTATAAAACATTTCCTATTACACTAAAAAAGAAGCCCTATTTCCATGCTGCAGAATAGCGCCCAATGGGAAACCTATAGCAAAGTAATTTAAGAGGTAAGTGAATAATATCTTTATTTTCCCCCAAATACATCTACAGAAATTGCCTGAGTACTGTCTACAATATGTGGCATCCTTTCCAGGTGTATTTTCTAGGATTCTTCACTGTTTATACTGTTTTAACAATTAGTAAACAAGAATTTCGTAACAAGAACAAGGGAACAAGATTTTCTTACCAAGAAGAAAATCACATGCTCAATATCTCTTGCCAGGCATAAACAGCAACAGTTTCAGAGCTATTGAAAAACTATAGATTCATAGTAGGCAGTACTGTAAAAATGTAAAATATTAAATGTCACATCATTGCTTACCAAACAATCTCAGCAGCATCATTTTCATTCACACTAAAAAAGGAGCTGAAAGACTTTGTCCCTCAGGATTGCCATTTCAGGTACACTGCTTGCACTGCACACCCAAAACACCAGAGTTACCTTAGAGGCCTTTTAAGCAGCATCTGGAGGTGGCAAAGGAGAAGGAAAAGCAGTGCCCAGCAGCCCACCATTAGCTGTGCTTCCTTGGTTCATTGGGAGGTTTGTGTCTGCCTGAGCAGGCTGGTGTGGTCAGGCAGAAAACACAGCTGAACAGCAGGGCCTGGGCACCCCTCCATCACTGTCAATAAGCGAAATGGAGGGCCCTTACATCATTTCATTTACTATTTCAATGATTACATAGATCATTGCCTTCCCATTGTTTCAGTGATAGATTTAATTAACTTCCAATTAATCACAGAGGGTGATATTTAATGCTCAGCCCTGCACCGAGCACAGTGTCACAGACCAAAGAATATATTTTGAAGGCTTCAGTAATCAAGAGGTCATGGAAGATAGATGTTCTTCACCAAAAGAGAGAAAGAGAAGACAAATTTGTGTGTCCACCCTGCTCTGGCTGTTTTAGGATAATTGTTTCACATCCAAATTATGACTTTCCTAGAGGTCTATCTATGCACAAAGGTAGACAAAAGGGAGGAAGGGGGGTAGGTTATTGGGTAGTATTATAGAGACTTCATAGGGCTATAACTCCCATTGGCAGGCAGCAGCAAATATTTGCATCTGCAGTGGTTAAGGCCCTGACAAATGGGCAGAAATAAATTCCCTCTAAAGATACTTCCTTTTAGGTAAAATGACTTAAAAATATCAAACCCAAATAAATGACAAAAAGGAGAGTTTCATTACACTAAGCATGATTATAGGCAGTGCAAACCCTACAACTCATTTGCCGCCTTTCTTTCAGGATGTCAACATCAGGGCACTTGCTTGTGGTCTTTTAGAAGGAGTTCAAAGGATTTCCATTAGGAAAACAATTCCCTATTATTTTAAACAGAAACATTTAATTGACAAAATTTTCCTAATAATATCTAGTGAACATATTTGAGGTGCCTGTGGCACTTAACAAAATCCTAGATGGCATGGGTGACATATATTTTGGACGTGAAAAGCAATTTTGTGTCTTTTAACTCTTTTGACAGCAGTAATGCCAAGTTTTTGTCTGAGACAGTGCCCTGAGGTACTACTGTAAAACAAACAGTGACCAAGTGTCCAAGGCTGAGAACTCTCCAAGTTGGTTCTCTGACCCGGGCTACACTGGAGCAATTCCAAAATTCCCAGCTATGCAAGCTGGAGGACACACTCAGCAATGCCAGGCCTCTGCCCTGGGAGCCAGACAATCTCTCCAGCTCACCAGTTCACAAATTCCCACACAGCCAATGTACCCCAAACCCCACTGCAAGCACAACACTAGTACCGTAAAAGACTAGTGATTTGGCCTGAAGGAAAGGATAAAGGCACTGAAACAGGGATAAGGAGAATCCAGAGAAGCTGGAAGGACCAGTGAGGAACAGGAGATAATTGTGAAAGGACAGAGCACCAGGCTCTGGTCTGAAGGGGCCAGCAAATTTGTGACAATAGCCACCAGACATACCAAGAAGTCCCTGAACAAGATGGCTTAGTACTTCCTCCCTGCCAGAGCTGGTGAGGTAGACTGGGAAATTCACAGAAATGCAAACGTTGATGTATGCACTGAGCTTGCCCTGAGCACCTGGTTGGGATGACCTGGTCCATTCCTAGTTGCTCGCTCATGCTTCTTCTCGCCTGAGCAGGGCCCTGTGCCCTCACTTCCTCACCTTCCTCACTTCCTCACTACCACCAGTGACACACTGCCCACTGCCTGCCTCAGCTCCAGACCTGCCTTTTATAAATAGTAATGAGCGAGGGGGAATCTTTTCACACCCTTGTAACAAGCAAGTATATCTCATAAGGATTTCTTCCATGCTAGCAGTCCTGGCTAACCTGACACTGTGACAGTAAATTCAGCTGTGTGCATGTGTGTGCATGTGTGAATGGGACAGAGAGATGGCAGGAAACCTTCTAACAAACGCAGAGCGTAATTCTTCCCTTTCCTTTCCTATGGCTAATCTCTGAGTGCAAAGCAATTATCTTTCTCATGACATTAAATCTCTCTCTCTGGTATATTCTTGCCTGTCCAACATGACTTTACAACTCCTTCATCTGGCACACAGCTGGTGTGCCTCACGGTGGATTCCTCTAAAGAGTGATTTAAAGTTGCTTTCCATCAGTGTAAAACTAATGAGCAAGAAACATCTTGACACATGGTAACTGTAAGCAACACACTTGGTCAGCTGCGTACAAGAAAGACACCCTCACTTAAGGCTTTCCAACTGTTCTCTCACAAGCACTCACGAGGCTCAGAGCCCAGCATGCTTATTTATTAGTGTCTTCACTTGCCCAGGTGTCTCTTTTCAGATAGACACTCACCACACTTCTAATGCAGGTTCCCATGTGGAGTTACTGCTTCTCTCTTACTCCGTTCCTAGAGATACACGGGAACCTATTGGAGTTTTAAATCACAGGACATGCTCCCTGTTTTCAAGGTTTTAAAAAAAATGAACCTGAAGTTTTTTCTGTAGCACTCAACACCTTGCCACAGCAGCATGAATACAGCCAGCTGTAGCTTCCTTGTTGTGAACCCAGGTTTACCTCAGCTGAACTGAAAGTACTGTGAAATTATTTCAGATTTACCAGGCGTATGCAAGAAGAGAGTTTTAACCCCACATAATTTATCTTCATTTTCCCTCTGTGAAACAGAGAAGCCTGAGCAGAAATGGAACCTTGGAGCAGCATTTTCTTACACAAATAACCAAAGCAAGGCTCCAAGCAGGATCAAGGCTCTAAGGAAAAGCACCCCCTCTACTCTGATTTAATCTAAATAGCTGTTGGTTGTCAGCAGTGTCAAGAATCCAGCTCAGTGGAAAACCAGCTTCTTTATTTAGTACCTAGTTGTGATTTCATGGTTGTTTTAGAAAATACGAATGCAACTTAAGTGATATATACTCACTTACTAGTGGAGCTAACTATCTAACACTCGAGTGTTTATAACTCTGTGCTTCAGGAGCCAAACCGTTCACATCCAGAACATAAAAAATGTTGAGTCTAATACACTCTTAACACAAAATCATCTTCAGGGCTAGAATGACTTTTCCTCGTATGCATGCAAAACCACTAAGTAAATAATGTGAATCATAAGAATAGCTTAGGACATGGCACTGTCTTGCTTGAATACATGTAATGCAAGGTTTGTAGGAACACAAACAGATATACTTGTGGAAATAAAAACAACAGGAAAAAAGCTTTTGCTCACAAAATGTTTGAGGGTAGGCTGAAGAAGAACTTTTATGCTTGAAAATTTGTCTGCTTTTTCTAAAACATAACAGCCTTCCTGGCTTACAAGCTAGAACATCGTACACACCAAACTACTACACAACCCAAACATTTTCTTTCAAGTACCAGAATTTACTAGCCCTTACTTTACTGTGCCTTTCTTACCATCCTTTCCAATGCATCTTGGATCTCCATACAAATAAATGGCTTCATTGCTGCATTTTGTGCATACATGGACCTTTCCAAAGATACCTATTTGTTAAAAAAATCCCAAGAAAACTACAAGCTCTGCAGGCACCAAAAGTAGTGTTCTCTGCAGTGAGGTTGTGACGGAAACATCCTCAAGGTGTCATACAGTGCATCAAAGGTAATGCAAATGTAAATGGCAAAACCAAAAAAATTGTCAACACAGAGAATAGAGTAGCCAGAAAGGAGGTTCAAGCCTCTGAACATCTGTCTGCTACCCCAGCCAAGAAGGCAAAACATATTACAGAGACCAGTGGCCTGAAACAAATTGGGGAAGATGCAACTAAGAACAGAAAAAATACTTACGTATTTTTACTCCTCCCAAAATTAAAGTGTATCAAGACTGAATAACTCAACATTAAAAATGGATGGACTTCTGATTAGGAAGTTTGAGTGGCCTTTTCCTGATATCCGTGGATGACAGTAATTTCCTATTTGCTTTGTTAACATACAAATTCTGCATCTTGGCTTGTTTCCTGCTTTCTTCCCTCTCCCTGAAGGCTGTTTCTAATTCCTGAACACAACTCCCTGCCTCTCAGATCTATACAAAACTTCAGCAAATGGGGCATCCTCTGTGCTCCCCTAACACCATGGGAAAAATGTTCTCTCCACTTCTTGTTTAAGTCACAGAGCTGGCTGCAGAGAGTAGTGACTTGTAATTATATTTAAATGTCTCCCACCCTGCAGCATCTCAGCCTGCATGCCAACCACAGCACTCACCACAAAATTGCCAAAGAAAAACAAAGATCAGTTCCTCTTGCATTCTACCCTTTCTGCCCCATTACAGGAACATAGTGTGAGCACTTCTCCAAGAGACTCCATTAGCAACAAGCAGACATAAAACATGGGGACAGAACACACGGACGTGAGTGTCCCCTTGTCAGTGCACTACTGACAATAGGAGGAAGGTTTAGCAGTGAGCCTGAAGTGGAGGAATATCCTTCACTTGTTACTTCTACTATTTTCAGCAGCAGAAAATGCAGCCCTAGGCCACCCACCCATCCAGGTGGGAGAGCCAAGTGTGCTGGGGGCTCTGGCATCTGTCACTGTGTCAAGAAGCCACCACCTAATCAAACACAGTGGGAGAAAAAGAAATACAGGAAAGTGGTGCAGCATGATGAAGCCACCTCCTCACTTGGCAAGCCTGTGGTCAGGCAATATAAACTCTAGGATTTCCAGTGTCTTGGCCACAACCCCTCCAAAAAATAGGTGTAAGATGGTAAAGGCTTTTTTGTCAGAACACAAAAGCAGTTTGGTTAGGTACTTTCTAACAAAGCTAAGTCACTGTTATAAAAGACTGGACAAGACAGAGAAGTTATCCGTATTTTGTACAATCCTACCACCTGGCTTTGTGAATAGCAGTATTTCCAGGTACAGCAGTATTCTGTGCAGGCTGTCCACTGTGCTTGGCAGAATACCCAGGTGCTTCCTCTCCAAACGGCGAATGCGGAGCACCATGGGTAGGAAGATCCAGATGTGCAGAAACACTGAGACGTGTCCACATGTATCTAGACAGGGGCACAAGGAATTGCTGACTCATCCAAAGGCATGAAACATCCTGTGGCCAGAGTCCTCCCTGAGTCCCATCCTTTAACTCAGCCCCCTCCTGCTTCTTGCTCCCTTCCACAGAGAGGAACAAGGAGCAACCACAGAGCCAAAAGAGAAGACATAATTTTGGGCTTATTTTAAAGAGGTAGTGCTGGATTTTGGATATGCCTCAGCTTCAAATGAAGGCAGACAGAGAACTAGTGCCCTGAATGTAGATCAAGAGCACCATGGTAGGAGATGCTTTTCACAAAGAGCTACCCAGCCCTGTGCTAAGCCTAAGTTAGATGGTGTTTATTTTGTGGAAATGGTTGGGATCCTTCTCTGATTAACTTTCTTTTTTTTCTGGCTCAGAGACCTGCATATTTTGTAGGGATAAATTTAGGTCATGCTCTCTGAAGGCAGATTGATACCTCGATCAGTAATGGGGAATATCTGTGTTTGACACACACACTGTCACTGATAGAATTTGTCAATGGAGCTGGCACACTCTGAGTGTCTAAGGGTGGCAGTGATGGCCCAGAGAGCTGTGGGAGGCAGACATCCACCCTTGCTCTACCTACAGCCAAACCCTCATGACAAATGCTTTTGAAAAGGCCTGGGACTGGTGTAGAGCCCAGAATTACCTGGGCATGGATACCAACATGGATAGCAAAATGATGTCGCAACACTGTGTCCCAGAATGACAGAAACAACCTGGACAAAGAAGATTTCTCTTTCTTCATCCAGCCTGTTTGATGATGTTTACAAAAATTTCCTGTCTGAATTCAGCCCCTGATGATAGCTGTGAATCACACAGGTGACCATGTCCCCAAATTTACAAAAATTACAGGCAAAATACTATTTGCAGTTCAGAGATGTTCTGTAGAGATTGATGAAAATCTTGCCTCATATTTTATCTGTTTGTTTATTTTAGGGATTTCATAAGGGGAGTGTCTATCTAAATGGAGTAGAAGTTCAGAAAGGATGTCAAGATGAAAGCAAAGAAAAAAGAGGTTTTAATGCTTTGAGAAAGGAGAGAATACTTTACACGTCCAGTACTGGAAAAACATTTTGGAAAGGGATCCTTGACCTGCCTAACTGCCTTGGAAGAGATGACCACCAATTGTCAGCTCATGAGAGTTGTCTCTGCTCATAGGGGTCCCAGCTGGACTGTCCTACGACACCCATGGCCTGCTCCAGGGATTTGGTCATCATCAGATAGATCTCCTGCCCCTATGTGGGACACAGCTAGACCCACAGTTAGACATGCCCATAAGAGTGCTGGATACCAGTGTCCACCACTTTTCTCTCAGATCATCAATGTCTCAACTTCAGGCTCCACCTCCTGGTATGGTATGTTGCTCTGTTTCACCTCCTGAAGTGTTTCTTCCCAGTTTAGCATCCAGTTCTCCCTGACTCTCAGAGTTCAAATCACAAAATTATAAACATGTGGATAGCTGGAAAGAGACCTTGGGGGATTCTTTGTTCTGGACCTTCCTTCTAGTTCCCTCCAAACCAAATGCTCATTTCCACAAAGTCAAGGGCATTTTTACAGAGGTCTACACTACTAAAATGGAAGTCTTCAATATCCCCATCACCTTAGGGCAGGTTCCTTGTAGTCTTCATAATGTGCAGTTGTGCTGGGCTGCACCTTGTAACTCTACTGAATGAAGACCTTTTACATTGCTGCATTTATTGTAAAAAAAGTTGCACAATATATTCCTATAGAAATATGTGGCAATCCCCCTAGCAAATAACAAAC
This sequence comes from Callaeas wilsoni, assembly GCA_013398955.1. Classification (NCBI taxonomy): domain Eukaryota; kingdom Metazoa; phylum Chordata; class Aves; order Passeriformes; family Callaeidae; genus Callaeas; species Callaeas wilsoni. Next base: position 85,390 of record VWPU01000751.1, read on the forward strand.
AAGTTAAAAGGGCATCTGTCAACACCGGGCCTTGATGGATTTCAGTCTTGCAACCTCTGCGTCTCTGCCTCTGACTGCATCAGCTTATTTGGCCTAATTAACCTGAGTTTTCCTTGCTCAACAGAAATCCTCTCCATGAAAAAGTCATAGCTTGCAGATTCTGAGAAAGGTTTTTCTGTTTTGAAATATGAATGAGAACATGCTCCAGGCCATCTGGCGCTGGCCTTTGTAAATTCTAAAATGTATTTATTACAAATTTAAAAGGAATTTAGGAAGTGTATTTTTTTAGAGCTTGTTCTGGTGTTTACAGATAGCTTGAGACTGCAAAACTGTGGTGGTGTGCAGTCCATATTTGAACAAAGGTGTGTGTCCCCCAGTCTTCCTCCACATCAAGTGATTAATGCCAAGGGCTGGGGTATTGTCAGTGTAGGGGAGTGGGTATCATGACTCCTCCAAGACAATTGCTCAAAGACAATAAGATAATTGCACTGCTAATGATACCTGAGCAAGTATCTCCATGTGGTGATGTACCAAACTCTTTGGGGAACTGGACATGACCACGTGGCACAGACATCCCTCGCGCAATGGTCCCAGGACATTTGTTTCCTACAACAGTTTGCTGGAAATCCACTTGTTTCCCTGCAGCTTGGTGATACCAATCTGTCAGCCTAGCGGCAGGCACTGGGTGTTAACATCTGGCCCAGGAATGAGAGCAGAAACTGGCCCTTTGAGTGCAAAGGAGAGAAATAAAAATGGCAGGAAACCAAATCTCAGGTACTCTTTTGCTGCAGGAGTGAGAGCTTTAGGGTGGCAATTTTAAAAGCACAACTCTGTTAAATAATCCAAGAAATTGGGAAAGCTGATCTTATAGTCAAAGGACAAACTCATTTCTGAGTAGTTTCATTCACTTGGGAATAGTGCATATTTAATAGAAAAGAAATACCTACAAAAGCCCAGATGCAAGATTTACATTCAACTGAATTACAAAGGATACTGAAAAGAATTGCTACATTTTGGTGGAAATCTTTTGCTTTCAGCATTTGTGAATTTAGGAATACTTTCATTTTAAAAAAGCTTTCACTGAAGCATGGTTATCCCTAAAAAAATTGAAAAAGGAAACTTGCTGAAAATATTAATTTCCAGTGGCTCTGTTCTATTCCCTTGGGTCTTTAAAAATCTCAGATTGAAATGAATGAATATGCAAGTGCCACTTATTGATGGCCTCCCACAAGCAGTGAAATCCTTTGAAATCATTGTGGAGGTAATTGTAAAAGAAGTTATATGCATAAAATTACTTCTCTGGTGCAATACGGATCATAAATCAGTTCACAATCAATCTACCCACAACTATTTCAATCTAGAAGATTTAAAAATATACGGCTATACATAGGAAACCAAAGTTAAACGACCTGTAACAAAGGGACGTGTGATTGAAAGATGTATTTTTCTCTTGCTGTGATGCAGCATGAAGGAGCTAAAGAATATTTTCATATTCATTGAATTTAGTGAGGAAACTCACTGGCTGATGATTTCTCGTGATACTTAATCACACTAATAGCATGGTGAAAATGTTTGGCCAACCCTACCTACAGTGGTTATTGCAATAGCTGAAAGAAAATATAAGGCGAGCATGGGCAACAGGACACCAAGATCCCTAGATTGTTTCTCCCCATGGCCACATTAATGGTGGCCAGATCTAGACTTCTGTCTCTCTCCTTGCCATGAGTGAATCCTGGCTGCTTTATCACTCCTGGACTTACAAGCACAGACAAAACCTGCTGATGATGCTCATCCATATTTTGAGAACTTCTGCTAAGAGGGCTGGACAAGGTTGGGAATTTTTTGGGTCCTTTCAGACTCTATTTCTGGATAATATCACAGGTATAACACAGTATTCTTTTATTTTTCCCTTAAATCTCTTTGAAAGTAAATAAGCAATCCATAAAGAAGCACAAGGGCTCTTACTGCTGAGTTACCTGATCATTTAGTGTAATGCTGAAATTGGTTTAATGAGCTGGTATGCAGGTGGGGAAGAAGGGGAGGAATCATCTGCAGTTGAATCAGACAATCTTGGTGATGAGGGGAGAGCTGAGTTTTTCAAAAGCTGACAAGCTATACATCACAAAAAACCACTGGTATGGGCTTGAGACTACTCTCCTGCTAATATGTTAAATATAAAAAAATCTCTGAAAAGAATGTGCTCCATTTAACAGACCTGCACTTTGAAGCACAAGGAGTTTTTTAAAATTCACAAAAAAGAATGGTGTGGTGGGCTGAGATGAAATGTGGAGAGGGTATTTCCCCTCAGGTCCATAACAGTATTTTATTTCCTCCTAAGAAAAAAAAAAACAACCTTATACCAAACCACTAGATTATTTGCTTCATTTTATAAGTAGAACTATATTTGAAAATGTGAAATAAATATGTTCAATGGAGCCTGTGCTTAGCAGAGGAAGAGACTGTGCAAAAGGATATTTCTAAAAGACAATAAGAGCAGGCACTGAGCAGATTCTGACTGTGTTCACATACTTAAAATAACAGTAGGTGAAATACATTATTAGTGATGGTTGATGTTGACTTTTACATTCTCCAAGGGTAAGGTTTATGAGTAATGGGTCCCACAGCAGCCCCACGTTACAAGAAATAACACCATTATAATATCAAAGCTGTAACCAGAACGTGGAGGTGACTGCAATAGAAAGCTGGAATGGAATCACGCTCACACGCTGGGTTTTCTCACCTCTGCCTTAAAGAAACTGGGTTTAAAGCAAAAATGAAGACATTAGCTTTTCACCTCAGAAGTGGTTTGGAAAATTACCTTTGGCCTACCTAAATTTCTCCATCTTGCTTGCAGAGCACAAGGATGTCTTCTCCCTTTGTTTTGAAACCTGCTGGGCACCCTAAAGAGATGCCATGCTGTACTGGAGCACTTGGAGTCTCCAAGGCATGGGGAGCTCAGCTCACATCCCTGCTCCAAGTCAATGACAGCATTTAGGTCATTTGGCTCCCTGGCCTGTGCTTCTAGAATTGGATGCTGTCTCTCTGCTTAAAAGTAGCTGGTCACTGCCTCTGAATCCTCAGATTAAAGAGTTTTCACTTAGTAAGTTTGATGGGATTCCTTAGCCATTTGGGCCAAGAGTAAAAGAATCCTACCCAGGCATTTGTAGGAATTTCTTGCATTTCTCACTTCCAGCAAACATTCCTTGGTATCTTCAAGAAATGTTAATGCCCTAGACAGCCAAGGATGAACATTTACGTTACGTGCCTGTAACATATCCTTCTAGAAAGTGAATATCCAATGTCTCAACAATTTTAAAATCCCACATTTGCCCAGGGGGTGTTCACATTTTCTTTTTTTCCCCCCTAATATCTGTAAATTATTCCTGGGCATTTGCTTTTGTTTACTTGAAAGAATAAAGGCAGTCCTGGGTCTCTTCCTGCCCTGCACACCCAATTTCTATTTCTCTTCCTCTCTCTCTTGAATTCCTTTTGTTCATCAAAACTACCTTAACATTTAAAGAGTTATTGTGGACAAAAAAAAAAAAAAAAAACAAAATAAATTTCAATTCGTCTGTTGTCAGCTTTTGAAAGTTGAAGCAGTTATAAAGATGGTATCTGTTATGGGTTAAATTACATGAGTGCATGGCGAAGCCTTTCCCCATTCCCTTCATGCAGTGTTAAAAAGGAAGACAAAAAACTCCCCCAGAGTTGAATCTGTTTAAAGTTTTCAAACCCAAATTTTCCATTTTAATCAGAAAAGGCTTGTCTGGTGGCATTATAAGATTCCTTGCTGAGAATAATCAAAATGACATGTTCCTGAGAGAAATATAGCTTTAAAACACAGTCCATAAAAATAGAGTTTATAACATTACTGACATTGCAATAAAACATGGTAAGACATCCTTCTTAGAGTTCTCTCAGCATTATCAACAAGCCTCCTATGATCCCTACGTCATGGGAAAGCTGAGGAGGATCACAATTAATTAGCTTTGTGCTCTACTTACTTAACTTGCAGATACAACCAGGTGTCTTAGAAGAACAAATCATGCCCACAACTGATGTGAGCACAACAGCAAACCTCAGTAACACATGCACAATTAAAAAAAAAATAAATCTCTTTTTGCTAGTAGGACTTACTCCTTACTTTTTACCCCATCAGTTTGAGGTGTCTGAAGGTTGGTTGTTAGAGGCATTGGAGCTGGGAATTTTACCAGTCTGGGTCTCCACAGGCAAGCAGAGGTACACACACTCCTGGTCCTGCAGTCTGCATCCTGGAGGGTTTCCAGGAGGGCAGAGGCACAGGGACATGGGTACTGCTGAACTGTACAATAAGCTCATATGTTTTGAAGTACAGAATGTCATAATCTGGATGTGGTGCTTTTTGTTACTGCTTTTAGACAGCAACAACCCTCTTGGCTTCAGCAAGTTTTTAAGTTCATACTTTTTCCACTTGTTTTAGGAGAGTGCTTGCATGAATATCCATGGCAATAAAATACACACTTCAAATCAAACAAAACCTCCAAGCCAAGTCAATGCTTCCTAATGCCTTTGCTCTGTCACCTGGGCAATGCTCCTTATGTGACACGGGCTGCTTCACAGAACCCAGCCTTCAACTAATATTACCACTGCTCAGCTGAATAAATAAATTCTTCCAGTTCACTATTTTTATCTTGAGCTTGTGTCCATTCCCAGAGATCATTCCTCTTCTTCTCCTCTTGCTACAGGGCTTTCACAAACTCTTTGTGCAGGAGCCTGTCAGAGCCCTGACCAGCCCACCCCAGCCTTTCCCAAGGGCTGCCCTTTTCTTACTTTGTAGAGTTGACATCAGGAGAAGAAAGCAGTAAAATACATACTGGTCAGGGTGGTCAGGATCAGAGTGGCACATCTTTTGCCCCATTTTCAACTGGTTGCATTTTTTCTTCTATTATTTTAAGTTTCCAAGCTGGTCATTAAAACCACTTAAAAAAGCTATTGGAAGGACACCAAAACAGGACTTGACTGCTTAGCATGATTTTCCTTTAGTGTAACTCAGAGCCAACCTAATCAGATCAAAACTCTTCGGAAACAATCTGAAACTGCTGCTTAAACTGCAAGCACCCACAATGGGAAGGGATCAGACACCCAGCTGGTTTCATTCCCACAAAGGAGGCTGTCTTCTTCAACAGCTGCAAACATCACCAGGAGATTAACAGGACAAATTAAAAGAAATATCACATGCAATTCATCTACCATTTCATTTGATTGACGCCCCTATCCACCCACTTACTATTACCCTAATGAAGATGCCATAAAAACTCTTAGTTACTTAAAAGCCAGTAATTAGTACAGTTTAAGGATGTATAAACTCAGGAGCTGTCATGCCATCCACCCGGTGGGGTAGCTGTTAGCGAAATGGAAACAGGGAAGGCCTGTTATGCAAAACAGGAGCTGTGTGATCTGAATAATTCAACTTTTGCGAGCAGTGGCGCACAGCAGAGCCTCATGGATATTTCCATCGCCAAGGAACTCAGACTCATGCCTGCTTTTACACCACGGTTTTGGGACAGGTTTGGCTCTACACAGAGCCTGCCTCTCTCAGCTGCTGACAGGGCAATCCAGAGGCACTGGCAGGGAGATCGTCTCCTGCACTAGCATTAATGCAGCTTGGGCAAATCCTGCTGTTTGAGGCTTAAGCTTTGCATCAGTGAAGATTTATAAGACCAACTCTTTTTCTTTACCATTCTCTGTCTTTCTAGGCAGAACCGAGTTAAAAGGACCTGTCAGTAATCTGTGGGTGAGGATATGTCCAGGGTTTATTAGCTCTTGTAAACAATTCTGAGTTGAAACTTTCCATGAGAAACTGCCCTTTCACTTGCAGAACTTTCAGGAAAAAGCAACTCCCTTCCATCTTGCAAAAAAAAAAAAGAAAAAATCCACAAACTCAAACTGTTCCTATTTTTTAAGTGAAAAATTAATTTTTACTCTTCTCTAGCATAATAGGCACTTGCAGAGTGAAATCATTCCTATGAACCCGGCCCTGTTATGACATTACGTGACACCTGCAGCATTGCAGTAGGTTGCTATATCAGATGAAATCGTACAGAGAGCTGCACTCCATCATGTCAGGAGCAGGTTATCATCTGCTGTGAAGAATTTTAACTCATTGAACCACATGGTGCAGTATTAATTTATTCAAGAATAGTTCTGAACATTTGAAACATTGTTCAGCACCTGAATTATTCAGCTGAGCTCACTCTCTTTTTCTCATCCATAAAAGTAACAGAAGTCAAAAGCAGTGCTTTTTGAAATAGGTCAAAATTGTGGCTCAATGCCAACTCAGTGTATTTGTTTTGATTTTTTTTTATTTTTAATTTTGCGCGTGTGTGTGTGTTTTTAACATGACTAATATAGAACCACAAAGCACAATAAACAAAAGAAAGGTTGGAGGTTTTTTAACAGAAAAATTCAGTGGTGATTAGCAGGCTGTAGAACTTTTACTTTACAAAGAGACACTATAAAGGAAGTGGCTGTTTATTCAGTTCCTGGGAAAATAACTAAATGCTGGCTGGTATTTATTCAGCTGAATTATTAGAATAGCATTTGCTCCTATACTTAAAGTTGTGTCAGTATTTCCATTATGAAGCTTAGCACTTAAGAAAATCAACCCAGAAGCAAATTGGTTAATAAATAAAAATAACACAAATAAATCAAATTAGCTTTTTATAAAGTTAAAACTGCTTTTTAAAATTCTGACTATCTAAACAAGATATTGAAAGGAAGAAAGAGGTGCTAGTAGCAAGCTGTACCAGAAAGCCTTCACGATGCTTTCATAGTGCTAAATATATAAAATGTCCTTGAAGAAGCAGCTGAATTATTTTCTCAGTACATATCAGAATAAAGACAAAATTTGGAACAATTTCATTGATAACATTTTCATTTGAAGTCGTTTTCCTATGTATGAACAGAAATTTACTTTTATTTTGAATTTCAGATAATTTCTGTATTTTTCATAATTTTTAAATTTGAGGCTGATTTCTCATTTCAGAATTTCAGTGAACTGAATATCTTGATAAAGATTTTGCCTAAAATGATTAAAAAGCCTTTTCCCAGTAATTAGAAAAGAATGGTTTCACTTGAAAGATATTCACTCTTCCAAATATTAAAAAAATCATAATTTTCAGTCACTATAAAAAATTGCAGGGTGCTTCTACTCTGGCAATATGTGTGCGATCACACTTTCAGTACTATCAAATTGAAGCTACTCTGGTGTGTAAAGTTACACACTTGAACAGGTTTTCAAAAAATTTTGTTGATTTCTTTATTTTTGGGAAGCAACAGCTACAAATTACAAGTACTGAAATTGCTAAATCTCAGTGTCCAGAAGGATCTTTGTCAGAGCCACATATACGTTTTCACACCCACAAAACAGCAGCAGCCCTGCTAACCGAGGGTAGAATTGTAAAATTTTGTGGGAAGATCAGCTCTGATAATCTAGTTGTTTTTTGATGTGCTAGTTTGTTCACTCCAGGCATCATCAGCTAATCATGACATCTTCTTTCTCTTCCTCATGTCCCAGCACCTCATCCTCCTTAGTGGGAGGCACTGTCTTCTTTTCTAGTAATTATTAAAGTTGTAATACCCCTCATCAAGTCTCCCTGATGATATTCCTTCTATTATTGATGCCAGCACTCCTTCCACTCAGTATGAACCGCCCAGAGGATGAGAGAGACAATCCATGGATGTCCCTGTGTCAGCATTCCCCATCACTAGCTCCAAACCAAAATGTGGAAGCCCTAACACTTGTAGTTACAGCAAGGTTCACACCCAGGACAAACTCATTGTGCTGCCACAATATACACCCTGTTATTATTGATAACATTATTATATAGCCTCAAGCAAAGTTCTCCCTCGCTGCTCACAAAGCTGCCGTAATGGAAGCATCCATAGCATTGGTCCTGACATCCCTGGGATTGCATTTAAGGTCTATGCAACCTGAAGTAACCCCCGATACCTGATCATGATGCTAAGCTGTTTATTTATTTATTCTTCTTTATTTCTGATGGTGAAGATGATTAATGCCACTCCCTTTGCTGGATTCACCTCTGCTTTCTGGAGGCTGTCCTTGAAGGACATCCGCTTGCAGAAAACGCTGATAAATCTAATCTTTCCTTGTCAGACTATGCAAATGATGACTTTATCGGAACCTGGGAACACCTACTTCCTAAGTGTGAAAAGCCACTGGAAGAAACTCCAGTGGACAAAAGTAATCCTTATAAGAAAAAGAAAAAAGAAAGGACTCCTATGGCCATCAGTAGTGATGTAAACCACTGCACCTTTGAGGAATATGGCACAGTTCAGATCATGTAATAGAGAGGTAAAGCACAAGTGGGAACCCGGAAATTTCAGGACATTGTCTTTAAGGTGAGAGAGCATTTCTGGGGAATATTAGCTAACCTACACATTTTACACTAGCAGCAACTCCGAAATTGATAGCTGTTACTGCAAGATCCAGGAGAGTATTTCATGTTAAACAAATGAGTCAGATTACTCCATTTCCTACCCCCACCCTCCAGTTCTCAAAGAGATTATGGTTTTTCTTGGAGAGTATTAATCCATCAGAATGATTCATCATACAGTTCCTGTGAACAACCCCCGGTCTCTACAGATTTTCTCAGAAGCTTGGTTAAAGACATTCTTGACTATACCCCATTTAAACATTTGTGGAGGGCATGTCTGAGGTTTCCCTTGGGATACTTTCTATCTTTACCAGCACCTCTCTGCTCCAGACTCTGAACACACTTTCTGGAAAATCATATGCCAGCTGCAAAAGCACCCAGATCTTTACCAAATATCCATTTGCGAAATCATAATTTGGCTCTCAGTAAGTTCATAGGATTGTATTTCAAGAAACTCGTATTACTTTCTGTTTTCTACATATGCCCACGTGGATGAGCTTAGACTAAAAATTTACCTACAGTGTGCTGTCATTTTTGTTTTGGGAAGACTGTTTCAAATGAAGGAATTCAGTATAATCTCAAAAAAGGAACAGACTAGATGAACTAGGTCATCTCTGGTAAACAGCAGCACGTGCTAAAGGCTGTGGCAATACTATTGGTAATACTAATGCTATGTGGCACAAGCACATAAATGAGGTGAAGACAGTAAAATGCAGTATCTTTTCCAAGTATGACAAATTTGTCATTGTTTTTCAAGTGTGCCTGTTGTTCTTAGGAAAGAATAAAAAATAATCTCCCCATTGCAAGTCATGCCTTGCTTGTGGATGCGACCACTCCTTGTACAGACAGGGCATAAAATGTCCTTTAAAATGTCTTTATTTGTCTCAACAGAGGACAAAGGGAATGGTGGGAAAGATGGGGGCGCAAGTTAAATGCTCCTCATCGACTGGCTCATGGTTACCCCTAATACATACTGTACCTTAATCCAGCATACCAGTTAGGATACAATAGAGAAGCAGCTAGAACTGCTAGCTGAAATTTGTTCCAACCCAAACAAACTTAATGCTGGGTTGCATATTTGGTCGGCTAAATTGTGTCTGAGTTTAATTTTCACATGTCTGTGTGTTTCTCTGAGTCAGCTGGACTAAGAAGTGAGACTTTGTAAGAAAACCTTCTCTTGTGGTATTGCCAGCTGGGTCAAAAGGTAGCATCCAGACCTTCAGAAAAATCCACTGGGTGAGATCTCCCACTCACTTTCTTTTGATACTGTGAATGTTCCAGATTTAAAGATTTTTAGGTAGAATGAGAATGAGAACCTGACACCTGAGCAGAAAATTCACTGACTTACAGGGAGGCAGTGGAGGTGACCCTAAACTACACGCCCACCTTTTCAGAAAGGACCTCTGCACAGGGCTGAATGCCACCTTTCAACCCCTGTGACTGTTGTCAGTTACACTTACCAGCCTCCAGAGCAAGTGCTTTGCTTTTCTATTTCTTACAGACATAGTTTCTGAGCAGCAGGTTTCATGCATTTGAGGCTTTGACTTGTTATTTCAAAGAATGAAATTACCTGTCAGGGACATTTGCTATACAGTTTTACCACCACAGCAGAACTATTTTAAATACTACTACATTATTAGAGTTCTCCTTCAGGAATACTTTAGAAATAATTTTGCTGCCCTCTAGCCTACTGTTGAAATCTCTCTAGCATGCCAGCATTATCCTTCAGGAATGCTTCTGAAATAGCTTTACTCTCTTTACTGTCCTTTTCATTACTATTGAAATCCTTCCAGAATGCTAAAGTTAACCTTCAGCGAGATGCCAGAATAACTTTCACATTCTGGAAGGGTTTCAATACTGATTTAAAGGATATCAAAATGCAGTTTTATGTCCTTTTTGTTTTGTTTCAGAGTAAGGATTGTGGTGGCAAAAGATAGATGGATGAACTCCAATATGTTGTATTCTGTGTTTATATAAATACGTATAACCACTGAGGCTGCAGTAATAGTGGTTCTGGAATCCAGAGAAAGTTATTTTTAAAAAAGAGCTCCTAAAAATTGCCAAAGCATGAACTGAGGTGACAGCAGGGAATGTGGTTTTGTTTGCTTAATGGACCTGCAAGTGAGTTCTGCTGATATTACTCTGACAATGAAAGTTTTGAGGGCATGAGACAACTCCTTTGATTAAAATGAGAAAGATCACAAACCTTTGCCCCAAACTCTGACTGAACCCAAATTAAATCTATTTTGAGGTGTGAAAAGTTCCTTTTGTTTTTTGTTGCTGTGCACGTCTGGTTTCAGCAGGGGGAAACATTCAGATACTGCAACAAAGACTGTGTCTGTAATGTCTCCAGCTCAACAGAATCTGAAAATCCCAGTGCCTGGGAGACATTTCTAACAAACTCACAAGCACCTGAGATAATTTAGCATTTCCCATGTATCTGATGAATAGCACTCTTCTTTCTTATTAATGCCCTTGATTTAGATCTCTATATTAAATCAGACAAAAATACACACCAACCTGGTTCCCATGGCTGACCTACAAGCAGAAAGCAAAATTTTACTGTTTTTGCAAACAGTTAAAGGACTTCTACCGGTGTTTGGTGGAGTGAGTGAGCCAAGAAGCCACTACCTGTGCCATTTGAATTGAGCGCTAGTGAAACAAGGAGAGGATGAAATTTCAAGTGGCCCTCAGGAAACTGAGGCGTATAAAGGCATCACACACCTCTGCCCCTCCTCCTGGGTAGCACGTTGGTGCCTAACTCAGCCTGCTGTCTTCTATGGGACCTGTACTCAGGCTCATCACCTTACCCAGGCACTGCAGCTCAAGAGAAAGTGCCTTGTGGAAACCCAAAATGCAAAAGGCATTTCAGCATGCTTCCTGAATCCAGCAGGCTCCACAATAGAAGCATTATTTAGGAGCAAATAATTCTGATGGTTGCTGGCACTTTCATGCTCTGGCATGCAGTTCTGGCCCAGCTCAAGTCTAGAGCTCTGACCAGAATCAAGAGAATAAAAATTAAATTATTAATGCCTAAGCACTCACTTAAGTGCCTCCTTCTCTCCATCACTGGATTTTTCCATTTTTCACTGCAATTGCATCCACAACTACTGGAGATCAGCTAGGGCTGTAGGGGTCACTTACACTTCTCCGCAAGAAGTCCAAAGAGTTTTGATCTAAAAGAAAATCTTCTGAAAATATTTCCTACTGTGTCATATAATAAGGAGTCTTATTAAACTTCCATAAGATATCCAATGATGGTTTTTAAATGATTTGTCATGAACAGAAGCCTGTAGATAAAGCAATACACAAATGCTGTGATGCGATTTTTTGTGAACACCTTATATGAATAATTGTAACAATACTACTGTGTAGCTTAGAAATACAAATTTGAGGAACTTGATCACATTTCTTCTGTCTGTCCTAGAATAAAATCAAGACTACATTCTGGACAGAAGAGCTGACATGCCTTTACTCCTCTAGAAACCTAAGGGCAACAAGGTTATACCCCTGTTTAAAGGTCAATCCCATGCACAAGGTTGTCTGCTGAATAGCCAAGCTGCTCTGGAAAAAAAACCCCAACTAACTGTGCCCATCTCCACCATGACTACGTTTTGAGGGAGTGAGCTCATTTTAACTGAGAGCATATCTGCACACAAGCAAAGGAAGAACCTACAGCAAGGCCCAATTGCAGATGTTTCAGTATGGCTAACAAGATCCTGCTCCTGCAAAACTCCTGAACAGGAGCTGAACGTCGAGCACATGAATGTGACCTAAGGACTAAAGTGAGAAAAAGGGTTATCTTTATACAAGTGCTTTGCAGGATTAAGAATTAGTCAAACAATATAAGACAGGTTCTCATCTCCAGATTGTGAAACTGCCTCTTGGATTCAAGCAGGACTTGCAACTGTTTGCTTTATTTCATTACAAGCATATTTAAATACTGGAGGCAAAACCATTTAATCCTTCCATTTTTTAGTACTGCATCCCTGATTTGGTTTTGTACAGCACTGTTGCTAGAAGATGTAGGGTACAGTGGTAAAAGCAGGCTTGATCGTATTCCCCACCCCACTACATATTTACACTCTTTCCCAAATTTCAAGTTGCGAACACCAGCTATTCCTCATCACAGGGGGACCTTTCCTACAACAAAATATTATTTTAAGCCATACTAACAGTAATTGGAGGCAATTGAGTTTTATCAACTAACACAAACTGTGGGATTTCAGAGTTGGATTTCAGCTGGTATTTTAATGAAGTGTGCGCTAACAGCACAAAATCTTCTGTCACTCCAGCAGCTGAGTTTCATATACAGACCTTTGATAGGGTGACCATGTGTTAACACTCACATGGTTCCAGCACATGAGTGTACACACCAGCAGTCCACAGATCCATCACCCAGGTCAATTCTCTCTCCCTTCCCCATCCCAGTGAATGATCCATTGCGGTGCGCACAAGCTGTTGTTCAGGCACTGGAAAAGCTGATTGCAAAGCCCGACCTTTCCTGTTCTACACCACAGGTCTGCATTCCTGGTGTAGCACCCACTACTTTCTGCTAGTCTGTGCACCTTGCAAATGCTGTCCTTTGCTGAGGACATCAGTCCCACTGGGGTCAGTCCTATGTCCATCACAGCAAACTTTTTCTGCTAACTGAATTGGGCAGTTGGATCTGTCCCTCACACAGGCACTGCGCCGGAGACCAAATTATGGACCTTCAACAACCTGTGGTGTCTTTTGGATTTCAAGCTACTTGGACCAAGTATTTGAATCAACCTGATTTTGGTCTCCTACACGTTTCATAACAAATTTTATACTGGCTAGGAATATTTCATTAAATCCTTCAAAGCATGTAGACGCCTTCATGGGAAGTGTATATTTAAACTCAAAGTACTTAGAGGAATGAGTCAGGAACAGACAAAGTTCTCAATTTTACTCAACAGGTTCCTGCACTACAGATGAAAAGAAAATGTTCCAATTATCTGTGAAGATGATGTAGATTTCACAAACATTTAAAGGTATATTCATGATGACTTTCCCTCCCTTTGCAGTTAAGTAAATGATTTCATGTCATGCTTTATACATTCTCAGGAAAATTCAGAGCATGTGTGATCATGTAACTTATTTTTTACTGGTTGGTGAAACAACTGGTTAATATATTTAGTTTGGAAAGAATAACAATAAAATTATATTTCACTATACAAAAAGTTTATTTATCTGAAGGGATCAGAAAGCACACAGGCTCCTTTAAATGTTGGGGGTTTTTTTCACTGAGAAAAAATGTTATCATTCTACTTTTAATTTCTGTGGATTTCTCTCCTCCAAACTTCATCTTGACACAAATGATGAAAACTAACTAGACTACAATTTTGATGAAGAAAAGAATTCCCTTTTTAAGCCAGCTGACCATAAATGGTCTTATGAACTTGAAACTGAAGATGAGCTACCAAGCTCATTGGTACAACAATTTGATTAACTTGGAATTCATTATCTGTAGTATTGCTATTTGGATAACTACAAATTAAGCCAGAGAAAAGTAGTATGACTTTGCTCAAGTTTAAGCTTTGCTCATTATAAATGCAAGATTGCTGCTGTAGATGAGCTACTCAATTTAATTGTATTGTAATTGGATTAGTTTAGAACATACACCTACTATATCAGATTTCTCAGTAACTGTAAATGAGGCAAGAATTCCCTTCAGTTTGTTTTGATGCCTACTGTCCCAGCCTGCTTTGGGCTGAAATATCTTTCTTTTACCTTTCATGATAACACAAATGGAAACAGACAAACCAGTGCAGACTAACAATATAAGTTTTCTAAGGCTGGAAGTACTTTTGACTTGGACACAAGAAATCTTGAGAATGTTTCAGGGATCAACTTATAGAAGTTGCAATCAGATATATTTTGAACCTTTGCTACTATGGCATCTGTGCAACAGAAGAACATTGCTAAGTCACTCCTTTGCTTTTCCAAATATACATAGGAAGAAGGAAAGTTCTTCTCATGCAAATGCAGAAACGTACAAGTCAAATCAGATGTCTGCTGTCCTACAAGAAGAATTTGGAAGATCAAAGACTTCAGATTGGTTTTTCCCAGGGAGAGGGAGATGTTCAAAGTTAAGTGGGTGTATAGAAAAATTTGAGGAAGCATGAACTTTTGCTCAGAAAATTTAACAACTGAGGGATGGGTGGAGACATGGACATACAAATAGACTGACAAGTACAAATACTCGATGCAAACAAGCATTTCCGGCTGGAGGCTCGAAGCATCACAATAGTCTCTTTTTGTATACTAATCTGCAAGCTGTGTATATTCATGCAAATACAGGATTTGCATGTTGAAAGATGGTTACAGGAGTATATAAACCAGATTGTCTAACAGCACATATTTTAGCACACTTAATTACAGCAAGTTGATTTCTAATGTTTTCATTTCCTATGTGGCCTTCACGAAAATACATCTTGCATGGATAAATATTTCAGAAGTAGCCAGAGGAAATTATTTTTGGACTATGTATTTTTCTTCTTAATACCTCTTTCCTACTAACCAGGAATCATTCAGGTTTGGTTATTTCAGTGGGATACAGCAGACAGCTGTCCTCAGCTTTTTTCACTGTGACCATATTTGTACACGGAAGAATATACTAGATGAGATTTAAATGATGACAATTATTACAGATTAAATAATATCTTCTAATAACTTGTCTTTCTTTGTTTTGTGATTACATGGTGAGTTTTTCTAATTGTTCAAAATTAGTTGAAGAAATTATTTCTTGAACGTTAGTGACTATAATTTGGCATGCAAGCAGTGCTGGTAAAATGCTGTTAGTGCTTTAAATCATGTAATTTCATTTCTAGCATTTTTTTTAACCACTGTATCACTTTTAAGTAGGTCCTTCTGTGAGTTAGAGCCACAAGAAGAAAGGGAAATATTTAGAAGGATTTCAAATAACTGATTTTTCTCTGTGTTCTGAACTGGAAAAAATGACAAAATATTTCTAAGTTTCCACATAGGAAAACAGTAACTGAGAACCAGTTTAGGTCTGCACAATGGGATTTTTGTCTCAGTAAGTTATATTAACTAAATTTACTTCCTAAGCATGGAAAAACTAAATTTTTTTCTAACTCATCTTCATCTAAAGAACAATAGGAGCAATAGAGGAAGGATATTAGCTATAACCTGCATGTGCCACTGCAGATAAGTAAGATGCAAGAGATATGATTTTAACATAGATGAGCAAGGGACAGATACATTTCAGAGACTGTCCTGCAAGAGGTGCAGTCAAAATAAGTTGACAGCAAGAAAATATTTTAAATTACAAGCTGTCTGTGTTATTTCACATGGCATAGCTTTTTATTGCCTGGCTTTCTACACAACAGCATCAGAAGCATGTAACATCTGTCAGCTGTAGGATGTGCTTCTTGGTGGTCTGCAGAAAGGCCTTTCAAATGAAAAGCAAATAAGTTTCTCCATGGCTTTGAAACCTCTCAATTTCTTTTAGAAAAGCATGCTATTCATTAATTACACGCTGAAATTTTTTTGGGAGGGCACAAGTACCTGAACACAGGTGATAAATATCTTAAAGGAACACTCTGAAAGATTGACAAGAGGAAAGATTACAATAATTAGTGTCTTTGTAACTCCTTATGTAGATATTTCCCAGTCTTTCTGAAGCAAATTACTATAGGACTTTACTCATAAAACAACTAAAGTCTCCAACAATAAACTGAGCAAGAGAAGGAAAACAGAAGCAGGGAACAATTCTGAAAATATACATTATCAGCTCTTACCCACAGTACATTTGGAAGATTTATAATAGAAAGAGCAAATTTCTAATATCTTACTTAAGATAATGGTAAGAAAGGGACAATAAGACAAAATACATGCATTTAAAAAATAAAATTATTTTGTAAAAGTAAAGTAATAGTGTTATTGTAAAAAAGAGTCAGAACTTAAGGAAGCTATAACAAAAACTACACTTAAAAGCAAAGATCATGATAAAAAGAAATATTTTACAGAACAGGCACAAAATGGTTATGATTGGTAGCCAATACACTTATGACAAAGTCATTATTTTCCATTGCAGAAGAAAATATTTGTTAATGAAGAATAATGCCTTGAAAAGTGATGTAAGTGCAGAAAAGGGGTGCTTGTCTTTGGCTTGTGATGCTGACATCAACAATAGAGTGTTCATATTAACCCATTGCCCTTAAAAATAAACAGCAGTGCACTTTAATCTTGGTGTTTTTACTTTTATCTGAGATTAGTCCCTCTGCTTTGTAGAACTACAATTAAAGGGGGAGAAAACATGTAGAAATTCAGCAAAAATTATGAGTACTTTTTAGAGCACAAGAACTTTATTAAATCCTCTTTAAGGCTCTTATGTCAAAACATTTCGAAGATGCATGAAACCCCTGTCCCATTCCAGCTTTATGACCACAATCATTTATGTTAAACACTTAGAGTATTTATGTTCTCAGTGTTAAATATTAGTCCTTGCACACACAGCTCTGGGTGCTTGCTCCTCTGCATTCCCTTGTATTTGCTATTGTAGTTTCAAAGTGGGGTAGCCCCCAGAAATGCTGACTTCTCCAGGCTTCCGTCCAGCGCTACGGAAACTGGTGCGAGTGAGGTCTTCAATTTCAACTGGAAGCATACCAAGACCCGAATTTGGTGATCAGATGAGAGCTCAGTTTTGCAAAGCTCTCCCCCAGAGTGAATTTCCCTGCAGGGCAAAGGGTCACAGGGAGGCCTGAGCGTGGCAGTGCAGGTCTCAAGCCAGCACTCCCAGCAGCACTTACAGGCTGTATGCGGTGGCATTCCCGTATGGCACTGAGCAGTTCCCATCTCTAAGAAAGAAATGCCTTTTTTCCCCCTCATGGCTGTCTTCTCTGAGTACCCACCTGTCCTCTCGATAGTCTCAAAGTCCCACTCCTTCAGCAGTGAAGAACAGGCAGAAGCCAGGGAGAATAGGTGGAGACTGAGATGACCCCTAAATATAGCCATTGATGGAAACAAAGAAAAGCTGCAACACATGCTCTGTGTCTGTACAAGCAGGATAACACAAACTCCTGGCTTGTCATCATATCACTGACAGGCCTGGATGGAGTAGTTTGTTCCTCTGCTTGTGCTGCCTGTGTCTGGTTGTTGCAACAGAGGTTTGCCCTGCCCTCCTGGCTGGTACGTGCTTTGCCCTGAGTGATGGCGGCCGGAAGTTTGCTATAAAATGATTCCTTCAATTTAAGCTCTTATAATTGCTTTTCTCTGAAGAGACTCCAATGGAAGAAAGGTAATTTTTCTGCACAAATCTGCTCAAACACTAAATGCATCACACATAGCACTGAAACACAAACAAGTCCCAATAAGTAAGAGTGAACTGATCAAGAAGAGATGACAATGTCGTGAAAAGTTTAAGACTGGCATCTCCATTTAACTCTCTAACTTTTATAAAAATGCTCTACTGATAGCTCTACATATTGAAATGTTTAAAAAGGGAGAACAAAATGAAAGAATTATTTCTTTGGTTACTCTAAACATTAAAAAAACCCAACCCTTTCAATCTACAGAAAGGAATTGGAAAAACATGCATTTCAGGAAACAATCTGTTTATATCTGTTCATGATTTTTGGACCACCTTAAATACAGCCTTTTCAAGCAAAAGTTTGTTCCTCTGCCTCTGTTGCACATTGCAGTGTCTAGGTGCTATTGCAAAACAATATGTGCAGCAGTTTGTGTGGAAATGAGCAGTGAAAAAGACCACCAATTTCTATCCAAGATCATTATAACTTTAGACTGTCCCTTTCCTTTTTATCAAGTGCTCAGAACCTTTTTAAAAACCATTCTGCTTTCTTTTGCCAGAATACAAATGCCAAACCTCAGAATGATTGCTGTACCTGGGAGGCTTCAGAGCCTAGGCAACAATGAGCTGAACATGGTTGGTTTGAAAATGTGTTGATTCTCTTTAGAGAAGCAGGGTGGCAGAGAACACAGAAAGGAAAAAAATCCTCTCAGCAGCATGTATGTCCAGCCTATGAGTATCTTTTTGGGATGTTCTGCCTTAAAACAGATCCATTCATGAGGTAAGTTGCAATTTAAGAAAGTCAAGGACCAACTAAGAACACCACATGCTCACCACAGTAACATAACCAGTAGGATGGAAATTAGGGATCAAATAACAACTGAGACTCTGAATGCAGATGATTATTTTAAGCCACCTGTTGGAAGAAAGGAAGGGAGAGGAAGAAAACAGGAAAAATTGTCTTTTCCCAGGTGCAGAGCAAATCTGGGATGTACCCAAAGGGAGAGACTTGCCATGTACTATTGTAATTTCTCTTGAGGACTGGAATAAAAAGGTGCAATCTTCAACATCAAAAATCCAACTTATTTCTTAGATGGATTTAACTGAATGATAGTCCAGATGTTCGTACTGTTGGTATACTCGGAATATCAAGAAAGTTTGAGCAATATCCTCCCCTTAGGCAGGGGTTGTGCATTGTTCACTTTAAAGAGCTTCCTTCATTTTCTTCTGCTCTGCAAGACAAGCTCTGCAGCACATTGTGCTGCACACATCAGGCTCAGGCTTTTTGCAACCTGCAATTTGCAAGTCATAGACCCCAGAAGCCTTCCTGACAGATCTGAGGAGCTGTGCTATATCCTTGCCCTGGGAAGCTGGCAGTCACATGGGATCCACTTCTCTGGCTGTTCTATCATACCGTCATTATATTTCCTTTCATTTGGCTGGCATTACAGAAAAGGGCCTAGATTCGGTGAGGAGCACATTCCACACTCCTTGCTGGATGTGTCAGGAACCTTTCTTCACTGCAGGGGCGCCCACGTCTTGCCAGGACTGTGTGTCACTCTCTCACATTCCCTCACACGGCATTAGCTCATGGGGACTGTATTACTCCCCAGACAGACCAGTTCTTAGTACATACTTATTTTTGGAAATTTCCTACTCCTCTTTGCATTTATCAGGAAACAGGTGAGGAGACGGGCACCCTCTAAAAGATCTGTCTTTTCTTGTAAGCCTGAAAAGCTCTTTGGAGGTGAGAATACAATAGAGAAAAGATGTTTCATCTCCCATCAGCTAAAGCAGGAGGTTTACAGCTCACTAGTCATCTCCTGAGAGATCAGAAAGCTGCGCATGAATATGTAGTTATGCACAATACAAGCAAAGCAGATGTTGTAGTAGTCTCTGCTGGGGCATCTTAGATCACAGAAGCTAACCTATGGCATCTTTTCCAGCTGCCAATTTAACTATCCCCTCCTTCCCTTGAAAACACAGAGCTCTCCCCTGCTGCAAGACTGAACTGCTTGAGCCTAAGGAGTCAGCTGTGCTAACAGGGCCCATCGCTGTGGCTCTCCAGGTATCCGTGCAATGGGCTCTGGAATCGCATCACTACATCCCCAGCCCACCACAGCCATCACCTGAGCATTCCCATCTCCAGAGCTAAGCACATTCCTTTATCCCTGAGCCTCTCAAATGAGCCTGCTGCTAGAAAGCCACATACCTCTCTTGTACCACACTGAGTATTCCAGTTAATTCTACATACAGAGCATAGACAAATCACAAGGGGTCAAAACCTTCTAAATTAATGAATTACAACTGTAAGACTTTCCCACTGCCAGACCCACACCTCTCTACCCGCCACATCAGCAGGATTGCAGGAAATAGCTAACCCTTTCACACACCGTTTTGCTGGTAGGGAAGAGCCATCAGCTTTCCATGTTGGGTGAGGCAGAACACAGCCTTTAGTCACACCACCTTTCATATCAGCTCCCTCCCTGGCTTGATTACTAAGTGGGCAAGGCCAGGGCAACTCAGAAGGGAAATAAACTGTTGTGCTGGCAGGAAGGAACTGCTGTCAGAAGATTCCCTCAGCTTTCTACTGCTAGAGAAAATGCAGCTGAAGAAGGAAAGGATTGAATTTGCTGGCTACAAAAGAGTCAACTCATATCCCTGTTAGATCCTACAGGTAGCAACCACTTCCCTGTAAAAGCAGACTGCATACTGTCAAAGCCAGAAGACATCTCAGTTTTTAGTAAAATAGTTTCTTACTGTATAGTAAAAGAGTTTCTCACAATACATCCCTCCTTCCTCATTCCTATTACTAAAAGCAGAAACACTTGCAATCAAACCAAAGCAGAAATAGCCCATTCAAAGTGAGTGGCAATGCCTAGCATCAGAAAGCACCACTGAGGTTGCACTGGGAAGGCAATGAGAATACAACCTGATGAGGTCCTGCTATATTTAACATCTTTTTAAGCTCTGAAATGAGGAGAATGACTCTGTCACTTTGCTCCATAACACACCCACACACACCCCCATGTCTTCAATAACTCAGTGAAGAAAAAGGTTTTCATTCTTCTGTGATAAGGACAGTAAAAAATCTGACAGCAGAGAGCTGCTTGTACAACTGCTGCCCTGACACTGTTCTCTGACTGATGATGATGGCTAACGATAGAGGAACTTAAGAAGGAGGAAATCTGTCAAGATGTAGAAACGACTGGAAACAAAATCAAGCAAAATCAATAGTACAGACTTCCACATATTTCAAATATTTGTGTAGACATTATCTCCACTACGCAAGATGAATAAGCTCATGAGGGAAAGAATAGAGAATCAGACCTGGAAAACTTTGAGAGTTAATTGCAAGTCACTCCTGCTCAGAAGTGAATGCTCAGTCCCCTCTGGCTCCTCTGAAAATCTCAGCTTCCAATTAGATATGTGCTGGGTTGCTATTCTGTTTAACCAGAGTTACTAAGGAGATCACGTTTTAGGTTTCAGCCTTAGCTTTAGAAAAAAGGAACAGACTAAATGGAGAATGATATTATCTGGTTTCAGCATACAACACTAAGCAAACATAGGAGTATCTTCTGCTAGCACAGTTTCCTCTGGCTCTTCCTTTGGGAACGTTCCTGAAGCAGAGATGACTGACCACATACAGCTATGCCAGACATTGTGGGTTTGTTCCTTTCTGCCTGGTTCATGTACAAGCTTACAAATCTATGGCTGGTGACAAGCTAAGAGAAGCCATGGGACCTCAAGACGGAAGACCGACATTTCCCGATGCAGAAGTCCCAGAGTTACTTCCCAAGAGTTATCAACATTACAAAACTACAACAGTCCCAACTGACATTATAGTAACCAGGGAAAAAGTCAGCACTTCACAATAATGCTTCCTCCTGTACTGGCTCCTAATGGAAAGTCAAAGACTGCCAATGTTTCTCTCTGCTGTACCTTCACAAATTCCACTGCTACTGCCCTGTGGGATCTGGTGAGCTTCTTCCAGGATGAGACTGTGAGGCTTCCTAGCTCCATCCTCCTGCCTGCCCTCACATCTTGTCATCAGGCTTCCTATCGAGGCAAACCATGCGTCTACCTCCAGATCTGGGTGGCCTATGCACTGCAGCCACTGTGCCCCCAGCTCTTTAAAAATGCAATCAAATGTATTCCATTTCAAGCATAGCACATGACTTGAGTGAGAATTTTACTGCAATTATTTACTGCACTGTTGCTGGGATTTGACCAGAAGCTTCTACTCCTTCCATATGTTCCATAATCACAAGATGGTAAAAACTGCTAGAAATTGAATGTTGTTGAAATGAGAAGGAAGAACTCCAACAGCTTCATTGCAGCAGACCATCTCACTGCTCCAGAAAGTACCCACAGAAATAATTGCTTGGATGATTATGTTTTTCTTTCTAAAAAATACAGCAGGAGTCACAAGGCTGGGCTTCTCCAAACAAACAAAACCACTCCAGCGTATCTGCAAGGACATGTCTGTTTGAGTCTGCAATGTTTTCCTTGTGTCCAGAGTGTCCACTGAAAGTAACAGATTATGTTGGCTTTCTTCTCCACCAGGCCTAAGTCAAAGAAGCTAATAATTTGAGGAGCTGGCATTTTGTGACTCACTTAGCCTTACTGAGGCAAGCATAAACTGTGCACTAATGCAGATGTTTGAAGGGGGAAAGAGCTGTATTCTCTCTGGAAGAGAAAGAGAAAGCGACAGCCATTGAGATTTAAATGACGGTGTGTGGCATTAAGAGCCATAATTAAAACTCCTTAGAAGTTTCACAGTAACAAATTATCATTGCTTGCTACTTCATTAGAAAAAGAGTTACAAAGTAATAGATTGACCAGCGGCTAAGGTCTGGAAGGAGAAAAGCCCAGAAGGAAAAAAAAATAAGACACAAACAACTCTCTGATCTTAAGTGATTTGAAAATGAAGGAAAAGAAGAATTTAGACATCTGACAAGTGTTACCTGGGTATTGCTAATGCACCTAATCCAGTGCAGGCAGCAGTTGGCTGAGGAGGGGGCAAGTTCATCTGACATTCCATGTTTTTCTGTTAAGGCAAATTCAGAGTTTGAAGCAGGAAAGCATGGAGAAGATGCCCTTCCTCTTGTGTCTTTCCCCTCTGTTTAACAAATGGTGGATCACCTATGGTAGAGACCTTACAGCACCTTCCAGTACCTGAAGGGGCTACAAGAGCAATGGAGAGGGACTTTTCACAAGGGCCTGTAGTGACAGGACAAGGGGCAATGGTTTCAAATTGACAGAGGATAAATTTAGATGACATGTTAGAAATTCTTTACTGTGAGGGTGGTGAGACACTGGAACAGGTTGCCCAGAGTAGTTGTGGATTTGCTGTCCCTGGGAGGGTTCAAGGCCAGGTTGGATGAGGCTTTGAGTAGTGGGAGATGTCCCTGCCTTTGACAGGGGGGGTTGGAACTAGAGGATTTTTAGGTCCCTTCCAACCCAAACCATATGATTCTATGATTCTTTGAGTCTACCTCCTGTATATCAAAGCTTATTGCATCTCATGCACATTCATGGAAAATTCTCCCCAAAACCTTCTTTCAAGGCATCCATACTGTAAAATTGAACAGATCTGGGAGACAGCCTTGAGCTCTTTCACTGTTTTTTGTACATGCACTCTGGAGTCTTTGTGCAAGGACTTACAGAAAACTCTGTGCAGCTCTGACAAGGGAAAAGCACCAAGAGACAGGTCACTGAATATGGAAGACATAGTTCTGGGTATATTGATAGGTGTTTGATAAAGCTCATAATAATGTAATTTAGCTAAGTGCTGTTCTTTCACATTATGTTGTTTCCAGGTCTGGAAGAAAGTAACTCCAGAGAGAGAGAACTCTTATTCCTTTACATGTGTCCAGCTACTTGACATGAAATATAATGAGAATGACACTAAGAATGATCGTCAAGGCTCTGAGTAATTTAGTAATGAGTCATACTGGCTCCATATCCTTGTGAAGTTCCTAAAGGTGATAGCGAGTTATTTTTACTGTATGAAAATTACCCTTTAGTGAATAAGGAGAACACAGGCATGTCTCTGTAATGTTGGAGATAGAGACTGTGAGCCCCTGGATGGCTGATATCAGCCTATCATTCAATCCCATATCATTGATCTGAAAGTTTGCACCTGGAAGTGATGGCAAATTACTCCCACTGTTGGCTGAGCTGCATGGTTGGGCTCTGCTCAGTTCCTAAGGGTGCCGGTTTGGACACCAATCCAGGAGGAAACAAACCGAAAAGGGCTTCTCTCTCTCTCCCCTGCCTGCCAGGCAAGCAGGCCCTGGCAGCCCCTCCCTCATGGGTTCAGGAAAATAATTTCTCGAATGAAAGTGCAAAAAAGTTATTTATTTAACAGAGTGCCCTGCAGGCATGGGGCTGAAAAGGATATTGAAACCCCTCTCCATCCCTTAAAGGAGGCTGGTGGATTTTAGAGTTCTTTCTGTAGGTAAAACCTGCAGTCCTATGCTAGGCAAGGCAGGGTCTGATGATCCCGCGTGGTGGATCCTGCTGAGGAGGTCCTGGAGGTGGTAGCGGGTCTTGGACGAAGAAGCAAGCTGAAAACAGTCCAAAAAGGAACAGAAGCCACTGAGGCAGATCAGTCCTTTCTCAGCTGAAAGCCCAAGAAACTAGAGAACAAATTCTTTTCTTTGCCCTCCTCACTAGCAGAAAAAATGCACACATTCTAATTGCAAGGTCAAGCTAGCTGCTTTGAAGAGTTCCCTCAGCTTTTCTCTCTCCCTTTGCAATTTAAAGGTACACTAGAGACCAAGCAGGCAATAGGTAATACAGTATTGTCATAGAATTACCCCAAGACACTAAGTCTCTACTATTTCCTCCTGTGGACAGGAGAATAAAAGAAAAAAATAAATAAAAGGACTGAGCACATCCAGAGGCTGAATGTCACCAAGGCTAGGGCTATTGCATCAGAGCTGTGCCTGAATAGAGGCTCTCTTCATATATGGGGGTGGAAATCTCTTCCCCAGAGAGCAAAGAACAGTTTCAAAAGGAAAAGACAGAGCAGAAGAACATATAGTTTCCTGCTAACATTGGACATCCAACCTTTTTTTTCTGCCAGTTATGTGCTCTTCTCCTTCACTGTTCAATATGAGTTATGGTACTGCTAAAAAGTGCTAAAAATGCTGCTGCTTCAGAATCTGACATAAACGCCTCATGTGCCTTAAGGAACTACTGATACAAAGCATGGTCCGTGTTTGTAAACAGACAAAACATGGATTAATCTTTTTCAAAATTGGAGATTTGAATTTTTATTTTATATACCTGAAGATCTCCCAGCAGCTCCTTAAGAAACTGGAGCTTTGTCATGACAGATGAGGTTGGATTCTCTCATCCAAATTTAAGATGATCAAAGGTTTGATGTACAAAGAAGATCTAATGACAGTAGATTGTGTTTCTGTTCAGTACTGGAACTTCTAGGGAGCATGTTTATTATAGGACATTGAGAATAGGCCAGATGAACTTTACCTTGGAAAAGCCCAATTCTTTGTGAGGACTGCCTACAAGCAAGGCCCAAATGGCCACCTCAGGTGTAAAATAGCTCTGTGGCAGATGTCAGAAATCATCCAACCATATGGTTATGCAATGCAGTTCTTCTCTGAAGAACTCTTCCTTTACACACACATCCTCAGAATGAGAAAAGGAGCACTGTGCTTAGTAAAATCCACACAAAACTGCCCTGCTCTGGTTCTCCAGGCCAAGCATCGTGCCTAGGACCATACTTTTTAAACCATTCATCTGCCATCAACTAATTTGTCAGTAGGTCACTACACTACAAAATCTTCCATGGGGAAAGAAAAAAACAACAAACAAAAATCTGATTGGTCAAGATGCTCAGGAGTGAATCCTTGAATTTCTCATGACTCAATGTACAAAGATCTTTCATTATATCCAGAATGGATGCTCAGAGAACTTAATAGAAGAGAATGAACTTAGAGCTCTCATCATCCTTTCACACATTCACATAACACCTGTCAAAGAAGCAATCTGCAGAAAATGGCAAAACATTGTTATGAGTGGCTCCTAATTTTTCTTCCATTGTTTCCTACAGTTTGGCCATTGTATTAATTGTGTTTTACTTTAAAAAGTTCTTGTGGCACCAAATCTCTTCCACAGAGCCAGAAGTTTCTCTTTTCTTCTATATAAAATTAAAAACAACAAAGGTAATAATAATATATAAATCTAATATGATACTTGTGCCATGATTAGGAAACATGATTAGAAATTTTAATAGCAAGATTATTAAGTATATTAAAAGGCATGAAGAAAAAGAGTAGGACCTTAAAGCCAGACAACAGCAGCTGATATAATCAGAAATAATTATTAAAATATGATTACATGATGCTTATAACATCTCCTAAAATATCGATAAAAAATAATCTAATGTTAAAACCTGTGTTTTAACAGCAGGAGTAGCAAAAGACCTGTATTGACTGAAAAGTGAGCTATGACATTATCAAAACAGGGAAATGATTAATCAAATTAAAATCACCAACTCTGTGTAGGAGAACATTTTTGCACATCACAGCAGTGCAATCAATTTCATTGCTCTTATTAATGCATATCTGACTTTTTTTTTACTTCTTGTATTTGTCAGACATGGACAAATGCAAAATGGTTCACTCATTTCCTGGGATCTAACCTGCTTCTACAGAGGCAGAAGTGTCTTTGCACGCAAGCAGTTATGTGTTCATATCACTGATATTCTTGTCTTCATTTACCTTGTCCTCATTGGAATAAAAGAGGGTGTGCAGAGACCAAATGTAGCTTAACAAAATGCAAAGAGAATGCTAAGTGAACTGGACAAGATTTGGGAAAAGCTGGCAGCTAGGACCTCATGATTTGCTGAGTTCTACTGCAGGATTTTGTACCTGTGGGAACCTGAAGTACCTCCTCTTGTTAACTCATTCGTGAATGTACCATGAACAGAATTCCTCCAATGCCTCTGGAGCATTTATGCTGCCATTTGGTGTGAGAATCTCTTCTCTCTCCCATCTCAGGCAGTAAAACATAGTCTCCAAACCAGGGGCAAGCCTCCAGCATACCAACATCTGGAGAAGAAACATAAATAAATAAATATAATATCACCCCAACCCCCGTGCCCTTGAAAGTTGTTTCATTCTCAGAAAACCGAACCTGGCAAAAACTCCTGTCCTTGTCCCCTCCGAGTTCCTCCTCCTAGCTCCCATCATTCACACTCAATGTATTTATTCATTTTATCAGATCAGAGGGCAGCATTTGGATTATTTCAAACAGCTAACGTTAATCATCAAGACAGAACCTGTAGTTTTTACATGGTGGGTCTGTGCTGAGCTGCAAACTGCCAGAGGCTTCCAGCATGAGCAAGAGGCTGAGTGAAAGCAAGATCATCAAAGTCCAGGCTGAGTGTCACAGAAACTGCTGCTCAGCCTGAGACTCCTATGGCCCTTCCTTTTCATCTTTGTTTAAAACGGAGATGCTAAGACAGAAACATCTCTTTTGAGCCATTCAACGCATCTTCAATCACACAGCGGAATGTCGGTAAATACAAAATATATGTCGCTGCTATTCAGATGAAACCATTGCATTATAGTGACTACAGTTATTGGTGCATGAGGATATTTTCTGCATGCACATCCTTAAGTGTAAATTTTGTCCTTTGTTAAGGGGCATTCCCTTTGTCAGTTTGAGACAGCTTTTCATTACTGAGTTATTCAGATATAGTGTGATCTCCTACAGAAACATTCCTCTCTCTTCTTTATTTTCAAAATAAAGGTTATGCTGACTGAAAGAGCACTTTTCTGCCAGAGGGAAAAAACAATACTTGAACTGAAATCAGGTTCCCAGAAACAACTTCCCCTGACATGAAACCAATTCATTTGCTCTTTGCAATAGCCACATCATTATATCTCCCTGTCTTTCAAGCTGCTCTTCATTTTGAGAAGCCATCACTCAGAATCAAGCTTCAGAGCACCAGGTGGTCTGATATAATATTTATGGGTTTCAACCTTGCACTAGCTGCTCTTCTATACCAAACTATATAAAATAAGTACAAGTTTGCTCAGGAAAACAAATTGAAACTTTAAACAAATGTAGCCTACATTATACAGGGTGTCAGAGAAGGTGTGCATAATAGTCCCTTCTGGCCTGAAAAATCTAGAAATCTATGAATTTTGAAATAACTGCATAAAATACTACACTCTGACTCTAAATTTTGCAGTAAACCTTTTCAAATATGCAGCTGCAGCTGGAAGAGGACGATGCCCTTGGATCCTTGGCTAAGGGATGTTTGCCAATCTGTCCAGAAAAAGAACCTCTTGTAGTTTCTGAATGAAGAGAAGTAATTGCCTTACATATTGGAGTAGTGAGCAATGAATGTATTAGCTCATTAAAAGATCATCATCATCATCATCATCATCATCTACAACACCACCACAAAACAACCAGGACATGTTATGGTCTGAATTACCTACAAAGAAATTAATTAACAAGCATAGATGACACCTCTGAGGTTGCTAATGCCACTGATTCTTTACCGTCCCAGTGTTTTTCCAGGTGTCACTGTGGGTGGAAGATTTGTAACTTGGTACCAGCAATGGTGCTCTTTTTGCAAAACTCCAAGTTTTACTTGTAGAAACAGGCCGCAAAAGACCTCCAGCACAGACCAACAAAAGGACAGTCCAGTTATTCCTCTTAATTTTAAAGCCCTCCCTTAGTCTTGCCTGGACTTGGGGATGCCGCCACGAGCACAGGAGGCCATAAATCCTACCTTGGTTGTGGTTGTGCTGGCCAAAGAAGGTATAGCTCCTTCACCGCATCTTCCCTAAGATGATAATTTTTTGTCTCTCATCAGGCTTCTGTTAGTTAATTCACATCTTCGAGAAGTGCTGAAATGCTTCTCTTCTGTCTCCCAATATTCCTTGAACATGAAACATGAAGAAAAACTCCCAGGCTGGCATGTGCATGTAGCTTAGGCTCATCCTTCTCCTCAGAACAGTCACAGAACCCTTTCAGACAGCACTAATTTTCTTTTCATTCTCAGATATGAGGCCTTGTTCACTCATGGGGAACGACAAAAAGTCCTTTCACTGCCAGATATCAATATCATAATGTTAGTATTCAATCCTAAAGAGTCAATTTGAAGAAGCATCCAGGAAAAAACATATGGTTATCTTTCCAGCCTAATTCAGGGCACCAAGTGCTTTAAAACATCTAGGGGAGCCAGAGACTCTATCATTGCCTTAGTGATAGCAGTTACTCGCCTTCAAGAAGGAAGAAGGAAGGAGACAGATGGTGAGGGCTTGAAGAGTAGCTTTTTCCTGCAACCCGTGAACAAAGGTCACATCCCTCCTTCTGAGCACAAGTGAAGGTGTCCGTGACAGCAACCTCACAGGACCATGAGGAAGTAGACTGAGGTACATGCCGCTGCTCAGGAGTGCTGATGCAAATCAGGGCTGTCTACTCTGCTGGGCTGTTTGTTCTAAAATAGCCTGTTGTCCAGTTCCCGCGGCTGAGCCAACAGTGCACGTGACAGACCTATGCATGGCAATCTATGCCTCCTCTCTTAAATACACCAGGGTGGTTTGTCATTGCACATGTGGAGTCTGGGCAGATAAAATCTGCTGAGCTAAATTACACCTCTGGTCCCTCTGGTGACATGCTGGAGAGACTTGAGTCACTGGGGTTTGCTGAGGTTCTTTGTTCTTGGAGAGAAGGTTTGCTTTGAGCATAAACAAACCAAAATTATAAAAATAGCAGCAGCAGCTGCCCTCATCTAGAAGTTCCTTTGCATTTGGCTTGACCACATTTGAGCTAGGCAAACATGGAGCAAAGTTTTGTAACTTAAACAACCAACAAAACAACTCAGACCACAGAAGTTTATATGTAGCTTTGCTGAACAGCTCCCAGAGAAGGAAGGAGTCCTGAAGCAGCCTTCCAATCTCAGAGAATCCCTGTCAGCTCATAGAAGGCTGACCCAGGTAATTCCCTTTCCTAGAGACAAGGAGGTGTCTGCCTGGAGGGCTCCCAGCTCAGGCACAGCCAGATCCAACAAGCGAAGTCCTTCCCCTGCCGCCCCTGCACATTTGTTTTGTAGCCATGTACGAAGTGATGTGAGCTGTCAGACTGCTTGAGTGGGCTTGCTATTAAAAAGGCTTTAAAGAGGATAGCCAAGAAGCACAGGAACCTTAAAGCACTTTTATAATAAAGTCCTCCCCCTTTCCTTCACTTCTGGCTTAGACTCTCAGCTGCAGAGAAAGAAGTACATCACATTTGTTGGTAAACACATCTTGGTAAGTTAGAAATGTTAGGGAACAATACCTCCCACTTTCCTTAAACAGTTAAGCACAAAAGTGAGATTAACATTTCTGAAGTGTGTGTGTACATGGAACGAGATAAGGCCTTTAAAAAACTGTATAACAATGGGCAAGCAATATCCTCCACAGTGAGCTTGAAACTGTCTTTATACCATGAAAGAATAGAAACTCTCTTTTCCACAGATGCATCTCCAGAGCTTGATTCTTCTTCCCACAGTTTGTCCCGTGTGGATAGGGGCCACACACATCCAAGGTGCTGTGTCATCTGGAATGGAGGTGCACTTTGGCTGCCTCTGTGTACACAGCGTTACGCGTGGATTTAAAACTTCCTTGGGATTTTCAAAGCAGTGAGTATTCATCTGCGTATTTCCACAAGATATTTTGAAAACTGTCTTCCTCAGTTAGTGGGGAAAAAAACCCCCCACAAATAAAAATGTCACTGCAGGCAGAGACTTTTACCTGCAAATCACATATTCAATGTTCAAGGCTTGATAAAGAGCAGTAGTGGATTATAGAGGGAAAGAATCATTTCACTTTGGCAAAAATTGCAGAAAAAGGGTTTTTTCTCCTCTGTCAAGTCATCAGGTTATTCTCAGTATATTCAACCCACTCGTCCTTTTCCTCAGCACCATTTAGAAACAGAGTGAAGTCTCAGCTAACAATAGTGAAAAAGATCTTGCTGGCTTCACTGAGAAGAGAATTTTATCTACTCTCCTAGTAAATGACCGTGGAAGCCCTCCCCAAACCACTCCAGCTCTGTCAATGAAAACGTGTTGCCTGAAGCTCTGGAAAGAAGGAAAGCAGCAGGAAGGGAAACTTGAGGTGACGTGGCAGAGCGTTAGGAAACATACAGATAGCATTGATATTAAGTGTCTCACACTCTTCTCAGGAAAAAATCATTTACATGACAGAAAAATAAGATAAGAGCTGATCTGGATATGATGCAAGTGAAGAGTGTTCACTGCAACAAAAAAAGTTATCCGAAGAGTGCTGAATAGTTCTGAATGTGTGGACTGAGTGTGTGTCAATACTTGGAGAACCCTTTAATAAATTAATAGCCTCCCCACACCCCTACTCACCTGCCTGCAGGGATGGCTCCACCTAAAATAACTGTGTTATGACTAATAACTCTCAAGGCTTTTGAGGATTCTAGTATTTTCACTATTGATTTTTCTTCACATTGCGTAGTGCCCAGCACCCAGTGTAAGAGTTACCGTACAAATGCAGAAAAACCTTCACTGCCAAATGGCTCATAGCAGAACAGAGTTAACAATAATTTAAGCCCAAAAACCATCACAGACTAGTAGCTTCTACACGCAAAGTCTGAGGTATTCTCAGGTTTGTAGAAGCAAAGAAATTTACTTACTTAGAGCACCACTTGGAAATGTTTTTTTCAATGCTTCCAAATTTCTAGGGAAAATCCTTATCAAAGCATTTCTCTTCTAAAATTTTGCATGAACAGTTTCAAAACAAGAGGCCTGCAATGGGATGTACCACCCATTGTCAGGTATGAGATTCTTAGGTGCTAGAAATCGTATATGCTGAGACATAGAAAAGTGCAAAATGATCACTCATTTCTTGAAGGACAGAGTAAAAAGCCAAATCTTTGAAATTCAAAACTACAGAGAGGTAGGACATTCATAGAATGGGTTGGTTTGGAAGGGACCTTAAAGACTATCTAGTTCCAACCCTCCCTGCCATGGGCAGGGACACCTTCTACTAGGTCAGGTTGCTCAAAGTCCCATCCAGCCTGGCCCTGAACACTCCCAGGGATGAGGCAGCCGAGACTTCTCTGGGCAGCCTGTGCCAGTGCCTCATCATGCTCTCAGGGAAGACTTTCTTCCTCACATGTAATCTAAACTTATCTTCTTTCAGTTTGAAGCCATTCCCCCTTGTCCTGTCTCTACATGCTCTTGTAAATAGTCTCTATCCATCTTTCTTGTGGTTCACATAATTTACTGGAAGGCTGCAATTAGGTCACTCAGAAACCTTCTCTCCCCCAGCCTGAACGATCTCAATTCTCTTAATCTTTCCTCACAGAAGAGATGCTCCATCCCTCTGATCATCTTGGTGGCCCTCTAGACTTGCACCAACAAGTCCCTGTCCTTCCTGTGCT
>VWPU01000752.1:0-15199 GCA_013398955.1 Callaeas wilsoni
AGAGATGCCACCCTTCTGTATATATGTTTTTGAGAGTGTTCTTCGGTAGTCTTCTGTATATACATTTTATAGATTTTCGTTGTTACAAAGATTCTTACAATGTAAATACATGGTGTAGTTCATTGTTGTTTCTGCTTTTCTGTAAACAATCTTTATTTTTCACAACCCAGCTCTCTTTCCATTTGCTTTGGGCACAGGCAGCATGTGCAGAGTTGTGGTTTCCTCTTGCTCCGAGTTCCCCGGGCTGGAGATGTCTGGGAGTGCACAGACACACTTGTTTTTGTAGAGGCAGACCCCACAGGGCCCTTTCCCGTGGGATTGCATGCGGGAGCAGGGCCGAGCCTGCGTGGTCCTGCAGAGCCTCATCAATAGCACTTCACTAGGTGGCACCAGACACCAGCGCTAACGAGGATGAGGATGGGCTGAGGGCACCCTCTGCTCCAGGGCACCCCGAGGGGCTGGAGCCGGCCCGGAGCTGAGGGGAGCTTCCTGAGCCAGGAGCTGGGCAGGCATGGATGGAGGAAGGGATGCAGGTGTGGATCGATGGATGGATGGAGGGATGGAGCTCATCATCAGGCTGAAAGCTTTGCATCACCTGGTGGAGGACTAGGGCTGCTTTGCAGGGCACAAGCTGTTCCTGGGGTGCTTTGTGCACCCGGGTAAGGCTGGGGCATCAGGGGGGCTACTGGTCTCCCTCCTTTCCCTTCCCAGGGAATACAAACTGCAGAGCCTTGCTCTGGCTGGGAAAATGCAACATCTGCCACAACACCCTCAAGCATTGCACAACTGGGGCCTCGTGGCTTTGGAAGGAGGGTCACAAAGTGGTTTTCATGGAGAAGAGCATGAGCCATGTGGGATGGGGACTGCTCTGAGGGGTGCTGGGGCAATGGGTGCTGCACATGTAACAGAATGCAACATGAGGACTGCAGGCAATCCTGTGTGCAGAAATGCCTGGGTCCTGGTTATTCCACGGGAGCTTGCAACAGAAAGAGTTCATACTTTTCTCCCTGCTACGAATAAAGCACTACGGAATGTTCTTCAGGTGGATTTCTTCCCTCCCATTTTCTCTGCAGCTTAATCCTAGCCTTGATCCTTGATCTTTTCTCCTCCCTTGGAGGTATTGGTCCAAGCACGACCTCAGCCAGATTCTGGCAGCAGCTGGGAGCACAGCATTATCCTCTCCAGCCTCAGCAGCAGCTGAATGGCAGAGGATTGCTTAAAAATTAATCCAATACTTGTATGTGTCATTAAAAGTGCTACACTGTTGGTGCATGGCCCAGAAAATCTTTTGGGGTTGGCTATATCTTCTGCACGTTATTTAATAAATTACTTCACAAAGAGCTAAATGCAGCCACAGAGTCAACAGGAAAATTGGACAATAATTAACAGATACTGGGTTAGCTGAGGTCCGGTTAACTGGGTCCATTGGAACTTGAGAATGGAAGTCTGAGCAGGAAAGAGCACAGTGAGATGCCCACCAGGCCCTGGATGGGAAGTGGCAGCTCCAGGGGCTGGATCAGTGCAATGGTGGGGGCTCAGGGGCTGCACAGAGCATGTACGGGTAATACTGGGCTTTTGCTGCTCTTTGTCCCTGCCTGGTTGCAAGATCAGGGGCTGCCCCTTGCAGGACTGGGGAGGTTGCCTGTGGGAGCCTTCCCCTCCCCAGGCATTCCCAGAGCCTGTTTCCAGGACAGCTTGCGTCTCTGCCAGCACCAGAAGTCCCACAGAAATGTTTCAGGAACCGCTTACACAAGCTGAGGGGGACATTGACCAATTGGTGGCAAATGGAGTAACTTCCCATTGCCCAAGGGCACCTAAAGAAAACAGATTTGTCTGGAGGCTGGGTGGGGTTACAATTTCCTTGGGAGGAGCGGGTTGAGGCTTGAAGAGCAGTAGGACTTTTGCTGTCCAAACAAGGAATGCAGCCCCTAATCCCTACAGCCAGCCATCGAGAGTTAGGGCTCAGCCAAGTTGTCCTTGTGCCACATCATGGCTGATGACAGGGCTGTAAGCAGTGGATTATCCTACCCAGAGACGTCAGCCACCTTCTTCCAGCACCAGCCTGCTTCCTACATGGCAGAAGCCACCCTGAGAAGATGCTGGGGTTCAGGTGACGCCCCACAGAGCCTGAGAAAGACTCACCCTTGGCCTGAGCCAAAGCTGTTTTCCCTACACCAAATTACACTTGCAGTGGGGCAGGAGTCAGGAGGGTTGGGGCTGGGGAAAGTTATCTCTGGGAAAAACTTGAAGGATCATCCCTGGGAAGGCACAGGAAGCCTCATACTGATTTGGATCATGCTGTAAAGTTTGGTTTGCGGGATCATGTGCAAGCAAAGTACAGAGGGAAACCCATTTAATAGACCCCCAGAAGGGAACGTGGAAGGGTTTCTCCCGGAAAACGACACCTGGAGAAGATACCTGCCTAGGAGAAAGCAGCTCCACTGCCTCCAGCCTGTCAGCGTGGACAATACTCTGGCTCATCTCCCCTTGGCTTGTCCCTCAGCCCCAGGTGTGGCTGCAGGGGTCAGTTGTGCAATGGAATAGCTGCTGTTTGAGCAACTGAACAATCCCATTTGAATCTTGCGCAAAAGGCTTTTCTGGAAAACACAACGCAACAGAGGAAAAAGGTACAAACATTGGCACGTGCCCTGTTCCCCACCCCCATTCCCCCAAGGGTTTATATCTTGGTGTCCCCCACCTGTTACGCTCTCACCTCTCAGGGTCACAGCAACATGAAGGCGGTGGCCACCCTCCTCCTGGTGGGGATGCTCATCCTCTGGGCAGAACTGCCAACAGGTAGGAGATATCCTAGGATAAGGTACGGGGAGGAAAAGCTCAGGTGCTGGGAAGGAGCCATGTTTACACGGATCCTGTGGGAGGGGATAGGAGAAAGGCGTTTGGCGGGCAGCATCTCCCCAGGGCCCCTCTGTTGCCCTGGAGCAAACCAGTCCCTCCTGTTGCAGGCAGCGCCTGGTCCTGCCCCCCCGTCCGCTTCACCTGCGCTCTGCACAACCCGCGCAACCAG
This sequence comes from Callaeas wilsoni, assembly GCA_013398955.1. Lineage (NCBI taxonomy): Eukaryota > Metazoa > Chordata > Aves > Passeriformes > Callaeidae > Callaeas > Callaeas wilsoni. The sequence continues at coordinate 3,026 of VWPU01000752.1, forward strand.
TGCCTCGCCGACCGGCACTGCCCCCGCGGCAAGAGGTGCTGCCCGTCCTTCTGCGGGAGGAAGTGCCTCTCCAAGCCGCCCACCATCCCCATCTCCTACGGTAGGAGCTCAGAAACACCCCTGCCTGCGCCTGCTCCCAGGATACGATGAGGGTGGCTCTGGGCAGGGAGCTGTGTCCAGCTGCCAGAGCCCCCTGGTCAGGCTGGTGGGGTGACTGGTGGACAAACCTGTGGGCTGGGGTGAACAGAGACCCAACCTGTTCCTTACTTTCCCTTTCCCAGTGTGAGCTCCAGCTTCCAGGATAGACTGAGCATCATCTCAGCGTTCCCATCCCACCTCAGCTCCAGGATCACTCTGTGGGAGGTGCTGCACAGTGCTATGTGCCCTTCTCCCTCTGCTCCCCCACTGCTCTTTTAACAAATAAAAGAGGCTTGTCCCAAGGGTGTTTCTGGTGTGTGACTCCTTTCCCCACCTCCTCCCTCCTCTCTCCATCCAGGCACACAGTCCCACTGCTGCTTTCACCCCAGAATTTCTGCTGGTGGAAGAGGATGAAAACAGTCTGGCTACACACCTGCAGTGTGGTTAGGGGCTGGCTTGGGGAGAAAGTTCATCCAGAGGCATACAACCTGCAGGAGGAGAGAGCAATGGGAAGGGACTGGAACAAAACATGACAGGCTGCTTTAGGAAGGCTGGAAGGCTGCAAGGGGCCCTGGCAAGCAGTGTGTCTCCAGGCCCTCTCAGCTGGACAGGGCTATGGAAGGGCACTGACCCTGCCTGCACAGGGGGATACAGAAGGCAGAGCCTCCCTATGAGTACCCTACTTGGGCACATCTGGAGAGCAGAGGAGGGGGTTACACAGACCCAAACCCCAAGTGGTGCTGAACCTCTCACTGAACCTGAGCTGATGGGGAAAAGTCAGCTGAAGAATCTTGCCTGAGAAAGTCTCAAGCCAGGGCAGTAAAATTATAGCTCCAGGGGGTTCTTGCAATTTTTGTACAGCTGAGTGCTGGGGACAAAAATTCAGGAAATGCCAAGAAACATCAGCAGAAGAGAGTGTGTGCAGCCTGAGGGACCTGCTGGCCTCTGTGCAGTAGCAGAACCAGGCACTGCCACCATGCACTGCAGGGGCAGAGCGTCACCCAGCCTAACGCCCAAAGAGGGCCTGCCAGCCCATGGCTGATGCCAGGCTTGCTGAGAATGTCCCATTCTCGGCAACCAGTCCCAGCCCAGATTAGGGGAGGAGCTTGATCCGTCTGCCCACACCGGAGGGAAGAGAGAGACGCTGGTGCTGCCTAAGAGCTGAGCTAACGATCCCCATGGCCAGGCACCAGCAAAGCAATCTGGAGAGCAGCACCAGCTGGCCAGATTTTAAACCACCGTCAAACGCAATAGGGTGAAGACTCTGGCTGTGGGATTGACACCTTGCGTGGTCCATGGGAGATGCTGGAAGCTTCCTGGCCAAGACTGGGGAGAGCATCTGCGGGTGCAAGTCCTTCTATGGTCATGTCTATGGAGGTGGCTCTCTCTCTGTGGGGGAACTAGAAGGAGGCAAAGATTCAGAAATTACTCTGACTGAGAAGGAGGAAGTCCTATGGTGAAAAAACCACCTCTCTGCTTAGCCTGGCCACGGGAGGGCAGAGAGAACTGGAGAGCTCATGCAGCGCTGGGGAGGCTGAAAACGCCAGGTGATCCAGCAGGGACAGGCAAAACAAGAACTGGGAGCTCATCAGCCAAACTCAGCGTAAAATCAGACATTGCTTCTGCTCAGTGTAGCGTCCTTGCAGGGGAAGACTATCCCTTACTTCAGCCCAGCCCTCTGCGCAGGGAGAGCTGTGCCGCACAAGCCGTGGGGTGAGAGACGCTGAGCCCCAGCTCTCCCCCGGCCGTTCCCGCATCCCGGCACGGGGCTGAGCCCCAGCTCTCCCCCGGCCGTTCCCGCACCCCGGCACGGGGCTGAGCCCCAGCCATTCCCGCATCCCGGCACGGGGCTGAGCCCCAGCGCTCCCCCGGCCATTCCCGCACCCCGGCACGGGGCTGAGCCCCAGCGCTCCCCCGGCCGTTCCCGCATCCCGGCACGGGGCTGAGCCCCAGCTCTCCCCCGGCCATTCCCGCATCCCGGCACGGGGCTGGCAGCAGCCAGGGCAGAGCAGCCTGATTACACCTCCCGCGGTCATTAGTCACAGATCACAACCTCCTCCTCCTCCATCAGCACCAGCTATTATCAGCTATTAAGCAGGCATTTCCATACAGCTGGCTAATTTGATAATGCTGCAATTATCTTGGTTTGTTAACAAGATTAAATTGCTAATTGGTTTGATTAAGCACAGAGCTCCAGGCATGGGGTGCCTCTCAGCTGGCCCTGCATAACCCTACGGATGGCATGCCCAGGGCAGCAGCTCCTCTGCAGAGACAAGGAAATGGCAGGAAGGGTTCATCCTCCCAAAACCTGCTGCCTGAGGCCTCCAGATCTCCCTGTGAGAGGTCACTCTGCCTGCTCTGAGAGCTTTGCTCATGTCACCACTGTCACCCAGCTGCTGGCCCAGGAAGGCAGGAGGAGGTGGCTTTGGGCCCAGAGGATGCTCTGGGGACATATAGTCTGTCTCAGTCCTCCGGCTTTCTGTTTTGGAGCCCTGCAAGACAGAAATCCCTGAGGTAATGCACCAACTGTGCCTCCACCTGCAGCTGTGTCAACAAATCCTCTGCCTTTCTCTTCCCAGGCACAAGTCCCTGCCTCCTGTGCACAGCATTTCCAGCTATCACCAGCTGTACTGGGGAGCCTGGGGAGCTCCCAGCACTGGATTAGACTCACCTCTACCCTTTCCATGAAGCAGCACCCACCTGGGAGGAGCTGGGCAGTGCACCAAAACACACACAGGTCAGGATCACTGATTGTGGTAAGCTCCTGGCAGTGTACATTGCCTGAAATCCTTTGGATTCAGGTCTCTGGGGAGGAAAGGAATTTCCCTCTTTGTCCTAGGTGGGTGCCAGCAAGACAATGGGAAAAGCAGTGAGTGCTGTGCCAGAGAGATGTTTCTGATTCTTCCCACATCACCTGTTTTCCCAAGGCCAGGGCAGCCTGGAGATGAAGGTGTTCATTTTCTCTGCCTGGGGGCTTACCACAGCTCAGGACTCATTACTTCTCCTGGGACAGGCCCACCAGGTCTGCTGCTGGGAATATGGGCAAAGGCTGCACTCAAGGACCCAGCTCTGAGTTAGAAACATCCATCATGGCACATCACAGCAGCAGCACTACTGCAGGGCAGGCAGCAGGTCTGGCTTACTCCATCTTCCTCCAGAGCAAAAGTTTTCAGGCCAGTCACTTTTGGACAATTCCCAAAGGAAACATCCAACACTCCCCAGCATCCTAGGGGATGGAATCCAGAGTGTCTCCCCAGGGATCCCTCAGCACTACAGAGCATCCATGCTCCACGAAATGTCCTTTGTTCCACTCTGAAATGTACCCAGGACAGAAGATGGAGTAGTCAGGTCTCACCCACAGCACAGCAGAACATCTTTAATATTTTCTTGGAGCCTCTCCCTGCATATGTTATGGTCTGACTCGGAAGACTGGGTGGTTGGGGTCTGAATACAGAACAGTTTGATGCTCAAGGGTGATGTGAGACCTTTTCAAGAGATGATTCAAACCAGCCTAATAAGAATTACTACAGCTTTGACAGCCTTTGAAAGGGGAGGGTTATTTAGCTAGCCTGGCCTAGGACTGAGAATCTGTAGTCCCAGCAGGATCTCAGCAATCACGTCAGTTCCAGAGGAGAAAACACCCTGGGCAGAGCAGATCCACTCAGCAGCAGCTCTGCCCATGGTCAGGAGCTGTGCACAGCCCTCACCATTCCTGCCGAGGAGCAGCAATATTCCAGGAGGGAAAAGGAGTCAATAGCATTCTGCTCTCCACCATAAAAGAAATAGATATACACCTGTGCAGAAAACCAAACCATCCTCACAGTTAAAGGTCAACAAGTGTATGAATTCACTCTGTGCTTTCATCTGTGGGATAGTTTACACAAACTCAGCTCCTCACCTGGACCAAGACCCTCTCCAGTGGCAGGGAGAGAGTGGTCTGGGCCAGAGCTGCCTCACACCAGCTGATGCTCTCCAGCATTTTCTTTCTGAAGACACAGGAATGCTTTGGCTTACATGGCCAGGATACACCAGTAACCTTTCCCAGTGCCCTCCCACCCTCGCCAGAGCAGCGACACAGGACAGCAGCTCCCACCGTGCTGAGATGGCAGAGGGAGATCCTGGGATTACAGAGTGGAGGGAGGCAGCGTCTGCCACCAGGGAACATTTGAGAGCACAGGTGGAAGCTGTCCCTTCTGCCTGGCTCTGGCACATCACCCCAGCTGTGCACTGCCCCCAGCCCCAGAGCAGTGGGGGCTGGCAGGGGATGGAACCACGGCTGAGGGATGCCAGAGCAGCCCGTTGTGATTTCTCTCCTGCCTAAAGTGCTGCCAAAGCTCACAAGCTGCTTGTGACGAAGCCCTTCAGTCTGGCAGGGAACAGCTCTGCCTGCCCCAGCCAAGAGGCAGCAGAGCTGTGCTGAGCTGCTTGGCTCTATCCCCCCTTCATCCCACCAGGAATCCTCTGCAGGCTGCTCTTTGCTGCAGCTGCACAAGGTTGCGCACACCCAGGAAGCCTTTCAGATGCTGGCAGGACTTCCCTGAGCCAGGGAGCCAAAAGGAAGGCAAAAAAGATGAGGCACTGGCAGCACCCTGTAGCTGAGGGAGATCCCTATGTGCCAGCAATCGTTTCCCCACGCAGAAAAAGAGAAAAGGAGACATCTCTTTCCTCTGCAGTAAGCCACACTGCATGAAGACACATGTGAGAGCTCAGCAGGAGGCTGGCAGTGGCACAGGCGGGGCAGCTGGGCTTCCTTGTGTCCCATGGCAGGCAGGGCGGGTGGCTCCATCATCCCTGCCCTCTCTGTAGCCCCATCTCTCAGCAGGGCACTCCCCCCACAGTCCCTCAGAGAGGCCAATTTATGTGTTCAGCCAAGCAGCTGGGATGTTCCACAAATAACAGCTCTGGCAAAGGCTGGTGAAACGCTCAGAGATTCGCATGAAGCAGTTTGCAGAGAGGAAAGCAGCTCCCATAGGCGCCAGCCCTGCACCAGCCCCTGCTCACCCATCAAAGTGCAGCACAGATCCCACCTCATGGCCCACACATGGTCATAAACTCACCATCACTCCCAAATCCGCCAGCACAGGAACAAAGGTACCTGCACACCCCTCCCAAACGGGGCTGCTCACCTGCAGAGAGCCCCTCCCAGCTGAAACCAGTGCCTCCCTATAGCAAAGTGTTCTGGAAGAGGAGGGTGGGCTATTTACGCTATAGGGCAGCCCAACAAGCTTCTCTCTCTCCCCAGCTCCAGCCTAGGAGGGGAAGCCATTTCCTGGCTCCTTCAAGTCCCACCAGCAGCGTTGCATGGGGGAATTCCTGTCTCTTCAGCCCTGCCTGTGCCAAGGCACACACAGATGCTCCTTTCCCTGACATTATGTAGGTTAATAACATGCAATGTGATGGCAAGACACAGGGAACCGCACCGCGATGTCAATATTTAGCTTTTACACATTTGGCTAATTAGGAAGCAACCTGTGATTCCCTGAGAAGAAGGCAGGGCTGCTTCACCCCTCTCCCTCCCCTTCTGTATGTTCCCCGTTCAGATGGGATAAACGTCAGCTCCCTATTTCTGGAGTTCGCTGGTCGCAAACGGTCTGTCCCAAAATGCTATTCCCAGGCAGTGGATGTCAGAAATCATTATACTAAATAAAGCTTCATGAATGATTCATGAGGCTGGATTTCACATTAATCAGGGAGAGATGGGCAAAAGCAGCAGAGCATCGCAGACCGCCCTGTCACATTCCTGCACAGCCAGGCAAACGGGAAGGTTTGGACCTTCAAGGCACAGATCGGAGATATGGTGCCAGTCAGAGGAGCACCCTGGTCCCAGCATGATTAGAGCCTGACCCAGCAGAGACCGAAAGAGGCAGCGGACTGTTGCCCAAATACCTTTCTGCTTCAGGAACTCCTGTGACTCGATCGTGTTAATGAGCCCAGGGCAGCCGGCTGCTGCTCCGAGCATCCCGAGATGCACGACTGCTTTCTGCATGAGCTTGGGACTCCTGTACTGACTCCCTGGCTCGGTGCACGATGGCCTCTAAAAATAGAAAAATGCTTTCCTGAAATGTCATCAGGAGGCTCTTTCCAGGGCTCAGGCAAACGGGGCTTCTGCCCAGATGCCATGCTGCCTCCCAGCAAACCAACAGGCATCTCCTTGGGACGCAAATGCTACTTCCACTGCTCTAAGACTTTGGAAAGAAGGTAGATGTGTCCTCTTTTGGTAGCTGAATCTGCCTAAAAAGGCAAGCCCTGAACTCCATCAGGATCAATGAAAGAATGAAGGATGCCCTCAACATTGCAGCTGGTGGAAGGTGATAATGATCCTGTGTGGATTTTGCAGGAGCAGGTGCCTGTGCCTCCCTCAGCCACCCAGATTCAGACAGCAAGCTTTCATCCACCGAAATCTGGCATCCTTGGCTTCTCCTCTGCTGCTTGCTTGAAAATCCCTGGTAAAACCCCCTCAAAACTACAAAAATCTAGTGACAAGCAGCCAGGATGGCTGTACAGCTGGGAAAAATCCATAGCCAGCATAGCAAACCTGGGCTCTGACATGGAGACAGCAGTGATTCTCCATGCAGCAGCAGAGGAATATCTATCAAGAGACTCAGGAGCTGTCAGACATCCCTGCTCCCCCCTGCCGTGGCTCTGCAGCCTTCCCAGGGCTGGCAGTGAGTCACCAGCCCTGAACCACAGAACCATGGCAGGGCTGATCCGCTGCCAAGGGCACCTGGGGGACTTCGAGGGTCCCACGCCAGTCTGTCCACCCAGAGCCACCCTGCAGCCCTGGGTGTCACATCACCGCACTCCCCAGCGCTCCAGCACCTCCAGCCCCACATCCTCCTCCTTGGACTGCGGTGTCCTGCCCATGCTGGGATGATATCTACAGGTGGGAGAGGCAGACGTGGGATGGAGGAAGCCAGCCGGTCCCTGGAATCCTTCAGAGCCTCAAGACCTGAAGACACTCTGGCAGCAGAGCTCTCTCACCAACCCCAGCACTGCCTGAGCCTTCTGCAGAGACCCCAAAAGACACCATCTTTGCAGAGACAGGAGAGCAGACCCTTCCCTGCACCCAAGCATCTCCAGCTGTAGTTGTTCTGCATGTTCATCCCTGTCAGCACAGAGGCAGCTGGAGGCAGAGCTGGAATGGGAGCAGGGCGCTCACCCAGAGACTCAAACCACTGAAGCACTTCCACCTGCAAAACTACAATACTGACAATTCACCAGCAATTTATAGTTTTGAAATTTTCAGCTGTGTCATCACAGCTGGGCAGAGACCAAAGAGCCCCAAGCCCAGTGGCCACTCTCTGTCTCCAAGTCTAGGGGAGAGGCAGAGCCTCAGGGCGGGTTTGCTGGCCCTGCTTCCACCAGTGCCAGGCTCTCACCTGGGTTTGCTGTGGGATGAAATTATCCACAGGATCAGACAAATCTCAGGGAAATCACCCTTTGACTTGACCTCCTTATTGCATGAAAAGACTGATTTCCAATCTGCCTCATCATTTCTAAATAGTAATTTATAAGGCATTTCCATGTACAGTGCAGCACAGGGGCAGGTGATGGACCTCCCTGCTCCACCCAGCCTGGCCTTGCTGGCAGGAATCAGAGGCCACCTCTGGCTCCCTCCGTGGCCATGGCCTTGGCTGTGCACAGCCATCAAAAGCAAAATGCAGGGCAAGTGTCTTGACTGCACGAGCCTGTGGAGAGTCAAAGCTCGGCTGCACTCTTGGTTACTTGCATCATTCGACCTGCAGTACTGAAAGATTTAATTACAGTTAAAGTTGCGCTTCCATCTTCACCGGTCTCTCTCCTGGCAGAGAAAGCAAGAAGTGAGCCCGTGCTGCCTGTGCAAGTGTGGGTATGATGACTGGGTTTTGTGGCTTTCTCTGTACTGGTAAATGGAGTGTGACCAGACTGACCCTGACAGCCAAGCTGAGTGTCAGGGAACAGAGCAAGTCTTGCTGTTAACCTCTCCTCTGACACCACGCCGCCCTTCTGCCAGCATCCCTGCCTGTGGCAGCTCCTAGCCCTGCTGGGAATGGTCTGGAGAGGGCTTGGCCATGGGAAGCCCTGGCCCGAGATGCTCCAACAGGTTAATGATGAACCTGGCAATGAGCCACCTTTGTTTTTGATGAATTCAGTTTTGGTGATGTATCCTGGGTGTTGGAGGATGGTGAGACAACCTGGGGCAGAGACAGAGTGGATGGAGGGCATGCAGCACATGGAGATTGCAGGTTGCTGTAAGATGGAGGCAATCCATATGCTCAAGGCATGTGGGAACCTGCCAGAGACTAAATCAGTGCTCTGAAATGCCTGACCTTACACTGCAGCATCTCCCTGCTCCCTCGCTGGAGGCTCTCCATCTATATAAAAAGTAGCCACTGCTTTGGTACAACTCTCCAGATTTTCTCATGTTTCCAGTTAGAGTTTCAGAGCCCAACCACAAGCCAAGGTCTCCAGCAAGTTCAGTGAATGTTCGGTAATGTTTCCCGGCTCAGGCACCCAGTGGGCTCAGTAAAACTCGAGTCCAGAAGAGTTCCAGGCTGTCAGAGGGATGGGCTGTTGCAGGCCATACTGAGAGCCTGTCCCAGGCCTGCTGCAGATGGATTCCAACAAACCACCTTACTGCAGGGGGATGGATATGCAGGTGTATCTAAGGGCTCCAGAGACTGAGTGAAGCTGGTTAATTAATTTCCAGCAGGGAGCAGGCTGATATCCCCCTGTCAGCAGCATCTACAGACACCTCGTGGCTCTTGGGAGGAAGATGGGGGTTGTAGGGATGGAATCCCGTGGAGTTTGTGTCCCCACTTTTCTCCTCTGCTTGGAGGACGCTGCCATCACAGCTCAGCTTTCTCTCCCGCCACCCCATGAACTGGCTTCAGGAAGAGGCATGGAAACTGGGACAGTTGATGGCACAAGAATGGGAACAGCCACTGGCATGGGAAGGAAAAGCCCAGACCCCTCTGGCTGGAGCAATCCCCTCCGAGAGCTCAGGGAACAAACACACCAGCAAGCACAGAAACCATGAAAAAACAGTATTAAGGAAAGCCCATGCATTTAGTATAAAGACTTTGCCACTGAGAAACACAAGACCAGGCTTTTGCATCTGCCCTAATTTAGCTCTTTCCCTCTGGAAAGGACTATTTTGAAATGCTTTGTGCTCATGCCCTGGCATTAATCAGCCCCTGTCAGCCGCCGGCTCTGCGGATCCCCCTGCACTCGCAGGTGCGCTGCTCTATCCCACCCTCCCACGTGGCAGGTACCCAGCGGCTCTGGCCTTTCACAACAGATATCCAAGGGGCTCAAAAGTGCTTGAAGATTTTTCTTTTAATTAGAGGAGCTCTGGAGACATGCTATATTCATATGTATTTCCTGCTATTTTTTAATTTATTGCTACATCAGCTATTAAAAAAAAAAAAAAGGCAAAAAGAAGAAAGGAAGGGAGCTGCCACAAGCTGAGCGCCTTTCGGGATGACTCACTGCAGCACTGAAATGGCTGCTGGCTTCAGACTCACCCTGCCTCTGCGATTTGCTTCCAGACTGCAGAAGAGACCACGGCGAGAGGTTTCGCCCCCCGTCCCTGCGTGGAGGATTTGCCGTGTGGTTATCGACATAATCCGCCCCGGGCTTCAGCGGGCGGAGACCTGCCTTCCTCAGGAGAGGAAGATGGGGGGAGACATGAAAGGAAGAGATGGCGAGGCATTTCCAGCTGACCTGATTTTCTGCTTGTTCCCATCTCCACATCACTGCCGGTTAGCTCAGGAGCGGCAGCGGGGACGTGGGGCTGGCCCGTGCCGTGCAGAGCTGCGCCTTACCAGGGCCATCGCAAACGCAGCTGTGCCAAGGAGGAGCCCTTAGACCTCAATTTGCTGGAAGAGTCTTAAAATGGGAGTCTCCCTTTCCTGCCACAGCTTGCCAGTGTCAGGGCGAAGGCAGGCCAACAAGCTCTGCTTGGCTCGTGGCAGAGTCAGGCCTTTTGCTTCTGAATTTGTGCAGAGAAGGGAAAATTCACCTCAGGTACCATTGATGCAGCAGCCAAGCCCCTTCTGAAGGATGCCGTGGTGCCAGCACAAACCTGCACGGGGCCTCTGCAGCCTGGGAAATGAACTTCCCTTCTCTGCTGTTGCTACCAGCCAGAGCTTTGAGCTGCAGCAGGAAACATGGAGGTGTCTCCCCTCCGTGTCTCCCCAGCCCCTTCCCAGGGTGATCCCTCCAGTCTGGGGGCAATAAGGGCAGAGGCCTGGCAACTCCCTTCCCACTCATGATTCAGCTCCTCCACATGGCCCAGGGACACTCAGCAAACCTCCTGGTGTGGGAGAGCTGATTTTGGGGGGACAAGGCTGAGGTCTACTCTGTAGTAGAGCATAAACGGTGCTCTGGTGCAGACACCAAGTGCCAGATGGAGTGGGCGCCCTTGCAGCGCCAGGCACAGCTCCTTCCCTGAAAAATGCCTGGATGAGAACTATTTTCAGAAGGGAAAAGAAAATTCACCCTGATCACCATATGTCAGTGACAGGCAGAGAAAACCCCACGTGGGAGCCAGCCCTCCTCCTACCCTGTGGGCTGCACCCCGCTGGGGCTCAGCACCCACCATCAGCCAGGCTCACAGCTGCCTGGAGCAGACAAAGATGGGCATGTTTATCTTGCAGCTTCCAGGGATGCTCAGCCATCTCTAATTCCCATAAAAATAAATGCTTTTTGCTTCATATCACAGAACAGAGGAATTTCCCTCCGTTTTTTTCTTTTTTTTTTTTTTTCTTCTCTTTTCTGAGGCCTCCCTCAAAGTCATCCCTTCCCCCTCCCTCCGCTGCCTCCTTCCCATGTAAACAAGCACAGGCACACACAGTCTGACACATCACACACATGGAGGCACGCTGATGGCCCTGCAGCGGCCAGCGCTGCCTGGCACAGGGACAGGACTGGCAGCACACGCGGGAGGCGGGCAGGGGGAAGGGGGAAGGATGCTCGCCACCAAAAAGAGCTCTCAGTCCGCCTCGTGCAAGCCTGGAGAAGGTTGAGAGCCCTCAGGCTCCAGCCCCTCGGACTGCAATCAGCAAGCCGATGGAAGGGATGCAGAGGGTGCTGTGAAGTCTCGCCCCGTGCGAGCCGCCTGTCTGACACAGCTGCTCTGTGCTGGCTGCCGGAGCAATGAGCCATCGCTGCGGGGACATGCAGCCCCGGCCGTCACCCTGGGAAGGTCCCTTTCCCATCCTCTCCTTCCCATCCAGCAGCTGACTTCTGGGGGAGTTGGTGTGCTTGCAGTGCTCCCCAGGCTGTCTGGGGACGGCCCCGGGCGGCGGCTGCAGCTCGCTGACCTGAAACCCAGCGTGTGCCATGCCCGGGACTCGCTGCCTTCACCCACCTCCCAGTGAGCCTTTAAAGAGACACCGAGGAGCTCAGCCAGCCAGGGGAGCGCTTCCCCGCGGGGCTGCCCGGGTGCCCTACACACTCCCTGTTCCAAGGAGCAAGATGGAGATGGATCGCATGGAGGGCGACTGCGAGGGCAGGGGCGCATCGTGTGCCCGGCGCAGGGCGGCACAGCTGCCGGGGCCCTGCTCGGCCTGAGCCCCCACGGCACGGGACCCCCCGGCACTCCCCGCTGCGGGGGCTCAGCCCCAAGGGCAGCGCTTGCCACCCGGGCAGCTTCTCAAAGAACTGGGGTAGCCCAGGGCCGCGTGAGACGGGAACCCCCAACGCGGCTGCCACAGCCCTCCTGTGAGCTCTCCCGGCTTCAAAGGGACTTCCAGCAGGTAAGACTTCAGGAAAGCCGGGGGTACCCTCGCCTGGGCCAGATTCCCGGCTCGGCTCCGCGAGATAGCTGTGCTAGTGTCTTCGCAGGGGACACCGCCAGCCCCGCACGGGGCTATGCCGACCTATCAGCCGGGTTTGCCAAAATCGGGTCGCTGGTCTTGTCCGGTAGGCTCCTCCGGGGTATCCTTAGCCACGTCCCCTATACAGAGCTCGGGAGGGTCTGGGGGGAGGCAGGGGCAGCCGGGAACCGGGCACCGGCGGTCTGAGACCGGGGAATCGGGAACCGGGAATCGG
>VWPU01000753.1:0-79431 GCA_013398955.1 Callaeas wilsoni
TCGGCGGCCGCGGGGCTCCGGCGCTGCCGGCGGGGCTGCCGCGCAGCGGGAATCGGTGCGGGAAGCGGCGTGTCGGGCGGCCGGAGGGCCCCGCTGCCGCAGCCGCGCACGAAGCACGAAGCGCACCCGCGGTACCGCCCGACGGTGGCTCCCCGGGTGCTCCCCAGCGCTCGGAGCTGCCCGTTGTGTGCCACAAAAGACGCCCGCACAAGCTTTTCCAGACAGCGCTGATTGTTCTTTAAAGAGGGTTGGGATCTGAAAAGTGCTGCGAGTCGTTAATTTGAGACCACAGATCGCCAGGTTTGGGAGGAGAGTTTCCACCACGCCCTCCTTGAAATAAATCGGTGGACTGCCTTCCTCTGCTAGCAGCTCTTACTAATTAGGTAGGTTATTAATTTGAGAATCTCGAAGGAACTTAACTTCTTTATGTCTTCTGCCAAGGATCTTTTTAATTTTTATAGTCCTTTTTCCTTCAGTCAACTTCTTTTAGTCACTGAGAGCCTTTGAAAGTGGTATTTTTTTCCTACATAATCCTGCCCAAAACATCAGTTGTGATGTACAGAAGCTCAGGACACGGCACAGACCTGTGCAACCAGTTTTCTGCTGCTTGAAATCTCCTAGGATCGTCTGCCCATCTAAGCAAGGAGCATAAAGTCCTAACAGATGTTACAAGTCACCCATCTCTTCTCCAGGCTCGCTGGGCAGGTGTCAATGGCAGTGATGGGGAATACCCACGAATTTAGGGGCAAAACCCAAGAACTGAGTTGACTTCTCCTGTAACTCCAAGTAGGAGGATCAAAGCACATGCCCCAAATACAAACCAACTCCATCTTATTGGAAAATGGACCTGAAATGAACATTTGCCACGTGTTCTGGTCTTCCACTGTGTTTGGAAGACTTGCTATAAGTTAAACTGGAAAAATAAAGTCTAGAGAGCTGAGAAAGAAAACGTTTGTATGAACTTGATCTTTTCCTCTTTTCATCTTAGCATGAGCAACGCAGCAGCTTTGCTTCCCTGCTGTGATGGCCAAGGCCAAGCTGTGGAGATACAGCATCCCCATGGTGCTCAGAGGCTGAACACCCCTTTTGGGATGTTTTCATGTAAAGATGGATCTTGAAATCCAGCAGCTGGATTGGTACGGTTTAGTGGTTCAACATCTGGAGCAACAAGGCCAGTTCACTGGCATGAAGTTGATCAGTAGCTGAAGGACTGGTCTTCAGTCCAGTTTTTTGAAATGTTTTGTTTCAATTTCTTAGGTGTTTTGGGTTTTTTTTGGAAGAAACAAAGTTTGCAATAGGCAGAAACCAGCAAGCAATTTTAGTCTTAATTTAAAATTTGGTACTACTTGTATTTGTGATGCCCATTTGAGAAGTACAGATTAAACTTGCTCGTCTTTTATTTTATTCTTACTTCAGGGAGTGCAAATGTTTCATTACCATCTCTTTTATATTAATAAAGACTCTTCAAACTAATAATGCCTACCAAGTTGTGTGTAACCAGAATGAGAATTCAATGAAAATGCATTAAAAATATATATTTTTGGGGGTGAGATAAAAGCTGGTAAGCCATACTGAATTCATAAAGAATTAGGATACATGTTTCAAAGTATATAACAGGGGTTGATTTATCAGCAGAGCTAAAGGGATTTCCACTCTTCCTTCCACAGCCATTGCAGATCCTGTTCATATTTCCACCACCACATGAAGAGACAATCCTCTTCCTCTCATCTACCCTGTCTTTGAAGCTAACAGGTATATTGAGGACAACAAATACTTTATTTGAGGAGTGGAACTAATTTTTTTTCTATTTCTTCTATCCTACAAGAATTTAGAAATGGTAAATTATTGTTTGTTTTTTGTTTTTTTTTTTTAACTCCACCTATGAGAAAAGCTACTCTTTTGGCTATTCCATTCCTTCCCAATTTTTCAACCTTGCATTAAACATTTATTATAGGAAACAAGGTGAATACACCAATACGAGGAAATATGCTTTTTATACCTCCAAAGAGGCTACTGCTAGCAAAAGTTCCTTTCAAATTACTTCAACAAAATCTGGTTTCTGCTGTTTTTTCTCAATCTGAGTTAAATATCCATCATTTTGTACATCAGTGTAGACACCTTTAACCCACTCTGATCTGAGAAATGATCCGTTTCTGGATAGCTTATTAATTACCCTAAAATAGGGGGTCGCAGTATGAAAAACTGGCTGTGTTCTTTTCTTAGTAGAAAAATAGAATATTACGTATAAATTATGTATGATTTATTAATATTATTTCTTAATAGCATTCAATAATTTCTTTAAAGTGAATACTTCTCAATCAAGCTTCACTGAAATCCAGTTCAAGTCCACTCTTGTAAATTCTGTGAGATACACTTTTCTTTTCCTTATATCCAAATTAGTTGCAGCTTTAGTCCCTTTCCTCCAGCGCAGAGCTGAGGCACGACTGGGACAGCTTGAGAAAATTCCAGTTTCTCTTGCCTCGCCTTTCCATGGCCGCGCTGTGCTGTAACGAGCGGTGGCTCCGGCTCCGCACACCAGCAGGAACCAAAGCACTGGGTGTGCTCCCAGGCTGCCCCAGCCCGGGTCGCACAAGGCGCTGCAGCCCCTGCCAGCTGTTTTCCTCCTCAGACTCGGTCACAAAGGTGGTTTTAATTTAACTGCTTTTGCTCAGCCACCTTTCAGGGTTCTTTTTTTTCTCATCGCTTGCCAAGGGCACAGCATTCCTTTGACAATTTCTGTAAATCTTCATCTGTTTTAGTAATCTGTGGTTACTTTACCCTGTTTCTGACCTGCAGAGCTTTTAAATCACTGTTTCTTCCCGGGTGCCTGTCTCTCAGCCCTTCCTTGCAGCCTTGTTCCCAGATGCATCTGGAACATGGGGGCACATTTGCTGTCACCCAGCCCCTTCCTGCATGCAGCACTTCACCAACTAGTCTTATGTCTTGCCCTAAACTGGGCAAGGATGCCACAGTCCAGGGATCCTAACGGGCTGTTTTAAAATAATTCAGATTTTCCTGTTTTCACTGCTTTTTATTTACCAGACCAACAAAAAGTGCTGCAACATGTGCCAGAGTCACATTCCTGCAATGCTGATTTTCAGCATGCAAGGGGCTTCCCTCTGACTTGCTGCAAGCCTCGTCAGTATTAACAAGTCATCTACATGCTCTGAGAGGAAAAAATACCCCAGACTCAATCCAAGGAGTTATTCCCTGCATTGAGTTTGCAAGAGTTACAAATAGCACATCCAACTTGGGGAAACTGCATCCGACTTGGGGAAACTGCTGAAACAACAGAGGGGTTTTGCTTTCTTTAAATGTAAACCAAAATGAAGCATAGCACGAAGAAGGGAAGAGGGAGGATGACAACTATTGTTTTGCTTGTAGCGAGCAATGTTCCTGCCACAATGAAGATGGTTTCTACTTCATCAAACTCAGAGCACAATACCATTACAGAGAACATCCATTGCCCTAATGCAGGAGCTACCTAGAGGAGAACGAGAGGAGTAATGCCACCGGCCACAGCAGTAATGGATGCTCCAGGACAAGAGACTGGCTGCTCCAATGGTTTTCCATTGTTTCATCCCTTGTGGCAGTGAAATGTCTTCTTTTTCTTTCCTTTTAAGAGCTTTTGCCTTCAGGCCTACAAGAGATATATGTGCATTTAAGAGGAGAAAGAGCAGAGAGAGGGGGAGTTGTTCTCAAGGTGTGGGGAACTTGATCCTTCTTTTCTACCAAGGATGAAGAAGCATTGAGGAAATCTCTTGTGTGACTTTACTACAAAACACTTGAAGAGGGGAGACCAGAGCAGTAGTGGAGGGAATGGCACCTGCTGAGCTGCATGCAGAGCTCACGAGCGAGCATAAGGATGAGCACTTGCTGTTGCAGCTCCCTGTATTTATCCAGAGAGATGTGCTGGGGGGAGTGGGTGGAAGTCCCCAGGCTGTCTGCACCCAGGTACTCTGGCTTCAGCAGATCAGACCAACATGCTCTTGTGTCAGCTGAAAATTTTCCCATTTGGCTTTACTGGTGAATATTATATGAGTTATGCCTTGACTTGTATCAGTGTGAAAATAATTTAGGAACCAAAGCTGCTGGGATACCACAATCTCAGCAGCTAAACTCTGAGCATCACAAGAGAAGGAGTAAGGTGGGTTATGAGATCATTTGTCCTTTTTCCAAATTGCACCTCAGTTGGGATTAAAAGCAATAGTAGTTTACAGGGATGGGAAAGGTGAGTTTAATTGCCCAAGATGAGTTTAGGATTGGGAGGAGGGAAGAGAGAGGATCATACTCCTTATTCTGCATCCAAAGTATGCTTTAACTACATGACTCGCCATGATTTGACATTTACCACGAAATACAGAAATATTCAAACTGTATTTGTTCTGTACATGAATCTGCTGAATTTAATGATCTTTAGCTTCCTTTCAATTGCTTTGATTCTTGGTTTTCTGTTCTTTACCAAGGAGAAAAATAGGAAAAGCAATAACGTTTCCCAGATGTCATTCATTGCAGCAGAAAAATAGAGATCATCTTCTATTGGTGTCCAGAGGTAAGTCCTTCTACTTCCACGTGGGTTAAAAACCCTGTTTACAATGTGCTGCTCTGCAGATAGCAGCTACTTGTGGTGTTAGAATGGTTACTACGAATACTTTAAAAATATTATTGATTTAAAGGCAGTACTGCTGATCACAGGCCTAGGGTGTGCAAGGGTCTGCCTGGTTCTCTTCTCCCTTTATTTCTGGTCCTACTTCTACAGGAAACTGAAGTGTAATTGAAAGTTGGCAAGTGCAGCACACATCTTCTAATTACTCGAATGCTATCAAATAATTTATGCAGATGGCATCATCTTTATCTTCCCAAGCACTTTTTCTGCATGAAACTATGAATATTGAAACACACTATGACACTGGAGTAATTTTTCTGCAGTAGTTACCAGATTTTCTAATGGAGTTAAGCTGACCAGATCTGGAAAGAAAATTTTTTCAAAATTAATGTCTTTAGGAGAAAACTGCTGTCCTGAAGATATAATCACGCCTTCCTTTGAAGTGCTTATCTAACTTGCTCAGTGAACAGAGAATCCTGCCTGTGGAACCTTTCTGCCATTCTTCTCAATCACAAACTGGCTTTCATCTCTTCTGTGTAACAATTTAACTCATCTCAATGCTGTCTACCATCTTTGTTTCCCAGCAGCTGAAGTGTAGGTTCTGGTGACAGGGTAAGAGACTAGGAATTTTGCCCAGACTGGCTCAGTCCCTCACCAAGAGCACAGAGAGGTTTTTAGCTTTGCATGGAATGCAGTTAACTGCAAGGAGCAACCAGAATCTTCGTGAGAATATAATTTATTGAGAACTCCACTTGGGAAGTGACTAAATGCCACCTTAAATAAACAACCCCAATATTCCTGAATTGCAGCTTTAGGCAATTTTTAAGGCACTATGTCTAGCTAGTAAGTCAAGACCTCTCAGAAGTGGTGGTTTGTGGTCTCACCTGCTAATAAAAGAAAATAATAAGAAACTGTCCTAGCCATGAGTCATACAACAAACAAATCTTGTCTGTTTGCTTACTGACTTGAATTCCTAAAAAATGTAGCATGCTGCAGCTGAAAGCTTCTTAGTAAAAAAAAGATTAAAAATTGTCAGATGACTTTTTAAGTCTGCTCTTTGCAAAATTTCTTTGGCAGATCTGCTAGACCAGCGGCAGTGTTGAGATAAAGATAGATTCAAAGATGTCATTCCTGATTAAAAATAATAATAAAAAAAGGTTAGAGGGAAAGGTCACATATTCACATAGCAAACTCCATCTGATGTTTGCTGCACATAGCTGCACCAGGCTGAAATCACCTTATCCTGTCAGAACTACTGAAGCAAACTCCTGCATGGAAAGGCACTGTGACGCTCTAATTGGCTAGGACTGGACATAATCTCTTCCTCACCCACCTGATTTGCAAAGAGATTTGCCAAGAAGCGGCTTACTACATTGAAGATGTCCTTCAGCATGCCTTTGTGCCCTGCAAACACTGAAATTTAAATCATTTGTGCACAATCAATCCTTTCCAGATCTTTCAGTGAAAGCAAACAGCCTCATGTGAGGCTTGAAGAAGTCCTTCAGAGCAGCTGTTTAGAAATGCATGAAGCATGAGGCACATTATATTCTCTTCCCACAGGCTGAGGGCCAGATGTTCAGTGGGTGTAAAGCAACAGAGCCTCAGTGTGGCTTTTTTTGGGGGACATGATGATTTATACCAGTCAAGAATCTGGCCCTTCGTGTTTCAGCCAGTTGACTTCCCCAACCTCTGCTGCTGAAGAGCATGGTTTTGTGAGGTGAGAAGGGATGGGAGGTGTTCAGAATTGCTGGCCAAAGGTGCTGAAAAAAGAAATCTCTCAGAAGATTCCTGACACTACTTCTCCAGGCCAGATTGCTGAAGTAAGCACAGGTTTTTGGTTGTGATTCATTTACATATTTTCCTTCCCGTGTTTCTGCTGCTAGCAATGTACGTAGGTTCTTTATATCTGTTTACTCCCAAAGCAAGTTCACTGTTCCGCCCTCTTAAGATCAGGAAATGAGAATATTTCTAAGTAGAGGTGATGTTCCTGTATTTTTGTTTCCTTCATAACTTGCATCTTCCTGAAACATGAATGAGAATTACTTATGGGAGTATGGATTTCAGAATCAGACCTGTTGGCCATTTTGACAGTGTCATGGGAGGAAAAAAACTGTTTCCCAGAACCAAACAATTTTATTGCATTCCAGAATCATGTGCAAAACAGGGATCCCATCTGTTCAACAGCATTCCCACTAAGTACAGTTCTGCCTGTAGCTCACAGCATAAGCAGCTCAACAAAGGAGCCTCAGTTTTCAATGATAATGTTTTCTTCAAAATGCAAGACACCAGTAGAAAGGGCTTCATGATAATTTGCACTTTTGCCAAGATGTATTTTCTTAAATACTGTTTTGACTGCTAAGGGCACTGCAGAGTAGCAGAGCACTAGAGCACTCACTCATAAATTAAGCCTTCTCTGTGATCAGTTTTGCCAATTCTTCCAAACCACAATAAATGAATAAAAAAAATTTAAAAACCCACATTAATCTCAGAACTGATGGATTAAAAATGGGCTAAAATAGACTTCTTTTTTTTTTCTCTTGACAGCTTGAAGAATTTTGAATAAAGGGTGCCTGATTGCAGCACTCTAGGTTTAGGCTAGTTTACTATAGCGATTCTGCAATAAAAAGATTATGAAATAAAAGAAAGAGGATTTAATTTATGAGATGCCACTAACTGAGGACTGATGCCTGGGATTTTTATCATCACCATGAACATCAGCAAGTTTTGCTTAGCAAGTGCAATGAAGAACTGATGGAAACCCCAGGTTAGAGTTTTATATTTGCTTAATTCTTCATATCTCCATTTCTAAGTGTCTGCTTTGAGTTACTTGAAAGTCCTCTTAAGAGTTGCTCCATCTGACTGAGATTCTCTTGACAGCTCTGCTTGTGCTTTTTGTTAGAGAATCTGATCTGAAAAATGAAATGCAATTTCAGTGCTTACCTGTAGAAAGGGATCGTTGTTGGTCTGGGGAGTCAGCTTTGCTGGTACACATGCTTTGCCTGTGGATAAAGAGTGATGCCCACCAAGCCCAGTTTGCCCCAATCTCCCTTGTTTCCAGGCTAGAGGAGCCTGGAAATACTTGTACCCAGCTCATGGATAGTAGCAAGAGGGCTGGAAGGGAGATGTCTTTCAAGACAGGGGCTGAAGTTGTTTTCTTCTTTCCAGTAAAGGGTCAGAGGGAGGGCAGGATATCTATCAAGCCTTATTCCACCCTTTCCTGCCCAAAGTCCACCTGAACACGTCTGGTGCACCAGCATGGTTCTGCAGCAGAGCCACCTCTTTCCTGTAGTCCTCTAACACACACAGCTCTGGGATGCATCACCAGAGGGTGTCAGGATCCCGATCTCTCATGATGTTTCTCACAAGGTGTAGGTGTTACAGCTGTCACCCATAGCACAGATTTTCATGCTGGCTGGGTTTACCACAATGCAGGCAGTTCAGTGTGAGTGGATTATAGGGTGCAATGGACATGTGTCTGGCTTTCACTCCTTGGATTCAACTGTAGGTGCAGGTGTCATGAGGGCCGCATGCTGGGCAATGACAGAGAGATACAACCCATGGACAATTAAGAGTCATTCCTTGCCTGCCTCATGATTCATGTGGGTATGGATGTCTTCAGGAGTGCATCCATGGTGAGCTCCTAGGTTTTTGAGAGGTGGGAGGCACTTCCAGGGCAATGATGTAGGGAGAATAACAAACATTGAAATTCTTCATGATTTTCATCTTTGTAAGAAAACTTTGTTAGGATTTTGCGGGACACTGGATGTAGTCTGTTAATTTTATCAACAATAGGTCAAAACTTGTTGATAATCTGGCAGGTGGGAGACCACCTAGTGGGTAAAGTGGAGGGGCCAGCAGAGGGCTTGGGGTTTAGGACTGAGTAGCAGGTATAATCTGGTCCCTCAGCTTCTTCATTTGTAAATCAGAATGAAGAGAAATAGCTGTAACTCTGCATCACAGGCTTAGCTGGAGGCTTAATTAACTTATGTTTATGACACCCTGCCGGAAAGATGTTAAGATAGTTAGAAACGTAACTCTTACATCTGTTCAGGACTACTCCACTGGGGCCACAACCCATGATGAAGATTTCTAGCAGATGTCACAATGCAAATGGGATAACTTGTAAGTGGGAGTA
This sequence comes from Callaeas wilsoni, assembly GCA_013398955.1. Lineage (NCBI taxonomy): Eukaryota > Metazoa > Chordata > Aves > Passeriformes > Callaeidae > Callaeas > Callaeas wilsoni. The sequence continues at coordinate 8,742 of VWPU01000753.1, forward strand.
CAGTAACGAGGGGCACGAGCAGCTGTCCTCCCTCTGAGGACAGGTACACTCACGCCATCGCTGCTGCCCACACACCCTCATGTTGGGTGAGGTCCCTTCAAGGGATCCAGCCCCACACCACGGTGCTGCTCAGCTCTGTGTCCAGGGGAAAAGGGAGACTATGCTGAGAAATGGTGTTGTATGATAATCATGAAGCTTCTGCAAAGCAGATTAATCTGTTCAATGCCTTCTACCCTCACTGCAGGCAGCTGCAGAGAGAGGCACTTGCTATTGGAAAGCATGCTTTACTGACACTGTTAGGGAGCAGAGTGACATAATTTAAATTTTTTGGAACAATGGCCTTTTTCCCACAACTGCCTTGGCTTTTGTTCCCTTTGCACTGGCGCCATGAAGCTGGCTGGGATCTGACATTATTCCCCTGATTGCCAGGAGAAAGCAGTCCCTGGAGAGTAGGTGTTTGGGAGGAGTCAGCATAATGTCGATGGGCCCCAGTTGATTTTTGGGGGGAAGTGATAATATTTACATGGTTTTAGCCTGCTCCATGCTTAAAGTTGAAACTTGTTAGAAAAAATGCCTGTCTGCAGAGCAGAGATCCAGTCTGTTGGTACCTGTGGTGCTTGATGTGGTGACACATGTGAACAGGAGGGAGATGAAGGTACCTATGCTAGGTAAGGGCTGGGAGCTCAACGGTCTGGATCCAGGCTGGAGAGCAGAGATAAAACAGAATCCTGTAAATAACAACTGCCCTCATTACTCTCCTTCCTCTCCAGAGCAAGTCAGTCCTTTGCATCAAGGTGAATCTTGGTTCTCCTGCTCTTACTCTATTGCTTCTTTAAAGTTCCCCTGCCTCCTTTGCTTCACTGCATTCCTCCTCCTTAGCTGGATGCTTGTTTCTTCTGTTGCAGCCTGGAGCTGTTTCCCCCCAAGCCTCGAGTCCTTGCTGCTCACAGGACTGATGGGGCTTTTACCCCACTAGGGTGCCCTGGCCTAGCATGGTCTGCAGAAGCTGTGAGTGGCTAACCAGGAAAGGTTTTCTGCAAATTTAACTACTCAGAACTCTGCAAGTTGTTCAAACCAGAACTCCTCACATGTTTGGAAAAAATTAGATGCAAGTCAGTGGCGATGCCATCAGTCTCCTAGTCAGTGTACTCAGCAAAACACTGCGTAAATGTCACCTGCACGAATACAATCTTTCAAGTCCTGCTAGTGTTAGTAATTTCCAAATGAAAGATCACACTATTTATTTATTTTAGATACAGGTAAGAAGTCCCTTCCTTAGCTTCTTCCTTGGCAATGGTGGAGCTATTTTGCCTGGGAGAAACAGTACAAAATAATCACAAACAACCCCCTCCAAACCACAAAAATCCCAAACTGAAATCAACTCCCAACAAGACTAAACTAGCCTGAGGTAGGCACCCAGGGAAGACTTCAGCTTGCTCACTTTTGGCAGTGCCGTAAGGAAGCAAAGGCAGGATCTCATGCCAGGAAATGCCAGGCGACCTGAACCTGAGGCGGGCTGCTCATCTTGCCTGCTGAGCTAGCCTGGACACTTGGCACCCCATTCCAGGTGCATTGGCTGTGTATGGCAGGTAGCCTCTATTATGAATTCCTACTGGCAAGCCGGCACCTGAAAAGCAGTACAGCGACTTTTTTTTTAATGCAAAGCAGTTTGAAGCATGTGAAGTAGTAAGGACTACATGAGGCCGTTTGGGTAATCCCTGTGCAGAGATTTGGTACCTGGTTTCTGAAACAACAATTTCCGGGGACACTGATTCAGTGTTAGTGGAAAATACAAACGGACTCTTGGGTTTATTAAGACGGGAAGGGCAAAGCTTCAGCAATGTCATTATTATATAAACCCACAGCGAATATCTCTCTTAGTTATCTGGTGTCTGGTCCCAGCCTCATCTCTCAAAGGTGGCATAGCAGAATTTGAAATGGTGCATAAAGGGCCAGTAGAGCTGGCCAGAGGTGTGATACAGCTTCTCTAATACAGAAGATGAACTGAAGTTCTGCAGTCTGGGAAAAAAGAGGACTGAGAGCAAAAACTGGAGAGGTTATGAAATCATTAAGTGAATGAATCACAGAATACTTTGGGTTGGAAGAGACCTTAAAGATCATCAAGTTCCAACCTTCTGCCATGGGCAGGGACACTCTTCACTAGACCAGGATGCTCAGAGCTCCATCTAACCTTTAACGCTTCTAGGAACGGGACATCCACAACTTCTCTGGGCAACGTGTTCCAGCACCTCACCACCCTAACTGTAAAGAATTTTTTCCTAGTATCTAATCTAAACCTACTCTCAGTTTGTGCTGTCACTACATGCTCTTGTAAATAGTCTCTCTCCATCTTTCTTGCAGGCTCCCTTCAGGTTACTGGAAGGACACAATTACATCACTCATAAGCCTTCTTTTTTCCAGGCTGAACAAAACAAATTCTCTCAGCTTTTCCTCATAGGAGAGTTGCTCTAGCTCTCCAATCATCTTGGTGGCTCTGGACTCTCTTCAAGACATTGATGCCCTTCCTGTGCTGGGGACAGGAAAGTGAATAAGGAGTAATTATTGGCACTTGCTCATAAGACAAAAGTCAGGAAGCTTCAGATAGAGGTTTAAAGCAAAGAAGAGAAAGTATTTCTCTCCCATAGCACTTCATTAAACAGTGGGATGTCGTAGGATGCTATGAAGGTTAAAAGATTAAATTAGTCCTAAAGCACTTAAACTTAGGGAAGACATGCTATCAGGGCTAATAAACACAGAGCTGCAGGTATGTTCTTTGGCTCTAGAAACCTCTGTCTGCCAGCTGCTAGAAGCCAAAGCAACACATCAGGAGGAGCAGTACTGTATGCTAGTCCCAATCCTTAATATTTTTTTATTTATTTATTTTGTATGCAATGCTAACATTTTTCTGAGGCTACAGGCTGAGTGGCATTACACATCAGGTGGTTGTTTTACTTACAGTGCAACAATTGTGGAAACGCACCATCTATCATTTGAGACAACTGAGAAAAAAACATGTCCGAGACAGGGTTCTCTGGGCTGGAAGCTCATTAACACCCCATCAGCAGAGCTACATCAGGCATCAATTCACACTGTTCATTTTCTACTGCAAGTAGCTGCTTGGAGCATTAGTCCCTTCCAGCTAGGTTTGGTGGCTTGTGCTTCCTTAGGAAGGTTATAGCCTATAAAATAGCTATAAACAAGACAAGTACAAAGAGCGCTTTGGCTGGCTGCTGGTCTTCTCTCATCATAAAAAGGATGAGATTGGAGTAATGTGCAGCACGTTTTAAGTTACGTTGTGTAGTTGCCCCAAAATCATTTCTTAGGGGAACAATAATTCTCAGGAGGAAGTGCTAGCTAAGAATTAATAATGATAAAACCTACATTTTTCTTCCTGGGGATTCTCATGGGAAATGTCTAGGTTTGCTATTTAAAATTATTTTTTGAAAAATGTGCTACTAGGTAGGTGTTCTTGAAATAGATTAAGTAAAGGAGTAGGTAACAGGCATAAACATAAAAAAAGAATGGCAAACCCTCTGTCACTGAGCTTGTCATGTGCAATTTGTGTACTCCTGAGAAGATAAGCAGTACCTTGGAACCTGTGAATTTTTAAGCCAGCCACCAGATTGCAGAAGCAAGTCTCCCAGTTTAAATCAGCTTCAAAGTGAATGACTGAAGAGTGATCCTGGAAAAAAAAATCTCCAAAGGTATCCTTTCCCTTTAATACAGTGCCAAGGGTTTTCCCTACAACAGGAAGAGTTAGTTCACAGGGACTGGGAAGCCAGGATTTGGGCCTCAAATATAGTAGCAGGAAAGTTAAAATGTGAAATTATGCTGCTAATGAGCCTAAGACAGTTGGCAAGTCATTATCTCCTGTTAGAGACGCTGGAAAAGCAGTGTGAGGAAAAAGAGCCTGTGCTGCCTGCAAGACAATGTTGTCTGCTAATGAACCCGTATGAGTGAAAGAACATCAAAAACAGGCCAGGAGTCTTTCTTGTTTGTTTATTTCTCCCTGTAGGAATTTGTCTGATGCCTTCAGGTTTCATCCAGATCATCTCACCTCTGAATAAAGGACCTCAGACCTGTTGCTAATGGAAATGAGTGGCTTTAGGCAACTGTGCCTTTCAGATACCCCAAGTTTTGCCTCCTCTATTGTCCACCATTGCTTTGTTGTGAGGTTGCTGATGGCACTGAAGTGACCGCCGTGGCTGGGCACAGTCTGACACAGCATGGAGCAGCTCCTTGCTTTTACCATGGCATTCTCCACCATTGTTCTTCTCCATATGGAAGCCTGGGAAATTTTGATTCACTTCCTTGTTTCCCCAGCTGGGGATAACCCAGTGGCTTTGTGATACCAGTAAGACTTCCTCCTCCTAGAAAAGAAGCTGTGGGAAATGTTTTCTTCTGTCTTTTCAGTGTCAGGACATCAGACTGGACTGTATTCACCTCCTCAGGTTTCAGAGTGAGCCTCTGATACCAGACCCCACATCATGATAAGATTTTCCTTCAGCCTTTAAGAACATACTGCCACAAACTTATCATCCCTTCTTCATCTGCATTTACATATCATCTTGTCATTTCCTGAAACAAGATTTTCTTTCCTTCAGGCCATAGACCACTTACTGTCCAAATGCCTTGTATTCACATCACCAAGTCCTAATAATGACTATTTTTCCCATTTCCTTGCCTATTTGGGCAATCTGATATAAACCATTCTCCATTCTGTTTCTAAGAAGAAGGCAAAGCTCTCCTTCAGGTAAAGTGTTGACTCATTTTGGCACCTTTATGCTAACCTACAGTAGGTCCGCTGCAGAGTGACTGACTGTCACTCCAGCTTCCTTAACCTTTAGAAGATGACTAGCTTGTATTTCCTAGTGGAGAACAGGAAAGACTTTCAGGGCTCCCAGAGAGGATGAGGGAGGTCTTGGTAGACAGTAAAGCCTGAGAGCCTGAGCCAGAATTATTCTGGGTTTTATATATATAACAGGATCCAAATTTTCACTGACCTTTGTCAGAGGTTTCACCACTGATATCACCCTTGACAGGGCAAAGCACCATTACACCCAAGAGACCAAACAATCAATAATCAGTGTGTAGGGGAACAGTAGATTCAGCTTTGCTTCCTGATGGAAAAGCGCACACAGAATAGTTATTTATTTCCAGTGACAAAGAGGGAAGAACTGCTCATTTCTCAGCACCTATGGAAAAAATGAAGCTGACAAGAAAGGGAAGAAATTACGGAGATGAAACAGTCAGATGAACTTATTTCCCATATAGCGCAGGCATAGTATATTTTTTTTCTTAAAAGAACCTGATATGAAAAATGTTATCATTGTTGGACTATGGGAAAGGAAACATTTTGCCTTCTCATCTTGGCTTGGTTTCAGGAGATAGATCTAAAACTGCCTTGTGCAGCTCACAGAAGATGAATTTATCTTAAAACTTTTTAGCTGAACTCACCACATGAAGGCACTGGTGCATCCAGGGAGGCAGAGCATCCACAGAGCTGTGATACTAACTCTGTGCTACTGAAGTCAATTGAATTTTGGTTCCTGAATTTCAGAAAAAGTTGTATGGATTGCCTGGGAATTGCATGAGCTCAGTAAATAATAAAAAAGGCTCACATTTATTAAGGACATTCAAGTTAGAGTCCCAAGTGATGGGCTGATTGTTTGAAAGACACAACAAGGGGTGAAGTTCAGGCAGTTTGTGAATGGCATCAAGTTTGTGCTGCCTGGCTATGGACATTCAGTTCTGGGATGAAGGAGTACAAGGCTGGAACTTGGGGTGGGATCAAGTCGAGCTTTGCTGAGCAGCAGGAAGAGGAGTCACATGCAAACATTAATTTACTAGTCCAAGCACACAACCACTAACAATGCCTGGGACCATTCCCAGGAGGCAGAACTTGCTTGTTCTGTTGTTAAACAATTTTGTTCAAATTGTTGAACAATTGCAGAGTATTGTTAGATTGTTAGCATAGCTCCTGCCAAAGAGCATCTTCCAAAGATCTCCTGGCCCAGAAACTGTTCCCAGAAGGCAGCTTGAGACAGGCACACTCTTTGGTGAGTAGCAGAGATTAAACATATGGTCATGGGGCCCTTGGTGCCAGGGAGTGGAGCAAGGCACAATAAATTTACTTGTACAGACACAGCTGCAACTTGTTCAGAGAAAGTAACAGCTTGATTCGAGTGCTCCTGAACAACCTATTTGGGAACCAGCGATGATTTTAAAAAGGGTGTTTACCAAGCCAAAACAAAGGCCTGCAACAGTGCTCTGGATGGTACCAACCCATGAAGGGCTGCAGGCAGCCTTTGCTGCTGCCCTGTCCAAACCTCACACCAGTAAGAGAGCAGCTATCAGCTGGGGGATGGCCAGCCACAGAAGCAGTACTCGGTCCGTGCCGGGGACTTTGGATACCAAGGTCTGGCTTTGTAGAGGAGAAGGGAGTGAAGTCACACATTACAAACACTGTTTTTAATAAAGATTTTTTTTTCCTATTTAATTTAAACATCCACACAGACAATGCTTTACGGTTGTAAACACTTGCTTCTGGTAGATTAATTTGGTCGTTGCTGTATTTGTCATGCTGGTACTCGAGAAACTGAAAACGGAAACGAGTAGAAACAAAGGGAAACAGTTGAGTTTGTGTTCATCCTCTGAAGTAAGTAAATCAAAAGCAAATAAATAGCACAGATAATGCAATTGGTGATTATAAGACTACATAGGATCCCTTCAAAACACAGAATGAAACGAGCTACTCTCTTGATCTGCCTGTTGCTTATGCAGTTCTTGTTTAAATGTCATTGAAATAACAGTGTGCCAACAAATATAAACTGCAAACACAGCATTTTAATAAGCTCAAAGTGAAATAAAACAAGCCAGAGCAGATCTGTTGGCTCTTGTAGTTTTTTGTTTGCAAGATGGGGAGGTTGGAGGTGGGGGCATGTAGGGAGAATATTATTTCTTGCACATGTTTGTCTGGTGCTGATTAAGAGGGGTGATGTTAAAAACTTTCTGTAACATGTTACAGGCTATAATCTTCAAATTTAGGGCCTTGTATTACTCTCAATCTAGTCACAGAATCCCCATTAACGAGTGCAGAGAGCCCTGAGGAGTTTGTGTAATAGGCTTTAATAACATTCAAGAAACAAAAATCTCCTCCTTAATTGTGCCCAAACCATCTTTTCTCACATTTTGCAGGACGTTGGATAGCCACAAATACTAGTGACATATATACAAAAATACTAGTGTATTTGTCCTTCATCTAATCTGTTGTTCTTTAAGAGTGCTCATCTAAACGTGGGCTTAAAATAGATCTAATTAACAGATCTGACCAGCTGCCTAGTCAGATATAACAGCCACTACAGCATAGAAAGGTTAATCCCTAATGTGAAGAAAGCCAAGTGACATCCTGTCTCCTCCCCAGAATTTGCCATACATCCATCATTTTCCCTGTCACATTCTCCACTGTTTGTTAGTGCCTTGGTTAACAACACCATCTCCCAACTCACACTGCTCAGTTTTGCTTCCGCTTTGCACCAGTAAAATCCCTCTGAACTTCCAAGCTGAAGCTTCTTCTTCGAATCCCAAAGTATTAAGTCTTTTCCAATATGTAGGCAAATGGCTGTGGCTGTGGTGGTTCCCCTTTCTGAGCATGACTGCCCTGTGCTGATGCTGTCAGAGGGGCCTGGTGGATGGAAAGACGATGGTCATAGATGCTGGTAGAGAGCTCCTAAGCAAAAGCATAGCCAGACAAGGCTGGGTGTGGTGGGATTCTCTGCTCCGTGCATGGCATGGCATGGCATGGCATCCCCCAGGACAATGCCATCCAAGCCCCTTGCTCCATCTCTACCTCCCTCCTCCCGTCTGAGCAAGCTCCTGCCTGGTGTTTTAGAAAATTAATGCTAAGTAGAAAACGATGAAAGCACATTACCTGTAAATTATCTGACTAATCATATTCTCTCTCCTGGGACCTATTATGCTTCTGAGCTTGCAACTTAGTCATCCTTGCAGGCAAGCTCCCCTCGTTTCCCAGTTTTGTTCATCAGGTTCATCCAGAACGTTTGCAAATTTCTTAGTTTTCCTCCAAGCTAGCTGTTCAGTCCTGCCAGGTGCTCAGCTCCCTGAACACCCTCCAGGAAATTAATTAAACACATGCTGAAGCTGATGGCAGTTAAGAAAATGGCAAGTTCTACAGCACTCTCTTTGCTGGCATTTCCTTAGCTAGGTGGGATGAACTGTCCTCTGGAGATGCTTGCCTCTCTCCATCGACTTATGAGGAAATCCTGACAGCCTGTACAGCAGTAAGAGCAGTTTGGGTGTACCAGTCAAGACATAGCATGTGTATCCCTTGAGTAGGGTATTTTGACTCACATGGAAGACAAGTCAAGCACTGTTTTTAGCATCCTTTATTGATTCCTGTACAATTTCCTTTGCTCTTCCTGTGGAAGTTCCTTCCTTTCCAGTAACACCAGCATTTGAAGTAGCACATCAATCCCTATTATGTGTCAAACCTGACTTTTTTTCCCAAGCCTCGGCATGATGCGGAAACTCTTAAACACAAAGTCTTCCTGTAATTTAAACACCCAACTGTATGTGTAATTCAAATAAGATGTGGTGACTACTAATGAAGTTACCCCCAGGCTCAGCAGACAGTACAACTTTCTGGATTATTTGTAAGAAGGTTGATATAGAGCCACAAAAGACTTTATCTTGCCAATGGCTCAATGAAACCTAAACTCTAAATGACTTTGGCTCTGCTAACATCCCTTTTGGTTCTGATTTATTCTTCCCATCTAAAAATTACAGTAAAAAAGCACAGTTATTCGCAATTTTATTTTACTTCCTCTCAAGCAACCTGACTCTCAAAACCTCTTGGAGGAGTTGCTGCTTTTAAAACACTTTCATCATCAAAAAGAATTGGTGTTAAATTCAAACCCCCAAAAAATGGAAGGAGTCAGGCCACTAGTTCTGAAAGCCAGATTTGGAGGTGAAAGCCAAGAATCCAGTGCTGATACCTACTTGTGTCTTGATAGACAAAAGCAGGCAGTGTGAGATGAAGAGTACACAAGTGCTTTCACCTCAGCAGCAATGTGTGCTACATCCGAGCTTTTTAGGTTAAGATCTGTCTATGACTATCCATAAAGCACAGAGTGAAACGAGTGCAGTTTCCTCATTAACTATTTTTATCTCGTGCATTTACTATTGCTGTGCCAGCCTTTGTCTCAGGATGTATCAAACATTATTGATTTTGTGTGGGATGACAGCAAACAGAAAGGGCCTTGAAAATCTTTGCATCTTAAGGAGAAGACCTTCCACCAAAGATCTTATAGCCTTTCAATAATCACCCAGCCCTGTAAAAATGCCAAGGCATACTCAATGAGACCCAAAAAAATCCTGAGCTGATTTCTCTGCTTTTGCTAAGTATAAAATATTTGGTCCTGATCTGCTAGAGCTACACACACAGTTTCCACAGCAGAAACTGTGAGCAAAGGCATTGAACATGACCACATTGACTGCAACTGCATTGAAGCACAGGGACCCGCCACTTCCTCAAGGCTCACAACCTACCATGCATCTGTGCACCAGGGGAAGACAGAGGAGTGAAGGAAGATTTAGCTATTTATGCTACAGATGTATGGCAGGAAAGATAGCCGCAGGGTGTAATGCTCTGAACTCATGGCTCTTCCATACTGGGTGAAATCTTCCCATACACTAATGTATTTGGGAAATGAAGACGTTAACCGAAGCGGTGACACTTGTGACCCAGCCATGCTTCCCAACAAACAGTACTTTTTGACTGCCATCCGTGTAAGGGCACCCCAGGTCCATGCTGAGCTTTTCAGTAAAACAAGGAATTTCTCTTGGCTTCCCACTGCCCAGGTTTGAGGACACAAGTGTGGAACCAATGCATACCAAAGACAGGGGCCATTTTTCCCTCCGAGGTATCATGACAGACAGTAAAGTGTGGGAAAGCTTTTCACTAAAGCAGCTTTCTGTCCAGCTCAGGTGAGCCCTGTGGCGGGGTATAAACCCCACAAGGCTTTGAAGGAGGCTTCATCAGTGGAGATAAACTGATACACTCCATGTCACAGGAGAGTTTTCCATCCTTGTACCTAGGTCACCAGTTTGGATTTTGAATGCCAAGACCACATGCCTAACAAACAATTCACAGGCTGCAATATTTTTATCATTTTCTTCTAAGCTCTGAATAGCTTTAAATGCTTCATGAAACTCAAGTAAAAGCAAGACTCAACAATGGCCAAGCAGCTTGCACAAAAATTTAGCTGTCTACCTTGCTCTGCAGTTCTGAAATGCTTTAGATGGATGTTCTTGTGCAACACTAGCCCCGGCTTCCACGGTGTGCATTAGGACTGTAATAAATAAGTTGTGAGTTACATGGGCCTGACATGGTATTTATGAAAAGATCATATTTACTCCTTTGAAATAGCCACCCTGCAGAAAGTCTGGCGCTTGTACAAAGGCATTTATTTGGTGCATCCCCTTTAAAGGTCAGGAAAGAAAACTGAGAAGATCGGTAATTGCAAAACTGGTTCTGAAAATGTGCTCTTATCTGCTGGACAAGAGGGGAATGTCAAGAAGGCAGGGAGGTGAGCTAAAGCAGGCTCAGGGAAGATGTAAATTCCAGGACTCTCACGTAGACAGATGTTAGGAAAGGAATTCCTCCTGCTTTTGCCATCTGAGGAGTGCTGCGCTGTCTTCAGCCAGCAGCAGAAGTATCCAAGGGAGGAAAGAGCCATATGCTATTTACCCCACCTACCAATTTTTTGCATGAGTGGAAACAGGGTGGAAAAAACATTCCATTTAACAAGCATTTAACATGGCATTTGGACTCCCGTGTTTTGGTATGGACTGTCCTTTTAAATCTTAAATCTGCTTTCCTCCTCCTTAATTTTGATCTGGCAGATATTTCAGTGACCAACCCTCTTTTCTGTTGACTCCAGCAGATTTAAGTAGTTTTTTTGACTAATGCCGCTGTTAATTTCAAATAGACATACATCCTATCTGGTAAACAGCAATTTATAAAATGACCTAGTGTTATTCTAGTCCCACTTTCTTAGAACTTGTTCCCCAAGACCAACTTACCCTGTTTTGCCTGCTCCAGTAGTTTCTATCCACATTTTCACTGCTCCCAAATTACGTCCATGAAACACTTGGTGCAGTTTGTTACATGACAGTGAAGATTGGTGTTTCACTATGTAATGTATGTAATGTATGGAAGCACGTGCCTTGATTTTGTTTGGACTTTCAGCCTCTGATGAGTAGAGTTATTACACACCTGCAGCACAAGCCTTAATCCTTTTTCTTTTGCTGGGCTTACAGTGATATGTTGAAGGGCTCAGAGTGGTCTATCCTCAAGCACAGTGCAAGCTTTTAAACCAGGATTTCTGGGACAACTCCAAATCAGGTACTATAGTCTCTTACACAGGAACAAATGTTCTTGTTGCAGGCAACGCTTGTTCCAGTAAACATAAATTACCATTTCTGAGTTTCCGGCACTAGTGAAACTTACTGAGCAGACAGAGAGCCCAGCACACAGGAGCAGAGAGGCACCGGGTGTCAACTGGTTTCATCGAGACTGAAATGGAAGATGTGCAAGGACTCCCGAAGTAGCAAAACTTCATCTCCATAAAGACCAGATGAAGATGTTGTTCTTTTGAAATCACAAGACGTGTAATTTCTCTATACACATTAGCTGTTTCTTCTGTTTAATTCATCTAGAAATAACAAAAGGAGATGTCAGAGCTTGTCTGGAATTAAGTGACACGTATCATGTGACAGAGGTCCACATTTCTTAACTATAAAATGAGACAGGCAGCATGCCAGTGGGACCACAAAACAAAGGAAAATAAATAACCATTTGTGGTAGCAGCCTGAAAAGCCTTCAGTTTTATGTCTCCCTTCTGTTTACAGTATTGATGTATTGGAACTGCTGCATGAATCTGAACCAGATGAAGAAAGCAGAATTAGACCCCAAAGTTCTTGTTTCGGAACCAAGGTGTCTGTGTCACAAACAGCAGCATGTACCCTGTGCTCTGGTCAGTGGGAGCAGTGCTGAGCCAGGGCAGAGGGGACGGAAGCCAAGTCCTGGAAGGGAGAGCCATAGGCTTTGCCACTGGCATTGCCCCGACCCTGCAGTGACCTTGGGAAGCCTCTTTGTCCCCATCACCATTATTTCTTTTATCACTCTCATGAAGGTGTTAATTGCTTCACAATTCCAAGCGCTGCTCTTTTAGTAAGCTCTTTTAGTGGCTTCATTCACCCAGCCAGCCGGAAACTCTAGGTTTCACTGGTGGTTGTGCCAATGCAGTGGAAGAGGAGAGCCAGCCACAAACTGAGCAACGAAACATGGTGTGGGGTGTGCAGCCATCCCCTGCCAAGTGAAGAAAATATTAACATTCTGCTCCCCATCCGAAGCCCACAAACACTAAAGTAAGAACAAAACATGAATTTAAAGATTTGCACAACAGCCACCAGGCCGTAATGAGATTTACTCTGTGGTCTCTTCGATATTTTTGACTGTTAGGCCCAGCAGCTCACAGCATGTGGTTTATGTATATCAGACTTAAGGCATGCATCTGGAAGAATGCATTTATGGTGGATAAAGGTGAGCCACTATGTCTCCAAACTGAGCTTCTAGTGTAATCTAGACTAGTCTATTTTTCTGCCTTCCTGTGTCCTACCGAAAAACACATGCGCATGATCAGATCTCCTTTTTGTCCTTGTAAAGGTTACAGTAGTTACTAAATGACAAACTTCCTGTCCTCTGTTTCTCTCCTGTTTTTAAAAAACCCACAGGAAAAAAATGTTGAATTAAGCATAAGGAAACCTAAATACTAGGATGGCTACTTCAAAAAATGTTTTGGAAAAATGTTTATTTGTGGATGAAAAGCTAAGTACTCCTACTCATCCCTTTGCACCTGGCATAATAATGTAACCATTACTTTCAACAACTATATGGATTTGAAAAGCAGAACTCTGAGTGAACTAACTGTCCCATCTAACAAACTGTAAATGATCAACGAGAAATTTGGGCTGGTGCATATGGAATCTGTTTTCTCACTTAACTCTGGACTTCTGCATAAGCACATGTTGGTGCTTCACCAGAGCACAAATCTCGTAATGCCATGACACCAGTGGTGGTGTGTCCATGCTGTTTCAAGCCAAATGCACGGCTCTCAAGACACAGGTCTGAGCTCCACCAGTGGAGCACTAGCAACTGCTGTGATACATCCTCACATCCTCCTGGCACTCACTTTCTTTTATGAGTTACACTCAATGGAGAAAGACAAGAAGGAGGGAAGACATGCAGTTGTGCTGCTCAGAGGAGTCTCCCCTGCAGTAATTCCTGGAGCTCCTTGTGGAGCTATGTGATGAGGAAGACCACTGGCACTCATCTGAGTGCAGTTAGCAACTATCATTTTATTTTAGGTTTTTAATTTACGAGAAGTGTAAATTACCCACCGTTCTCTCTGCCCATCACTACAAGAGTCCTGTCTGTATCCAGAAAGGGAGACCAGATCCTTAATTCACTTATGCAGGGCTTTGAAAATGCGTGTATCTGATGCTGTTGAGAAGTGAGATGTGGTAGGGATGCAAAGAAAGTAACATGAGCCTGAAGGAGAGCTTTAGGAGATTAAAGAAAGATGAATATTTAGATATGTGTATGAGCTGAGCAAGAAGCTGTGCAGAAAATTGGCATGATTTAGACACTGCCAGTGTCTGAGGGTATGAAGAAGGAGTAGCAGGTCAAAGAAGCAGTTCATGGATAAGCTGTAGATGTAACAGAGGAGCCTAATGGCAGTGGTGTCTGCAGCAAGCAAGAGAATCGATACCACACTTTTCTGAAGAACACATTTATTCAGAAACTGGCAAACAAGAGTGCAGAGCAGTTGCCCCTTCTAGATTAGCTCGCTGTTTATAGAAACCGCTCACACACCTTTAAAACTGTCTCCTTTCAGCCTTGCCATTCTCTTTAATGAGTATAATTTACTTTGTCACTCTTTCTCAAGGCCTCTAACCTCAAGATAACATCACTGGGAGGCATAACCAAGAATCACTTGGAGGCTGACTGAGGAGAATATCTGGGCTTTGCATCACTTCTGCTCTGAGGGAGCATCTAGTGAACCAACACAGCAGTGAAAATCAGCCTTACTCAAGAAGGTGGCAGCAGATTTAATTCAGAGGTTGCTTATGCCTGTGGTGTGAGCAGCTTCAGTGTCTCTGGCTAGAGGCCTCTTTCTTTGCTTATTCCTATTGTCTACTGTAAAGTGCCTGCTAGTTGCTGTCTCTTGATTAGGTTGCCTTTTCTACTGCATGCCCTTGTAATATTTTTCAGGAAATAGATTCTGAGCACTATCCCCATGAGAATCTGGGGACTTTTATGTTTGATTTTGCTCTGGGAACAACCTTTCTGGCCATAAATGAACAAACAGGTTTACACAGGTTTAATGCAAACTCTTAGCACAAAGCAACAGGATCATTCCAGGAAAGACTTGGCTTGACATGCAGTTAATAGGCAGCCTCTGAGGAGACAGTAATAGCTGTCCTCTTTGATTTAAATGCCTAGAGTATCTAAAAACCAAAGTTGCTTTCTCTTGAGTGGTGCTGGACAGACAATGTCCCTTCATTTGTCAAAAGATGCTAAATATAGATCTCAGGGTCTGCACCAAAGAATCCAAATTTGAACATGCTCACTGATATTGTTGCTGTCTCATTGAGTTAATTCCTGGTGGCCATGACTTAAATTGGGACATGAACCTCTTTTCACTCCTCTCAGTCCCTGATGTGTCTGTTTCTATAGGCACATGTAACAAAGGGCAGAATTTGCACCACTGAGTGGTGAGGGGAAGTTAAGCCCTGGCTGAGGTTGTGCTTGTTCATAATGAGTGTCCCTGTGCATGCTCTAAGGTCAAGATAAATTTCAGGTGATTTGAGTTGATCAGCTCACTGTCTCTCACTGAGGAGTAATTCAATCAACCTTGGGCTAAAGCATGCACATGAGTAATTACCACAAATTACATGGAGCATTGACTACTTCGTGTACCTTGAATCCTCTCTTCTCCTCCTGTGTGTTACTGAAGTGCACGCCATGGACCAGGGCTGGATTCTGGCTCCACTGACACTTGAGCAGCTCCAGTGTGGAAGGCAGTGAACCCAGCCTCATGAATAAGAATATTAGTCTTGTCCCCTTGTAAGTACCTCTCACTGCTGCTGAGGTTTGGTTACACACTGAGATTTATCATGATTTGTCATGCTGTGCACTTTTAGGACAAGCTTTCTTTGCTCAGTCCCCTGTTAGAGCTATCTGAAGTTTTCACCTTGCAGCCTTTTATTGGCTGAAATGGTTTTTCACTTACAAAGGTGCTGCCAGCCAAATGAGCCTTATTTATCCCCAAATATGACTTTGATAGGAGTAACAGAAAGTCCAGCTCTGGTCTTAGACAACCCTAGGCTGGCTCAGCAGCTGGGACTTTGGTAGGAGCTGTATGAAGTAAGACATTAATCTACATGAATAACACAGTTATATTTTACTGAAAAAACCCCAACCAAACACCAAAACAACATCAGGAGAGTTTTGTTCCCTCTGTTTCTTCTTCCTATCACCACTCTAAAGTGCTATTGAATCAGACACAATCAATGTTTGCGTCCTAACAGGAAGTACTTGTATGGCCAGGCAGGTTTATATTTAGAATGGGAGTGGTTTAAGATGAGGAATGGGAGTCGCCTCCAAACATTGCTATTACATCTTTAATGGAATATACAGCTTGCCTCCCTCTTTAAATAGCAGAACAGGCATCTGTAACCAATTATTAAAGCTTGCAAGCCTTCCTCAGGCCTATAGATGGCATATTCCAACTATTTGTGTTCTGTGAAAGCAGCAGTGGGCCAGAAAGCAGAACCTAAAAGGCAAGATTGAGACTGAAATGTTTCTTCACAGGCAAAAGAGAATAGCAGGGTTTTTTATCCCTGGAATTCAAAGGCAGAGAAGTGAGTAGCTCAGAGAAGACTTGGTGGATGCTCACAATGGATTCTCACCATTTACCCTTTGTCTAACTATAGACAAGAAATGCAGTGTGATGGCACAAATTGTTTCTGTTTTCCTGAAAACAAAAGAAACTGGCAAATGCAGCAGTAAATGTAATGCAGATGGGAACTACAAAAAAAAGCACACCACCAATGAATTTGGGAAGAGCCACAGACTCTCTTCCATGCCTGCTTTATAGTGATCTCAGCACTGCAGTGGTCCTTGCCACACTGGTGAAGCTGTTGAAAGCTGATCCAGTGTTACACCAGTGAGTGGCCTTCCTGGACAAAAAAGGCAACACGAGGGAAAGAAAAAGAACTCAAATTTGTTCTCTGAGAGACATGTCTGTTAAAAAGCCTGGAGAGGATAAAAAATGTGCAAGGAAAAGTAGGATCCAGTTGACCTTTCTGGGCCTTTGGTTTTGAGCTTCCTATGCCAAAGTCAAATCCAAGAGTTTGAGTAAAACTAAAAATCTTCTTCTCCTGCCTCAAATCCAGGCAAATTATGCATGCAGACTCTCTACAGAGGTTTAGGGAGCTGGGTACAAATATTGAAGTAATTTGGGAATTAGTTGCGGATGAGTAAGCCGATTTGTGTGAAAAGAAGGAAAAGATCTTATGCTCTCAAAGCATTTTACAAGCAGACCTAATTATTAGCCTGCTATGTCCATCAGTGCTGCATTCTGGTACTGAGAGGCTCACAGGTAAACACGGGATAAACCAACCCAGCCTTCAGCAGGAGTAGCCTGGGGTAGAAGGGATAGGGAGGATGCCTAGAACATTTCTTTTTACCCATATGCCCATCATAGAAGCCAAGCTCACTTCTAGCTCAGCAAAATTGGTGCTCAGGGATGTTGTGTATTTCACTGAGCAGTAAGAAGGAATAATGTTTCTCGTCATCACTGGTGGGGCCATTTCCAATGTCTTCAGATACATCTCTGCAGGCACAACAGCATCTATGGCAGGACCTGAAGCATTTGAGTGGCCAGGCCAAGTGGCACAGAGAAGGTCGTATCCATGCCACTCATGGTAGCCACCCCAAGGGCAGCCTAGTTCTACCTGCCCTCCAAATTACGTGGCCTGGTTCTATTGTGCCCAACGTGGCACTCCAAAGATACCTTTGTTTTTAATTTCAGTGCATCTGAAATGGATGCATTGCAGCCAGAGTAGGGGTTTTAATAGCAGGAGGTGGAAGTTTGCACATTGCCACTAATTTGTGGCACAAGGAGCAACTTGAGAGTACAAAATGTTGTGGTGGTGAGTGGGACTAAAACCTATGTAGTTCCAGTGTTGATCTTTAGAACATGAATCATTTAGTCCTTTAGAAGATGAGCTCCAGACATTGTCCTAAAGGAAATCAAACAACTTCTTAAAAAGGGAACCTGAGAAGCTCAGTATCCCCTGTGCAGCACAGATGGTTAAAAGTTGCAGACCAGGCAACAAGATTATCTGGCATTTTAAGTTTACGCTGACCATTACTGGTTCATAGGCTAGTCAGGCCAGAATCAAATAACCCTTTGGCTGCATCCTTGTTAGGAAAATACTGCAGAGATCTGCCTGTACACTTCTTGGAACATATGAGGAACATATCTGCTAGCAGAGAGCTCAGCAGCACCTTATTTTAGTAAATGTGTGCTTGTGTGCTATGCCGAGGAGGCAACCTTTATTGAGGTTTGTCACACTTTCTTTTTGTGTGTGTGTGTGTGTGTATTTTGGCACCTCTGCATCATAAACAAAAGAAAAAGTCATGTTTTACACAGCAAAGTTTGCTGTTGCAGGGTTAAAGGTACCTTTGTAATCCAAACTGCAATCCGTGTGCAGCAAAGCTCACCAAAACCTAATAAAATAAACAGTGGATGGAAAAAGTTTATATTGGAAATTATATCACTAACAGCATTAGAAAAGCAGGCCACATGCAAGAGTGCTGAGAATTCATCAGAAATTGTTCTGATGATCCTCAAATAACAAAGGCTTATTCTTCTTTGTTTTTGTAACACATGCTATGGTGAATTTTCCAGTGTCCTTGAAGTCTGCCAAGAATGGGGAAAAGCAAAAGAAAATTAAGGAGAAAGAGAGGGGAATGTACTGCAAATACAGGATGACAGAGGGCAGAAAAATGTGGAATGAACTTTGATGTGGAGCAGATGTACCCCTGCATTCCATAGGCAAAACCAGTGCCGAGGTCACTCTGAAGATAATGAAGAGAGAAACGTCTCTTGTCTCCCTTTAGCTTTGACACAGAACCATTTCAAAGATGGGTAACAGAAATGTTTCTAATAATCCCCCCATGTTTTTTTGACATGGAAGGAAAGGAGCAAAAAGCAGGCAGAGAGAGAATTACACTCTGCAGCAGCACTTCTTCAAATTATTTCTGGATTCAGACACTTTGCAAAGTGCCCTATATATTGCCCTCAGTCTGGGAATATTTGCTCTGTCTCCTGGAGATAAAGCTAGAGAGACATATTTAATGATTTGTATAAAAATGTTCCATTGACATAATATGCAAATACGGAAATGTATCTTTTTATTTTTATATTACAATAGCAGAAAATATAAGAAACACATAAGCAACTCCAAATTACATTGTTCAAATATTTTCTTTTTTTTTATAATAACATTAGAAGAGATGATCCTTTCAAGCTGTTAACAGCACTCAGAAAGGGAAGGGGGAGGGAGTCTCACAGATGATTTGATATTCGCACTGAATCCAAACCCATGTGGAAAGCTTGTGATGTTAACATTTCTGTTAATTTGGTCTGGGCAAAGATTGGAGTGCAGTACTGGCCCTGCAAGGAATGAATGGCAGAAGCCACACTGACTTCAACAGAACTATTGTTTAACCCTTTGCATCATTCTGCTTTATTAGAAACATCTGTCAAAGACACAAAGAGCTGTCAAGGAGATGAGAGGATTTTCCTTGTGGTTTTGCTTTTAGAAGTATATTGAAATACATATATATGTGTGTTATAATAGATGGACTTACTGTATATGAGTGTGTGTACGTATACAATATATATAAAGAGATGATGCTTTGAGATGCCTTTTCCATGGGTCAGAATGAGCATATTTTAAAACTTTCAAAAATTAGTAGTAAGACATAAAAAGCCCCATTGAATTAGATGATTTAAAAAACTAAGTAAGAATCCCAAACTAAGCAGCACCAGTTATTTTTTTCAAATAGAGGCAGCTTTTTCAGAGAATGAATTGTGTATCATGCATTACTCTTTTTTTGTCATTTATATGGTTGAAAATTAGAAGTGTTTGCAATCTTGTATACAAAAATACTTTTCCTTTTCCCCAGCCTAGTCTGTTCAATGGGAACAAATAAAATGTTCCAGTAATACAGCAAATGTGTGTATGTTTCTTGCAAGATTTAATAATTTCTATTGGATGTGTTAAAAAAGAGTCAAAATAAACATCAAAACACAAGAGAGCAATAAGAATGAGAATAGGTACTGAAAACACATACAAGTGTCAAAAATGCTCCATGTGTCTGGGGCTCCAGTACAATGGGCTGCTACCTTTCTGTGCCCTGGTGCACAAGGAGTCACACAGGGCTCACACAGGACCAGAGGTTTTGCAAACAGGACACGTTGGCCAGGCTGGACTCACAAAAGAGGATGTTTGATGAATCAAGCGGCCCACGATGAAGAGCCATGTGAGAAGGGCCAGAAGCACCCTTGTATCAGCATACAACAGAAAGCATGCAGCACCTTCAGAAACTTCCTCTCTTGGGAACCAGCAGTGTGTCCTTCACTTCCATCTGAAACTCCTGATGGTGCCTACAGTCAGGAAAAGAAGTGTGGGATCTTGCCCTGGCTACACTCTGTTTGTGCCCTGGAGTCCCAGTCAAAGAGCTCGGAGGGCAAGAGCGACTGGTGGCATTTTTTCCCTTGGCTTTTTTGCTAGTACCAGCTCCTGGAGACCAGGAGAGAAGCTATGGGTGAATCTGCACAGATGCAGCTGAAAATATCTCTATATCAATGGGAGATATCATGCTTGGACAGTGGGCTGTAACGGGGAAGTTCCCAGTAGACCTGTGGAGGTGATCCCCACGGAAGTCCTTGGAGTCACCTATTTCGAAGGAGGTATTAAGAAAACAGTGAATTAATACAATCCTTTTTGGTTCTGGGCACACAGGTCTTACTGGGTGAGTGCACAGAGATCCACCAGGCTTTTGCAGCCTGCTCTGGACAATATTCCCTGCACAGGAGCACTGGGGGGAAGCAGGATTAGGCCTGAGAACATCAGTTAAGGATTAAGCTGAAATAAAACCTGCGCTATGGCAGTAAGCGAAGTATGATGTTTTATTTTACATGTGCTGGGGTATGCGCAGAAAGGGGCTCTTTGGAGTCCCCAGTGGCCAAATGAAATTGATTGAAGCACAAAAAACAAGGCGAGTATTAAAAAAGCCCTGAAAGCAAAGTAATTGCTTCCAGATGTTTTAAAATTGCCCTCAGAAATGAACAATCAAATCCTACGCAAGCAAGACACAATAACAGAGGCAGGGAGAGTCAGGAGTATTTATGAAGAACACTGTAGAGGGCACCTTTCAGCAGGGACATAAAAGACTTAGCAGCTAACACCACCCAAAAGTCCGTGTTTTGGATAGTGGCCTGCTACGGACTGGCAGACCGGCAGCCAGTTTAGTGGAAGGGATTGACATGCTAATTACAAATGAACACAGCCAGGACAAGTGTTGTTGGCCACAAGATTTTCAGGCCGTAATTAAACGTGATAAGACACACAAAGCCTTGGTTTATTGAACTGTCAGCATGAGGCCGCTGCCTGTCATTCATCTTTGTATGTGGTCTTATGACAAGCAGGAAGGTGAACTTAGAGCCTTATTTCTCTTTTGATTGATTCAGTACATGAGCTGTTGGGTCTGCTCTAACTTTATTTCAAAATTAAGATTTTCTTATGAAGTCCATCTACATTTTTTTTTTTTTAAACTCTAAACCCCCCACATCTACATTGTGCTTTGAACTCTTACAGGTCATGGCAGAGACCTTGGTCTGAAGCCTGCAAGCCATCCTTCACCTCCTGCCCTTTGGAACAGATCCCAGGCTCAGGTACCAGAGTTTCCAGTGTGTCTTCAGTCACATACTCAGTGTAAAGAACTGAATTGCCCAACAGTATGTATAAAAAAAAGCCCTAAAAGCAATTCAATTTATTAAATAGGATTTTTGAGGGACAGTGCTCCCTCAAATACTTGAGCCATACTCAGCATACTTGAGCCTGAACTGAGAACTGGAGAGTACTGTCTTAACATCCACTCTCCAAATGCAATTAAACAGAGCTGGTTTTCAAGAAAGCTGCACCCACCACGAATGAACAGTTTAAAACATTAATCCGTATCTGTACCAGCAGGTACCATACTGACTTACATGCAGTATAAATAAATGAACAGAGTATTGAAGGAAATCAAAGAAAAGATATGACTGCAGGAAAAAATCAAATATAGATTTTTTAAAATAACATTTACACAATCAGGTTTTTGTGTTGTGTTTGGTTTGTTTATTTTTTTTTAATGATGCACTATGTTTCTATGTATTCTTCGGCTTAAAAGACAAGCAGAAAACAGAGAGCAGTATAGGTGGATGTAGTTTCCGTACAGGGATCAATGTGATTGAGCACATCTAGCTCTTCCACAGCTAGCTAAGGTGGGGCTGGAGAGGTAATCTGTCTCCCTCTGGGGTAAATGTCTGTAGTTAAGACACCATCAGCACGTAGCAAAAAGAAAAGGTGCTTTGTTCTCTGTGCTTCCAACAGGCAGCTGAGGAAAATGTGTTTAAAGAGATTAATGTGATTAAAGAGATTAAACCAAGCTGAACTGCCGGAGGAATTGTTTTTGAGGATGGACCCTGCACTTGCCCAGCCTGGAGCTCAGCAGCAGGTTCCTCTGCACAGTGGGGAACTCCCTGAGCACACGTGCAGCAGTGAGGGGAGGGGGGATGCGGATGACACACAACTGTCTCTAAGCTCGTGCTCTCCATCTTCACTGAACTGCTCCCCTTCAGCATCACCTCAAAGTTGGTGTGAGGCTGTTTCCTAGTGCTGCACTCACATATCGGCATGGTGCAGCTGCATCTCTGGGATCTGCAGAAAGGAGAAGAGAGTGGAGGGGCTGTGCCAAGAACTCCTTTATTGCACTCATAGTTCCAGATCTCTTCCATTCTATCCACTTTAGGGTCATTACTTCTGATACCGGTTATGTAAAAGATATTCCAGGTCAGGTTTTGTAGCATGTTGCTTCTCTTAAAACAACATGAATGACAATTGCAAATGATGAAGTTAAAATGTAGAGCCTGGTCGTGCCAGGCAGTTTTGTCCCAAAAGCTCCTAAAATTACTTGTTCCTCCACCTGCCAATTCAGTCTTTGCTCTGAGTGGGGAAAAAGAACTTATGTTTAAGTCACTTACATTTCTATAGACTATCTTAAGCAAAAGGAATTTATTCTAAATGTATTTATGACAAAACTACTATAATTTATTTTTAAGAAAAGATCATGGCCCAGCTTCTCTTTTAATGGCTACAAATTCATTCAGATAATGAATCTAAATTTGTTGACATCATCTGTATCACTTCGTATAGAATCCTTACATCTGACATGTCAAGGTGCATTCAGGACATGTCCATCAAACTAAGTTCACAGCTATACTGTTGGTATCTGCGCAGTGCTGAGTATGGTGCTTCCTGATGAGACTGACAGGTGACCAAGTTTGGCAGAAGTTGCCCCCATGCTTGGCTAATGATGCTTCTTTAATGGTGTTTACATCAATAATAGTGTTTACAAAAGCCGAATCCTCCAGGGTAAGAGACTCCTGATTCCTAGAAGGTGGTTTTTCCTCACGAGAAAAAGATGTAGCCTGGGAGTAGCTTGGTCTGTGGCACTGTGTGCTCATGAAGAGGATAAAGTGCCTCGGTTTTGAGCAGTCCTAGCCTGATCATGACCTATAGAGCTGCCCAGCCTCTTCTTTTTGGCAGTCTGATGACGCTGGCATTACATCCCCTCCTAAGCAAGGGGAGCAAAACCAGACATCAGTTTGCCCTCCCCATCTTTTAAGTCTCATGTCTTCCTATCACCAGATACCTCTCTGTACCTTTCCCTGACCAGGAGGACACAGATTTCAGGCTCACAGCCCACGGGTTGTCTCTGGCTCTCAGCTCCTGCCCAGCTCTCTACACCTGCTCCCCATCCCATCACAAAGCACTGAACACACTTGCTTGGCCTTGGCATTTGTGGTCACTTGTAGTGGAGAGAAGGGCAATGACTCAGCTTCTTTGTCCCAGGGAAGAAGGCTTCTCCTTTGGGGAGGCTCATGCTGAATGGATAAGTAAAACTTCCAAGTGAGAGAAGCCCAGTGTGTTACTTGATTTAGCAGAATAGCTGACATAAGACAAAAACAAGAGGACCCCAAAGATTAACAGACACCATTCTCTCTAGTGGAATTAAAGTTGAGTCCAGGTTTTTCCCTATACCTCACCCTCTGGCAGTCTGTCAATACTCCTGAGGCTAACCACTGCAAAGTCAGCTCCATCACGATCTGCTTTCAGACATGCTCAAGGATACCCCAATGGTCGACAGCCTCTGCACCTCTCTATTTTCCCCCATCTGTATTAACACAGCCTGTGACTGTCATGTGTTTTCCAGATAGGTTTCTGTCATATCAAATAAATCATGCCAGAATACAGTCATATCATTGGTCTTTGCCTTCCTGTTGTGCTGCAGGCAAAGTGCCTGGGATCCTTCCCTCTGGAGCCAAAGGCTTTGACCTTCTCCCATCAGCAGCTGGCATTAAAGCGATTGTGTCTCTGCAGGAGTTGCCTAACAGGAGGAAAGGAGGACTGAAAATACTCTGTAACTGAGCTTGCTCCTGCCTCTTTGGTGAGTTATTTAATCTTTGTGATACAAATTTTCTCTCTCGCAAAGAAAATGTTGCTGTTTTAAGCAGGTCTTGCTACACTGTTAAAAGCACCATTTGAAAGCAGAGGCCACGGCTGCATAGCTGAACTTCCCCTTTAATTGTGCAGAGCTTATTTCATGGGTCATCTATGCTTGGACAGTCTCATGCCTTCACAGGCGCTTGAGAGAGCCAGGACTGATAGTGAGAGGAAGGGCAAAACTTAATATTGCTACAAAGCACATAAACACTTCATTTTCCCTGTCTGGACAGCTCTCCTGACATCAATGGGAATGAGAACTAGAGCACAGTTAAATACAATCTCACATGTGTGCAGGATTCAGACCTTAAGCAAGCGATGATTGTTCCACCTAGAAGGAATTATTTGTGTTAGTCTTTCAGGGAAGACAGGCAGAGTTGAGCAATACAAGATGAAGGTTTTGTGCAGTGAGACACAAGCCATTATCAGCACGGAATTAACTGGGAAAGTGATAAAGATCACAGTGATTTTTCTAGACTCAGGATTGACTAAATTTCTATGAATCCTGCACAACAGCTCTTTTGGCAGATTAATTAGTGTGAAGATGTCTGCACAAACTGGAGAATATTGATAAAATGAAGACATTCCCCATACAAGATGTGAAATTCATTCTTTCTCTTTAGAATAATTTCTCTGTCTCTCAGATGCAGAGCCCCCTGTGCATCAGTCCTGTTAGTCTGTCAGTTATAATCTAATATCTTTATTTTGCACTCCAGATTCTTCTCTTCCACTCTCTGCAAGGGGTACAGTGTATAAGAGCAGAAAGAATTCCCACCAACCCCCTGGTTGATCAAAATGCTTTTTCACCATAAACAATGTAAAAGAAGGACCACAGGGAAACATACCTGCAGAAAGAAAAATATAACAAACCCCCAAACCTCACTTAGATTTACTTTTCATAGGGGTACTTCCACTGTTTGGAGTTTGAAGATCAGCACAGACTTAGGTGCCACAACCACATGCAAACTGAATTTTTCAAGGAACTTTCTTGTTCTAGAATGGTGGCCTACTGTTTCCATAAAATACCTTTTTACACAGTGTAGAGAAAGTATAAAAGATGATAGAAGCATAAAATGCATAATATAAAGCTCCATTCTTTCAAATACCTACTATTTACTCATGTAGATGGTCCCAGTTAGTTATCTGGGAGAGATGGGCAAGGGAAGAAGGTATATACCAAGGAAAGGGGAAAGATCTGCCAGAAAATTATTTTTCTCATTCCTGCATAAACCACACAAGACACTAAGAAAATCTCCTAAAGAAAGGAGATTTTTTAACTCCTAAAGAAAGTAAAGAGTAACTCTGAAAAAAAAAAAAGCAACAAAAACAAACCAGGGAGACAAACAGCATGACTTCCAGCTGTTCGGTGCCTTCACCAATCTTTGAGACAGTTGTAAAGGTAGAAAAGCCTTTTCACAAGACAGCAGAACAAGGTCACTTTGCTTTAACCTAAGAGAATTGCTGATCTCCTGATGACACTAAATGAAGAGCAGAAAAGAATAATCAGATGGGTCATTCCTGCAAGCTTTGCTGTTTGCTATCACAGTCCAAATTTCTCATGTGATATACCTGCAGACACCCAATGTCCTCCTGACACTTTGAGGTCAACAGCCTTTAATCACCAGCAGCTGCATCTGGACCAGTTCTGATGGTTAATCTCCAAACTCCTTGAGAGGTCCATGTTATCCAGTTAATCTGTTTTGAACTTCATCCCTTGCAGGTGAGTAGAAGCCTTGCTTTTGTAGAAAAAGCTCTTATCTATAACTGTCCCTTCCTTTAATGGATATTTTTCCTGTCCCCTGGGTGCAGAATACCCTGGGTACGGCTCCTGCCAATCCTTTATTCTAGTCTAGGTTTATTCTACTCTCCATATGCTCCTGTGGCACTGCATATTGATCAGCTGTTTCCTGGTAACAACTGTGTTTTCTTATTTGCATCAGCTGTGCTTTGCAGTTTAAAATGCCTTGCTTTCAGTGTACACAACATGAGAAACAATAGCAC
Organism: Callaeas wilsoni; assembly: GCA_013398955.1. Taxonomy (NCBI): domain Eukaryota; kingdom Metazoa; phylum Chordata; class Aves; order Passeriformes; family Callaeidae; genus Callaeas; species Callaeas wilsoni. Next base: position 34,731 of record VWPU01000753.1, read on the forward strand.
AAATACAACGTTGTCAGCAGTTAGGCTGTGGTATCCAGCGCATGATTAAAGGATACCCCCAGGCTAGAATATTGCTTGGCAAAGGCTGAGTTGTCAGCCTCAGCCTTAAATACTAAGGAAAATTGTATCATCTGTGTGCCACTGGAAGCCTAATTATGCATCTCCTACACATTTGTCACACCAAGAACCTTATCTCTAGGTTACAGTCAAGAAATAAAATTAAGAGGTTTAGTGATTTCTAGACCAGCAATATTCAACTGATAACCCCATGTGGCATTTGCAGCGTCACCACAGGGCTCTTTGGGAAGTGGCATACTCCACCCTGCCCTCCTTCCCAGGAGTGCCTCAAGACCAGGCTGGCTTTTCCAGCAGCTATCCTGGCCATGAGTGTGAGCAGTCAGTCAAGCAAGCCTAAATTGCTATTGCTTTTTCTGCTTGTGTCTAGTTTAAAATATTTGTCTTTAAAAGGCATACTGGAAGCTTCTTTGCCCAGCTGACACCAGTTACTCACACTTAAGTGAGTTAGTTAAACATTCACATTGGCATTAAGGCAACAACAACATTATAATCTGCTTATTTATCAGTATACCTCATTAAAAATAAGCAAATAATTATTTCCAGGGGTGTATTGCAGTCATTTACATACAAGGTGTGTTAATGACACCAGAGAGAGAGCTCATATGGACCTGGGAAAGGAGCTGTCTGGAAGCCACATTGAGCCTGAGCAGAGTAACCAGGTTACACAGCAAGCCTACACTTATCAGCAAAAGTGCATTTGCTTCTGCTCAGGTGTGAGGGCAAAGAGTCTGGCAAAGGCCTCACAGGCATCTGCCTCAGTTGCTTCAGTGAGGTTGCTTGGCTTGCTTGGTGAGTTTTGACATGTGTATGCTGTTCTTGAAGGCTACCTGGCTGAGAGCAACCTAAATAGTTCCGAATGCAAATTATCTCCTTTAAATACCATGCTTGTTGTCCTTCCTTGAGAGGACTCAGATAACTGAAGCAGCACATTAAGTCCATGATGCTGCCCAGAATAGCTGAAGTCAGGAAAGCAATGCTGCCTTTGTTAACTTTCTATGTGAATTCATAGCTAAGCAAACAACTTAGAACATAGCCCAGGGAACTGGTGCCCTGCCCTACAGAAGTCCAGTACTTCAGGAGTGAAGCTCTGGACAAGTATGGAAACCTTTTCCTACAGGTTTTCCTCTTACCAGGACACCAACTTTTTGCTATGAACACCATGCATAGCTTATCATGGCCTTGACTTTAGTTGACAGAACTGGGACGTCAGGGTAAGGGACTTCCTGCAGGAGGCCTGGATACACCCGTCCCATGAAAGGCAAGGGCCAGGGACTTTGACAGAACTTGAATTTCCCCATATGCTTTCACCCCTTCCTTTGTACATCTAGATACGTTACTGACGGCAGGCAGTTTTAGAGTGTAGCTTAACTGAGAAATGTGAGTAACTGAAACCTAATACAAGTCTGTCTTCTCAGCTGGCACCACACAGCAGGAAGAGCACCTCAGCTCCTCCAAGAACATAGAAAATGTACATTCATGAGTCCCCGAGTTAATTAAAAATAACAGAATGGAAATGAGCAATAAATTATTTTAGAGCATTACCACAACCTGGGATTTAGGCTGAAGTACAAATGTTATCAAGGAAGACAAGTTCACACTGTCTTAAAATCTGGCTTAGGACCAGTGACCACAGTTATCTGTAAAAACAGGAATTGCTGTTAACATCTGTCACTTTTCCTTCTCTGAACTTTCTGCTCAGTGCAGTTTTTTTAAGAGATGAGACAAATTTTGTCAACTAAACTTTGGTGCTATAGAGCCACTCACCTGCCATGGAGTACCTTGACCCAGGGCATCCTTTGGGGGCCATTTTGAAGTAGAACAAATTTGTCTGCCCAGCTCTCTCCTTCCCCTATAGTGTCTCCACAGGAAGTGGAGTGTCCTGGCTGTTTTCTAGGCATCCTTCTACAGGGAATTAACTTCAAAGCTCCGTGATTGGTGAGGAGTTCCCCCACTATTACCCTATAAGGATTAATAGCAGTATTAATCAAAGAGTATTCAAACCCAGTGATGGATCCTTGGCCTTTGGAAACCTCTTATCACAGAGAGAACCCAGATAAAGTGGGAGAGATTTCTTATTTTGATTTTTGTGTTCTGCACTGAGTATGTCTTTATATTAGAAGATCTTCACAGTGCAAACTGAAGGAAGCAGGTCGACTTGCCTCCCTTTCACCAGTGACAGACAATAGACCATGGATGATGTAGAAATTATGCCTACCTGTATCCTTGAGAATTCCTCTTATCAACTCAGGAATAAGAGTCTTCCGTAATACTGTGAGAAAGGATCTCAGTGCATTAACATGTTTGGTAGCAGGAAGAAGAACAATATAAAAGTATAAAAAGGCATTTTCTCAGAGGAGAAGAATGCTCTGTGCATAGAGGGACAGAGGACGCTTCCACTGGTCTAATGAATTTCCACTTAATATTTTATGAAGAGCAGTTGCATCACAACAGATGGAATTTCAGGTGCTGTGGCTGATGCTGTAGCACGGAGCTTACATAGCTTAAGCACATCACTCTGGGTCCATCTTCTGACCCCAGCAGACAGGGCTCTCTGCACTGCTTTAGTTACTTACTTGGCCTTCCTGGTAGTAGTGCTTGTTGGGCTAAGGTTGAATTTTTAAAGTGATGAACCATACATGGCTGAAGGGAGTTTCTACCTCCTCACAGCTGCATGCGATTCTCCCCACCCTGTGGTCAGCCAGATGCTGACAGCACCTACCACAATCATCATCGGGCTTCAACAAGTGTCTGAAGGTCTGGTAGGAAGAGGTTAAGAGAAAAAGAGTCCTCCCAGCCATGCATCTATTTCTGTGCACGCACAGTGCCTGGCACGGCAGCGACCCTGATCTAATTTGGCCTCCCTGAGGCAATGCATTTAAATGTCATTGCTTTGAAAATAAGGATGTTGATGTTTAATGAACAAATAATGCCAGGCAAAATAGGATAGTAGATTTCATGAGGTAAGGGAAAGCTTTAAGGGCACAAGCCTGACATGAGTGTTTCTTCAGGGCAGAGGGTACTGGGAAGGTACCGGGACCTGCTGGGACCCTGTGTGTCTGGTTTGCTTCTGCTCAGGTGGGTTTTCACAACTGCCCAACAAACATACCTCTCAAGAGGATTTGCCTTTTTATGATCTTCCCTTGAAATGAAGGACTCAGAAGAGAAAGAGATCCTGATGCCAAAAGGAAAGGGCCACCCCCTCCACTTCTAGCCAGCAGAACAGTAACCAGAGTGAGGACCACTCCAGCCCCAAAGTGAGCTGCTGTCTATCCCAGTGGTGGTAGGATACTTTCTTTATTTTAAAATTTTAGTGGTGCTTTCTGTGACGAGAAAACATATCTAGACAGAAACAGATTTAAATCCTTTTCTTATTTTACACTGTACACTGCAATGATTATATGAGGATAACTTTGAATAATTAGTCCCCTGGGACCATGATACTGTGTTATCCAAATTCTGTCTTTAATCCACCCTGCAACTGCAGAGAAATAATTCCAATCAGGCTAAAGCCAGTGAAAGGATGCTTTTCCTCTCTATGTCATCACTTAGTCCTGCTATATTTTGTAGCTATTTAATGCTTTGCACACTTTCTTTCAAAATGTTGGATGTACTTATCCCTCTCCAGGCAGCTTTCAGCCACTCTTCCCCAAGCCTGTAGCATTGCATGGGGTTGCTGTAATGCAAGTGCAGGGCTTGTGTGTGTCTTGATTGTGTAGACCATTTCTGCTTGGATTGTAGGTGCTTCATTCTGCTCCCCATCTTTGTCTTCCAGCTCAGGGGGCTGTGCACCCCTAGGACAACTGTTCTTACTGTTACACACTGAGGTAAAGGAGGCCTTTAAGTAAGTACCTCTGGAGTTAAATCCAGTTTGTGGCCAGTCACAAGGGGTGTCCCCCAGGGCTCTGCATTGGGGCCAATCCTGTATAATATCTTTATTGATGACTTGACAAGCAGATTGAGCACACCCTCAGTCATTTTGCAGATGACACCAAGTTATGTGGGAGTGTTGATCTGCTGGAGGGCAGGAAGGCTCTGCAGAGGGATCTGGACAGGCTGGATCAATGGGCTGAGACCAAATGTATGACACTGTGTGCTAGGTCCTGCCCTTGGGTCACGACAACCCCAGGCAGCGCTACAGGCTGGGGGCAGAATGGCTGGAAAGCTGCTGGTGGAAAAGGATCTGGGAGTGCTGGTCCACAGCAACTAAACATGAGCCAGTGCGTGCCCAGGTGGCCAATAGCATCCTGGCCTGTACCAGGAATAATGTGGCCAGCAGGACCAGAGGAGGGGTCATCCCTCTGTACTCAGCACTGGTGAGGCCTCACCTCAAATCCTGTGTTCAGTTTTTGACCCCTAACAACAAAAAGGACATTGAGGTGCTGGAGTGTGTCCAGAGAAGTGCAACAGAACTGCTGAAGGCTCTGGCTGACAAGACTTATGAAGAACGGCTAAGGGAGCTGGGGGTGTTTATCCCGGAGGAAAGGAGGCTCAGGAGCGGTGCTTTTTTGCTTTCTGCTGCTACCCTACAGGAGGTTGCTGTATGTGAGGGTTGGTCTCTTCTCCCAGGTAACAAGTGCCAGGATGAGAGAAAATGGCCTGGAGTTGCACCAGGGGAGCTTTAGATTAGATATCAGGAAAAAATTTTTTCACTGGAAGAATGGTCAGCCATTTGAACAGGCTGCCCAGGCAGGTGGTGGAGTCACCATCCCTGGAGGTATTTAAAAGACGCGTAGATGTGGCACTTGAGGACATGGCTTAGTGGTGGATTTGGCAGTGCTGGGTTAATGGTTGGACTCAATGATCTTAAAGGTATTTTCCAACCTAAAATACTCTATGGCTCTATGTCATAAAGTGGAATGCTGTCTCAAAAATTTTTTGGAAGGCGTTTTGCAAACTTCTCCTCTATTAACTCACCTTTGTGAGTCACAATACCCAGCAGCTGAGGGGCACATAGTATTTGCAAGTGCTTAGTACAGAATTTCCCCTGAACCAGAAAGCTCCATACACATTTTGTGATTTGTTTTTTTTACTTCTGGCCGCACCCTGGGAACAGTCACCAAACAAGGCTTTAAGAACTCAGGGCAGGGACGTCTTTCCACAGATGCATTTATACAGAAGCTGGCACAACAAGGTTTTCAAGTGTCATTTAATAATTATTTGTTACTAATAATTACCACCTGTGCACTAATCATTATGTAGGATAACTTTAACAATTGGTTAGTCCTAAAGGTGCTGTTAATGCCAGGCACTCTGTTTACTCAGGGACTCTACCTAGCAGCCCTGTGGAGCTCCCTGGCCACGTGGCTGGTGGATGCATGCCGGCTAGTCCTGCAGCTGGGAAGAAGCTATGTCAAAGCCTTCTTTCCCTGCCAACAGCAGAAATTGGCTGCTGGAGCAGGCTGGACCAGACTCAGTGGCACCCAGCTATTCCCAGCTTTGCAGTGGCTCCAAACCATCCAAATTAAATGTCGGTCTGACTGAGCTGCTTATACCAGAAATGTTAAATTACAGTGTAAAGTAAACCTCCAGAAGACTTGAATTGCTTAGAGGGTAACTTCACTGTCTCTGGCATCCCATGCATGCTTCCATCATGGTTTTCCTAATAAGACATCCCTGTTTTTTGTTTGATTGAAAAGTACATGCAACCTCCAAATAAAATAAATATGCACATGCTCTGTTCCTATACAGGAATTCTGGTGTTTAATCTGTCCATGTATGTTAATATGTTTGCATATACATGACCAATATGCGTAGCAATATGTGACTGATACATGTTGCCCCCAGAAATTTGAGATTATCTAATTCAAGTTACAACTGCATTTTGGATTCCTGTCTGTGAAGTCCTGTTGCACACCAAAGCTGTTACTGGTACTGATGTCTCCTTGGCACAGAGGGCTTTGAGTCAGAGACAAGGTGCTCTCAGCCCAAACTGTACCTGCTAGAAAGTGTTCCTGAACCAGGCAAGGCTGGCAAACCTCCAGGTTGTGGCTCTGTTCTCATACCAATGCGAGCAGAAATATTAATTTGTTTAAGCAAAACAGACTAAATAAGATAGATAAGAAACCATGAAAAATTCTGTAGTGCATGATTTATTTTGACATCACCGTAGGAGTAAAGCACATCTCGACTTTTCCACATTTGCTCCTAGACTACAAATTAGGAGTTCATCTACTGTGATGCTTAAGTGTCTTCTGTAAAATATTTACTCTGAGTTCGATCAGTTATGAGTGACAGGAAGGTATTAATGTGGCATTTGTAGCATTGAGTGAACATTCCAGCCCAAATCCAGGAAAGAGCTTAAGGCTCGTGCCACTGAGCTGTGATCTCTGGCCAGCCTGATAAAAGGTTTTTAACTTGTGTTGTGTCAAAGAGTTGCTGAGCAGCCTCTGAGCTGGGGATGCAGCACTAAGGCTGCTGCTGTGCCCCATTGATTCCCCATCACCCACAACCTCTTTGAGTGCCTGTGCACCTCCCTTCCCTGTCAGGCAAGCAGTGTTTGGGAGCTCTCTGGGCAAGAGCTTTGTGGGGAGCAGGATAAGCAGGTTAAAACAGTAAGCCTTGATAATTCTTCTCAAGCTCTCTGTTGGTTTAACACTGGCTCCCAGTGTTCATGCAAGGTGGGACAGGGGCAATGAAAGCCTCTTGATCAAGACCAAATTCTTCACCTGCTGTAATTACCTGAACTAATCTCCTGGATTTCACTGCTCCTTTTTTACCAGTTATGAATAAAACAGACCCTTGTTATGGCTGCTAAGCATAACTGCCATAAAAACAGTTTTGTTATCCTTCAGCACCATTTACAAACAGGAAACAAAGTGCCTATTCTTACAGGAGAGAAACACAGAAAAAAAAGGAGTAGGGTGAGAAGGGACTCTCTATGTCCTCAGAAATTAGGCTGAAGGTGGAATACAGGGATTCCCTCACTGGTGAGACACTGGCATATTAGACTGACACGAGGGAAGAGCCTGACTTGGCAGAAGCTGGGCCCTGTGAGATTCCAGCTGTGCTAACTCCGGGTCTGGCTGGGAGATATTCAGCCGAATGCTGTGAGCTGGAGGTACAAGTGTCAACTGATACTGTAGTCAAAAACATACAAACATTGCCCCTGGACAGAAACCTTCCTAGGCTGGTATTAGCAGACAAGTGCATAGTGCTGGCGAAATAAAGGTTAAGACAAGCTTAAGCTGATACTTTGAAGATGTTATGGGCCATATCCTTCTTGGAGAGAGCTGCACTCCAATGGATGCATCAAAAACTCTGCTTTTCTTCATTCAAAGAAAAACCCACCCAAAAAATCCTTGGAAATTTATGGAAAGCTCTATGAGCCCCACAGGCTGGAAGTCTGACTGCAGCTAAATATACTGCATTTAACCCTAATTGCAGAGCATAAAGGGATGCCTGTGCAGCGCACTGCAGGTACAGCAATAAAGAGAAAATGTCCCAGAGTCTGCGCACACCAGCCTGGGTGCTGTGTGCACGTGTTCCGCAGCTGGTATTTTCAGCCTATCTTCCTCTGTGTTGCTCTGAGTGTTCACTTTGGCAAAACCTCTAATTTATGCATGAAATAGCCATTTCCTTGAATGTCATGAGGCAGTTGAATCTAATTTTTCTAATTCATAGTTTCAAACGCTTGTTTGCACGAGAAGTCATGTCTGTGGGCAAGGGGGCTCAACCACACAAGCACAGACCGCTGCACATCTGGACTGTGGGATTTGAGAAGCACCAACAAAACAACAAACCTCATGAAAAGGCTTCAGAAAATAGCATGACCTTTAAATGGAAATATTAGTAATAGAAAAGAAAAAAAAGAAGGAAACTGGAGTCATTTAATTCAAGTGGATTTTCAAATATAATGTAGTTCATGTAAAGTTAATTTCATTGAATGTTAATTTTAATTAGCTCACATCTGTTGCAGATATCCACAGGACTGATTTAACCTGCGAACTGGGACTGCTTTTCCTTGCAGTTCTTTACATCAATTACAAAATCCTACCATACCGTAACGCTACACGCATAGTTGCTTCCTTTGGAAAGGAGCAGGGAGAGGATGAACTATGCAAAATGGACACTGGTCATGTTGCTTAATGTACAGCAAGAAAAGACCTATGTGCTGACAAGAAAACAGCTCTGATGTTAAAAAAAAAGCCTACCCAAAGCTATAACTGGTCTTAATATTAGCCTGTGCAAAATTTTCTGTGGAAATGTGAAATTCAGAAGTACTGGCTGAATGGTCATGGACCACTGATCTCTGTTCTTTCCTTTTTTGTATGCTTGAGACTAACTGAAGTCTGCCTTTCACATTGGTTTGTGATAAGTGAATTTTAAGACTGTGAAATAGTCCCAACTGGAGAATTACACTGAGAACTCAAAAAAGGGAGACTAAGATGATTTTTTTGAAGCCAGGTTAGATTTTTCAAAGATGATGTTCTGCATTGTGACCATTTTATATGGATGTAGTATTGCAATTTACAGGAGTGTTAGAAGAACCGAGATTTGGATGCACTGATTACCATTAACACAACTCTCAAGTGGAATGTGCAGCAATTTAAATTAATGAATCACTAATTTCCTGCTCTTTCAAAGAACTCCCTTTACAGCAGTAAGACTCACAGAAACACGTGGACACATGCCTGCTTATTGAGTGGTGTGGCCTAAAAGTCTCTAATAGGACTGTTAAACTAAACAAGAACAAACATCTGATGCATTTGCACAGTGATGGGCTTTGTTATCTCTGTACCCAAGCGCTGCGCTTCATATGCATTCGTTTTTCAAAGCAGGGCACCTACGGCAGACTTACAGTGGCCCTTAAAGGGAAGGCTTTGACATTTAAGAGATTTCCATTTCTTCCTACACTGAAATCTAAGCCTGACAGACTCATGGGCTAAATTCATTCCTTAAGCCCTTGGCCCAGTGATAGAACTTACCTGAAGCAGAAGATGGAAAGGTACAGTGTGCTTTATAGAGCTGATCAAAGATCCCCCAGAAAGTGCTGAAGCAATTAGAAATTAATGATCTGCTTTCATGGATAGGAAAAGTGGATGTTTTAATTGCATCAATTATTCACCACCCATTATTTGGGAGAAGACTTTTATGTCTAGGTGGTTGGGGAGCCTATCTATGCATGTTAAAATCAGCTGAGTTTCCCATTATTTTTCTGTGAACACCAAGTTAGCTTTGCTGATGGTTCAAATCAGAGGTGGAAGAGCCTGCCGAAATTTAGAGCTGGCAGCTACTGTGTGGCTCCTTCCCTACTGAAACTCAAAAGAAATTAACAATGTGGTAGGAAATTGATCCTTACTGAAATAAAGAGGAAGATCGGTCTTTAAAAAGAGGAAAACCAGACAAACACCTGAAGGAGAGGATGTACAGATATATACTATATTTTAACTTACTAATACATTATTATGCAGCAGAAGATAACACACACAGAGGGTGCTAACATAAGCCATTTCTTCTTGTTATTCTTCCACTAAGGTAAGAAGCATCATTGTCACTGACTAATCCATCAGCCTTTTCACATCCATTTCTACCCACACACAATGTGGTTTTGGGGACCTGTGTTTTTGCTAAACCATTCCTTGCTGCTGAGAAAAAGCAGTGTCCACCAAGTTAACAGGAAGGGAGCTCATCTCTGCTCAGTCCTTCTCCAACCTTTGGGGATCCCTGTGTAACTCCTGTGCTGCTGGATGGCTTTAAATGTTTCAGGAGGGGAGTTCATAGTCCAGGCTATAGCATTTGTGGTGTCCCTTACAGACTTGAGGCTGAATTTCTTCTTAGTTAACATTAATGGGCTTGCATGTGTTGACATGAGTACAGGATTTGACCTGGGAAACGTCCAAGTAGGCTACCTGAAAGGGTGAATGTTGGTGCTGATCCATCAGCCAGCTTGATGACACCGTTGGCCATGGGTGAACCTGAGATATTTAAATGACATCTGGGAACAGTCCCTGCTTGGTGGATGCTGTGCCTGGCAGGGGCCATTTGCATTATTTCATATGGAGCTGATTCCTACAGCACATCCGATCTTGTGAAATAGCCTGGACAGACCTGGTATCTCCAGAAAACGCAAGATGTCCTTTTCTCAAGCTGTTTCCTGAAATAATCTGTATTTCCTGCAATGCTGCTGTCAGCCTGCTGTGGCTGGCATGAAGAGCTGCTATCACACATAACCCATGCCTGAACCCCAAATCCCCCCGAGACGCAGTTGCCACGCAGTGATTTAAGACTCCTTAAGCAGAGCAGGAAGAGATCAGAAAAACAAGGAAAGCCTATTTGCAAAGCTAAAGAAAGACGTCATTTAGCTGGGGCGGGAAAAGCAACATCTGAGCAGCACCTGGAGGCACTGCCAGGCACAGGCACAGGACAAGTAAAGTGATAAAAAGCCCCAAGAGCAGAGGAGCTCTGAACCTCTGCAAACACTTTAAGGCTTGTCAGCCCTGCCAAGTGCCCTGGACCAAGGGATGTCCTTCTGTCTTGGGGTGATTCTATGACAATACGGTATTCCCCATCACCTGCTTGATCTCTATTGTACCTTTAAGTTGCGAAGGGGGAGAGAGAAGGCGGGGGGACGCTGCGTGGCTGGCTTGACCTTGCAGTTAGGTATTGGCATGCTTCTTCTGCAGGCAGTGTTTCTGCCAGGTAGGAGTTAGGAGGAGAGAGTATTTTCCTCTCTAGCTCTTTGGCTTTCAGCTGAAAGGGACTGCAATCTGCCTCAGCAGCTTCTGTGCCTTTTTGGACTGTTTTTGGCTTGCTTCTTTGTCCAAGACCAGCTTATCATCTCCAGGATGCTTGGCAGGACTCTCCAGGGGGGGCCGCCAGACCCTTGCCCAGCCATAGGACTGCGGGAGCAGCTAAGTTTTACAGACAGAAGGGACTATATAAAATCCACCAGCCTCCTCTTGAATGGATGAGTGGGGGTTCAATATCCTTTTTTGCCCCGTGCCTGCAGGAGACTCTGTTTGTTAAATAAACAGGTTTTTTTTTCACTTTGATTTGAGAAATCATTTTCCTGAACCTGTGGGGGGAGGGGCTGCCAAGGCCTGCTTGCCTGGCAGGCAGGAGAGAGAGACGTCCTTTTCAGGTTGTTTCCTCCTAAACTTGTGTCCAAACCGGCATACCTTCCAAAACAGTGAGATGATCCAGGGAGAGGGGCTACATTTAACAGCGCTGCCTCAGTGCTGCCTATTGTCACTAAAACTTCTCCACAAAGTTATGAGACTTTGTCTCAGTTTCTGCTTCCTTCCCAAACTTATCACGTTGGGAAAATTACTGGTACTGTCCCATCCCAAAATGATACATGTTTCTGTGTGTTTGCTATGGCACTAGAGCTGAATTGTAATGGGGTTTTTTGATGAAAAGCTACAGTTGGTCTTGATGATGCGAAAGGTCTTTTCCAACCTAAATTATTCTATGATGAAATGGCAAAAATTGGCATCAACAAACAGATTTGTTGTGAATTAATTTTTTGCTTCTTTTTTAATAGAAAAAAAATAATTGCAGGGAAAATCTTGAAGTTTAAAAAAGGATAAATGTCATTCCACTGGTGTGAGTTGTCCCCTCCCTTTGAAGGGTTTTGGTGTTGGGCCATCAGTTGTGTACTGCTGGTGCTCCTCTGTAAGGTACTGGATGTAAGGAAATGTACTAGGGAAAAGCTGTGTGACAGATGCTAGGGACTTTTGGCTCCTCAGCTACCTGCTCCAACTGGGGCCACAGCATCTTTCCAGGCAGCCCCTGGGGACTCCATATTTTGGGATGAGGCATTTTGCATCTTCCTTTTCAAATTCCCTCTAGCTGAGAGGCAATGCCTTCCTCACTCTTGGAGCATTTTCCCTGGATTGCTTTGAAATGCCAGAGGCACATGGAATTTCCTCAGCTGATATGCTGCAGCTCCTCACACATAGCTTTTGGGATCTCATGTGGTCAGGAGCAGCCTCAGCAATGTCGTTCTCCATGACTGAGTCCAAGCAATATCCACTCCTGCTTCCAAATGCCCAGCAGGATCAGGAGGACTTTTAAAACTAGGAATGTGGCCAACAAAATATATATTTAAGGTTGCAAAAGAGGACACCCCCAGCAACAGTAACCTCAAAGGCAGTAGAAGGAAGTTGAGGGGAAAGTCTCAGGCATCCATCAGGACTGTGCTTGATGCCATCCCTCACACCCTTCTCTGTGTGGACTGAAAAGCCATATGGCTCCCTGCTTCATTGGGCTCAAGCTTTGATGCGAGCCTGGCGAGATTTTAACCAACACCTCAGCAGCTCTGAGACACCTCCTCAGTACAGAAGAAGAGCTGCACTTCTTGACAGAGGTGCCTAAAGGTGTGAATTTAGGCAAGGATGCATGTTTGGTGATGGCATGGCATATCCCTCTGCCTTGAACTGGCATACGATCATCTTTCTTTTTTTCTTTCCACCTACATGACTGGATTTCTCTGTCTCCCAGAGCAGTGAATCAAGGAAGAGCAAAGCTTGTGGATGTGGTAGCCAAGAGGTTTCAGAAACACAAGACAGGATAGAAAGAGTCCCACAGGTTCCTTTAAAAAGGAAAAACAAGGCAAAGATGCAGGGGAGGCAATGAGAAAAGGAAAAACTAGAGATTTTACAGTTTTAAAGCCAGATGCTGGATCTGGTGTGGCCTGTTTCATAAGCACTGCATGCCAGGTGTTGGCAACAGCACTGCGGGATCTTGTCAGCCAGAGAGTGGAAATGGTGGCCAGGGCAAACATGCTAAATTTCATAGTCAGAAAGTTAGAAGGCAGAAAATGCACAATAATTTATGGGAACCTAAAAATAACACCTACAAGACCCTTTTAACATCAGGCAATTTCTAGCTCTTAAAAACTAGAAGACAGGTTTCTGAACATTGTTAACGGCAAGCCCATATAATCTTACATTGTTCACATGTGAAAAGAAATCCTTACTGTAAAGACAGAGATGTATTAGACAGACATGGTTAAAGAAGTTCTAGAATGAGTCTTTAAATATCACCTTGTTATTGTATCAATCATTTAAGGTCCTCATAATATACCACCTATATTAGCATTTTATGCCTTATGATAAAAGTATAGATAGGAAGTATCTATTGATTTGTTTAGAATCTCCTGCATAGCCTAAACCCAAGCAGATCACTCTCAGCTTAGGGACCAGAAATTGTCCCAGACTCATGTCCATGCTCCTGTACACATTTACTCATCAGGAAAGCAGAAACAGTTGCTTTCGATGATCTCATTAATTAGGTCTTAGGCAAAAAATCAAGTTATTGTGGCACCTTGGCAAGCTCTGTGTATCATCAGAGCCATCGCGTGTGTTCTCTCTGCTTGCAGGAAGAACTGAAAAAAGAATAGGTTGGCCTGAATTTCATGTGCATTCGTGCGTTTCCTAATGATCTGGTTAGTGTGTCTGAAAGGCGCTGATCTTCCCCTAATCTGCAGAAACTGGCTGCCCTTGCTCTGTTTCTCAGCTGAATCAAGGCTCATCTGAAAACTAGAGATTCTATGTTCCTCCAGGCTCTGCCACCCAGCTGCCACCTGGATCTTCACCTGAAAACAAAATTCGTCCAGGTTCGTCCTTGATCCTGGCACAGAAAACCCTGGCAGTCTCCTGGCTCCTAATTTTAATATGCTGGAGAAATTAACCCCTTTCCTACGTATTAACAATAATAAATAAAAACTTCTTGGTCACATGGTCAAAGTTAAGAGACATATTGGCCAAAGTGACAGATGATAACAATCTATTCAAACAGCCACTTAAACAAGACTGCTGAGTGCATCTCTATCCTCCTCTCTATGAGGCATTGGGAGCGATATTTTACATGAGACTTGGCAGGGAATCAAAAACCAAGAACGTGTTCTCTTTAGCTCTATGAGCAGCTAGAAGCCCCTTGACAACTCTGTAACAGCCCTTTATCTGTGTAAAGCAGACAACAGCCTCTCTCAGAGCAAGAGGTATTTCACTGTGGCATCGACCTGAGCAAGCTTTCATGCTGCCACTTCATAGCACTGTCACTATTTACTTTAGAAACCTTCAGCTTTAAAAGCTTTAGAATATGCCTGGAAACAGAGCCACAGCCATTTTTCCTGCTGTCCTGAGATGGCCTTGCTCCATTGGAACTATTGGGGCTCTGTAGGCTGGCAGCAGCTGGGGGAAGAGGACTCAGCTTGTGCCTGCCCCATGCAGCTTCTGTCATTAAAGCCCATCTCCTGCCTCACAGAGAAATGCAGGAAGGGTGATTTCTTCACACCACATCGGCAGTGACCCTTTTCTCTCTCTTTACATTCTAGTGTTGATTAGGAAACAGAACCATGGAAGAGTTGGAACAAACGTTACTGTGCAGGGATGCAGGCTGCAGCTGAATTGAAAATTCATTTAAGGTTTGAATTCCCTGTATTTCCTCTGGAGATCCTTCCTGGGGTTTTGAATCCAGGGTCTGATGCACGAGGACCTCAAAGGGGTGACCAGGTTCAAAGTGCAACTCATGCAGTCCCTCACACTGCACGTGGGCACTGGAACCTTCAGCTGTCCTTTAGTGGGAACATGATGGCTATTATTGTGGACATATCCCTTGAAAATACACTTCCAAACCAAAATGACTCATTTCAAATATGCGGTTATGTGCTCTCATCATTCACAACAGAAGCCCTTCCTTGGTAACACTGAACAGGTCGAAATCATTTCAGGTTCACAGCCACGATACTGGGGAGAGCAGCGACTCCAAACCAGGTCTCTCTGGGCCTGGAGCAGACACCCATTCTCCACACATGTTGCCTAATAATATTATCTCTCGTGGGCTGTGGTGCCTCCCTAAAATACACTCGAATTAATTTTGTCCTCTAAAGAGATGCCAGATGATGTCAGACATGCAGCCTGAACATTTGTCCCCACTGTGTGTGCCACTGCACCAAACATTTTTTCTGGGCAGAGACACCTACTCTGGTTCTGCCATCATCTACGCAAGGTGTCCAGCACACCTGCAGGGTGGTTTTTTATGGACTAGAGCAACTTTGAAGGAATAAACTGAAGTGCCTGAAGCCAGCATAAAGGCTAAGCATGTGGCAGGCAGCAAGTAGGATGCTTTACCATGCAACAAGATCGTGAAAATCAGTGATTTCAAGCTAAGAAAGAGAGGATAGGGAAATGTTTTTATCTTTGGGACCCAGCTGGAGCTCCCTGTAGATGTCTCTTGGCAAATGGTTCCCTTATTTTCTCTCATAGTGGTCATAACTGCATTCTTTACTCCTCCTTTTCCCACGTGAAAATATTACTTAAAATAAGACTCAATTCTCCACAGAAATACTGAAAATTCAGGTGCCAGAAAATGAGATCTTTTCATTAGCAGTCAGTGTAGCCTTCATACAAAATCGACTTTCATAGTTACTTTTTGTAATTTTTGTAATTTTTGTAATTACCCCATGTAATTACACAGCAAAGCCCTGTTTAACATCTCACTACATAATGGAAACTTTCTATTTCAAATCAGATTAATGTTAAGAGTTACTCAGACATTTCAAGAGATAATAGCTGTAATTAAGGTGTTTCTAGTGATAGGTTCCTATTATAACATGGCAGAACATTCCCTGATAGTCTTGCTGACTGCATTAGTCACAATTGTTTTCATTAATATTGACACTATTCTCTTACCAGACAAACAGAAAAGGAGATTAATAAAAATACTGTGCTGGTTTCCTAAGCTCTGAACTCCTCTTTTGGACTGATGCTCAATTCTTAGCTTTCAGTTGGAATAAGGAGCAGTTTTTGTAAGATGTGCAGGCAGCTTCACACCTGTTATTTAAAGCAATATCGTGAGAACAAAGGGAGATAATTTTTTTTTTTAATCTGAAAAGAAAGCACTGGTGAAATTTAAATGCTACAATTCCTAAACATCTCATTTGTTTCCAATTTGTGTGTCAGTGATGTGAGATTGCTGGAGTGTGTTGAGACTGGGGAATGAGGTGAGTGTGTATATGTGGGCTCTTTATCTCGGGGAAAAAATTGCACAGACCAAGGCACAACTGGCACGTGAGAAATTTGGGATTGTGAGGCCGTCTCAGGAAAATGGGGGCCTCCAGTGGCAGGTCCCTGTGGTGATGGCTTGGGATGAGCAAAGAGTGTGTTGAGTTTCAAAATGATGGAAGAAAAGAGACCTTCATTTCCGGTAGAACCAATGAAGTTAAACAAGGGACAGCTTTGAGTTAAAAAGCCCTATAAATGTTAATTTTTCATGGCTATCAGTCCTACACAGTTGACTGAAGCTGTCAGAGTCAGGTTCTCCTGAATGAAGGTGTCATGGCAAGTCATCCAGATAAAAGCTATGTCAAGTACCAAAAATGAGAAGGGCCAAGAAGAGCAGGGAACATGACAGGAGTGCAGGCCATGATCTCATACAACCCACAGTGAAAAGGGAAGCAAAGGAACAGCTGTGCTCTGAGGAAATTCACACATTGATTTCCAGATCCAGCAGTTTGCCAGTTAAACAAGCAAAGGAAGAAAACCAACGGTGAAAGTGCACATTTGAGAGCACCGTGCATATTGACCACTACACCTGTGGCTGCTAAATGTGCTTTGGAAATATATCTATGAAATATGATGAGTCAGTTAAAAGTTTATTTCAGTAGATTTGCATACTATGAAGAGATAGAAAACTGTGAATCCCTTAACCCCAGTTTTATAAAGAAAAACATGGAAATACCAAGGGAAAACTATGTTTGCAAATATTTTTATTCACTTTCTGCTTTCAAATACTAGTTACCACGATGCAGCCTCCTAAAAAGTGAGTGATAACCACAGAAATCGTTGCTGTTTTCATCTATCTAATGCAAAATAATGATTTTTGTGTAACCTTTCAAATGCGAAATATTGTCTTGTGTTTTGTACATAGGAGTACATAGAAGTACCCTTCAAATTTGCAAAATGGAAAACAGCTATACTTTATCAGATGCATTGCCCAGCTTTATATCTACAGGAACCTAAAAGGTTGAAATCACCACAGCCTGAGACCAAAGGACCTTGTAGATGATTATTAAAGTGAAAAAAATAATTAAAAAAAAAAAGAGGAAAGCTTGCAAGGAACAGGTCTTCTCTGCAAGAAGTCTCAAATGCCTGTTTCCTGCCTTAATGTTGATTTTCAGAGGCAACAAGTTTATGAAACAATGTCTCACTAGTAATTGCCTTGCTGAACTTTGTAATGTGGGCTCAAATCCCATTGCACCTGACATTTTGTTTTGCTTAGAGGGGATCTGCAGCTGACTGAGGCTACTGGGACAGGGCTCTCCCTTATGGTCCTTGCAAACAAGACAGCATGTATGTCTGTTTTCCTGCTCTCTGGTTTCTGGCCAGAACACAATAAAAAACCCACAAACCCTCATGGGAATGGAAAACTAACTAACTAAAAAAAATCATAAAACTTCACTCTCTGAGTTCTATATATAACGTCTTAATCCATGATTCCAAATTACTTCTTGCTAATGTATTGCAAAATGCTCTTTTAAACTCACTTACTGGAGGCTATGCACTCACTTACTAAAACCTAGTAAAAGTAGTTGTGTGAAGCCTCTGGCAAAATCAGTATTTTAAAAAAAATATATCCCAGACTTGTACAAAAGAAGCAAAATACATTGTGACACCGACATCTCAAATTCATCACTGCTCAGTGTCTGTTGTATAAAACTTATTGGCTGCAGAGGATGTGAAAAGCATAGGGTTTCAATAAAGAGGAAGTGTTGTATAATTCTTGAAAGGAGAGCTGTGGTTGTATAAAGTCCTTAAAAATTAGATTTCCCTTTAGGCTAAGAATTGCTGCAGTTTTGGTGAGGCAGGACAGGATACGCTTGAATTTATACTTCAATAAACAACAAAAAGTTCTACTGATATGAGTAGGATTAAACAGAGGAGAAAAAAAAAATAGACCTGCCATCACTGAGAAATACAAAGACCAAAAAGACCCTGTATGTGGAAATATATTGAAGGGAGTGGTACAGAAATATCTCCCATGCCCAAAGAAATAAAAACTGTAGTCTAAGAAAATAATAATAACAATTAGAATGATATAAAGACTGAAGGAAAAGAGAGAAACAGAAGAATATACTTAAAGGCATAACTCTTTATGCTGATCAGTCACATCCTACATCCTATTTGAGGTACAATAAAACAATAGTTTGTATTGTACCCTGCTAAATTTGTGACAAGTTTTTCAAAGATGATGATAAAGCATGTCTGATAAACAGCAGTGTGGGGGATTTCTCTGCTGGTGGTCCTGCACTCCTGACCACAGCTCTTCCTTTAGAGGAGTGTTGAGCATCCATGAGTAAAACTGCATCCCTGCTGGCTTGAGGAGTTAACGCTAAGGCCTGATTCCTTCTTTATGGTTTTTCTGAACCATTGTAAAGCTGTGTTATTGTGGTTGTGATTTGTGTTGCTGCCAGGGTGATAAAAAGCAGTTTCAGAGTTTAAAGCCCTAGCTCTGTGGTGGAGTTAAACAAGCACTTAGCCCTTGTTTGATCTGTGAGATTATCATCAATGAAAATAGAAAATGAGCATAAGTTAAGTATGTTCTTAAGAGCTTTATGTAATCCATGTTTACATCTCTATTCATGTCGACTGAAGGCAATTTCTGATTAATTTTTATAAAACTGAGTATAATGGGAATGTTTCATTGTGCTGCTTGGTGCAGAAAACATAACCAGAAAGACCCTAGAAGTGTCAAGCATGGGTCTGTCATATGTAGGAGACAGAAATTTTGAAATGTGAGGAATTTTTGCCAACAACCCTTCCTCCACAATTTTCTCTTAAGAAATGAAGAAAGAATTATATGGGCATGATAACATAGGCATGACACTTTCTGAATATTCAGTCAAAGCCTTTGGAATAGGGAAATATGTGGCACAAATGATGCTGTTGCTATCGGGCTCCGGGATGACACTCATGGCCCAGGAGTGATAGGAAGGTTTAAATTCAGTAAGGGTTACAAGAACCTACCAGCTCTAACAGATTTTAAAAAAACCCAAGCACGCGTAGGAGCTTTGCTCTCATCAGGCTTCTGTCCTTCCAGTTTTCTGGTTTATTGAAACCTTGTAGGTTATTTCAGTTTGAGTCAGAAGAGAGGTGTCCTCCAGAAGAGATGCTACTCTGTGGCTTCATCCTGAGTGTTACATGTGTGAGGGTGACACATAAACCACATATGGTACGTGTGGTTTCCCCATGGAAAGGATCTACCATGTTTCACTGCAGATTTAAATCCCACAACTGATAGGCATCACAAAACCTCTTTCCGTTTGATGCATCTTACATAAAAGGCTACTATGTACATTCTGCCAGCCTATGGCAGATGGCTTTCTGTACATAACACATAAACTTTGGTGTTACTGAATTTCTGTAATTGCCATTTTATTTCTGCACAAATACACTGTCATCCATCCAATATTTTAAATGCACAAAGCACAGTGTTCACCAACGAATTCACACATATAAAGTGTCCATCAGGAACACCTAGTAGCTGCCCTCCGAGAGCACTGAGGGGATGTTTTTGAGGAGAAGCTTGTTCCTATCCTAGGAGAATGGGCAAGGCAGCATTTCATGAGGGCAGAAGAACAGCAGCCTCTTTTCTGAGCAGCTCATCTGCAGGTGGGCAGAGACATTGCTAAGGGGAGCCACAAGTGGCAGCAGCAAGTAAACACCACAAAGGAGTTGGTGGAGTGAGGAGGCCCCCGTGCAAATCCCACTCTCTAGCCTGGCAGCACAGTGCCTCGGCTCCCCACCGCTCCCACAGCAGCACAGCAACACTTCTACAAGGAGCAGCAGGCAAATCTTTCAAGGGAAACACAACCACAAGCACTTTCCCAGCTATGGGTTAATTTTCAGCCCGAGACACAAAGCTAGTTCCGATTTCTGAATTTTCCCATCCTTGTTCACATCACAGTGGTTGAGCAGGATCTGGCGGAACTTGTCCAGGTCCACCCCGCTAATGCTGGGCTGCAGGCAAAGAGAAAAAACAGTGCTGAGAGAGAAAATGGCTCTGGATTTCCCCAGCTTGTAAAACAGCCCACCAGGCAGCAACTGGGAAATCCACCCAAGGAAGAGTGACCAAAAGGCCCCACATCATCTCATATGCAGTGGGGATGCAAACAGAAGAGGAAAGGGTGCCCTGCAAAAGCAAAAGGGGCACGGGACTGTGAGTGACTGTATAGAAATGCACCATGGATTTTGTCCTCAGCCAAGGCCATCAGTATCTGATCCATATAAAAGAAAACTTCAGAAAGTTGTGCAATGCAGATTCCTGCTCTAGATGTGCTTTCATCTAGTTTCCTCTCTCAAACCTGCTGTTCTCAAACCTGAGAGGACTAATGTGGTATTTCTGTCATATACTCCTATTTTACAGGCTAGTCAGCAATGTAAGTGTACCTTTTGTGGATCAAGTTCATGTTGAAGACACATTTTACAGGCTACACAGCCTCTGTATGCTCCTAACGATGTACTGCATGCTCTGCTTCCCACATTCTCAGGAGAGGATCAAATTCACATGGCTTGTGGTGTCCAAGGGCAATGCTGATGAAGGCCCTTAGGCAAAGTACAAACTTTCCTCCTTTACACACACTCACACGCAGCAGAAATCCAGCCTCCTGCCCATGCCCACACCTCTCCCCACACACTACATGGCCAGAACACACACATGCAGCCATCAGCACACAGCTGCCATTCTCTGCTCTCTCCTGAATGGATGTATGTGCCAGCTCAAATTGTGTGGAAACGAAACGGCTCAGGCTCAGAGGAAGCTAAAGATCAGATTCTATTTGGGTCCAAACTCTATCTTGGACTGCATCTGGAAACTCAAGATAATCCAATGAAGACAGACTCTTCTGTCCATCAGGAGCTGAAGAGACACAGTGGGTACAGTATTCTTGATTGAAGATAGACCTCAAGGAATTTTCAATTGTAGCCCTGAGATGAACTAATGAACCATGAGGTCATTCTGGTGAGAACCACATCCACACAGAAAATAGAAGAAAGAAATTGTGATGACTCATCCATATCAACACAGTTTGTCATGCCATAACATCAGCCTAATTCAAAGTACGAACTAGAATGGACCTTTTAAAAATACAGTTGCTGAAGGAAGCTGTATTAATTTGTGAGGCAGAATTTCTGTGATATGGTGAAGTGCTCTACAGTATATATACTGAGATGGTGACATTCCCTTCTGCTGATGATCAAGCTAAAATTTGACTCTATGTTCTAACTAGTCTCTCTGTGTGTGTAACATTTCCAAAAGCACTGATCTTTAAGAAATAGAGAGTATTAAGAAACAGAGCCATGAAGATACCTTGACCAGTTCCATCATGTCTTTGACAAACCCATCCACTTCTGGGCCTTCAAGTGCTCCTGTTTTACTCTGAAAGAAGGAATAAACATCAAAACTCCCCAGTGAGTGAAAATCACTACAGCATTTACTGGTCAGTACCATCACCTGGTCACCATGCTTTGTAACATAAAGTTAATAGAATCATAAAATGGTTTGGGTTGGAAGGGACGTTAAAGATTATCCAATTCCAACCATTCCACTATGGCCAGGGACACCTTTCACTAGCCCAGGATGCTCAAAGTCCCATACAACATGGCCTTGAACACTTCCAGGGATTGGAAATCTACAGCTTCTCTGTGCAAACTTGTTCCAGTGCTTCACTACCCACATAGTAAAGAATTTCTCCCTAATATCTAAGATCCCTTTGTTTTTCCCAAGCCATCTCTTCCCACCAAATGGAAGCAACGTCTCGCACCACCCTGAGGGAGTTGTGTGACTGTCAGAAGGGAGACTGAATTGGTGATGTCTAACAGGCACTTAAATGGGCATGTCTGTCCTGAGCCAGACTCTCTAAGCAACCATGGGCTCAGTATTGGAAGAGGGTTTCTTTTTCAACGTGGTGGTGATGCCGGTCCCGAACTGCCAGAGACTGTGAGCACTAAAGCCACCACCTCCTCTGCCTCCCTTGCATCTCCTGCAGGAAAACTGCTAATGCAGCAGCACTGGCCACGGCAATGGAGAAAATCAAAATGAGTCCTTGCCACAAGATCTCTGAGCATTGCTCCTCTCTGTCCCTACTTTACCCCTCCCAGCCTGGGATGTGGGCTTATGGGCCATGGGCTCAGGCACAGCTGCCACTCGTCAGTGACTCCAACAGCACCCAGCAGGAGGAAGAACTCTCATCAGCACATGCTAAATCTGTCATTTACAAACCAAAAGGGAATGAACTGACTCATGGGACTCACAACGTCATAGTGTGCAAATATCTTCTCAAAATCTCTCCTCCTTTCTTCCGTGCTGCAAGCCTGCACACAGAGAGGACAAACAAATGAAAAATTAAAGCAAAATTTCCAGTTTGGGCACAGGTCGTTTTAGCTGAGAGAGACAGGATCAATGTATCAAAAATTAGTGCTACTTACATCCATTTTAAACTGTAGAAGGAAATTTTCCTGGAGCGCCAGAATCCTGAATCGAGAGATTTAAATTATGATCTTTTCACTTTATCATCTGCACACAAACTGTTCTGAGCTCTCCTTGCTTGTAAAGCAAAGGCATGTTAGATTAAAGGCCTATAAAAGAGAAAATTGCCTGTGGGGTTATTTACAGAGGGCTGTTGTGGGAACACACGCCATCCTCCCTGACTGGGCACAGAGGGTGCCCTTTGGTTCACCACAGACATGCCTGTTAGCACCATTGCTTCTCCCAGAGCACTTCTGGTGGTCCTGCACAACAGAGGGTGTCAGCTTCCGAAGCAAGAGCTACCAGACAATCATTCCTTGCAACTGGATTGCTGTGCTGCATTAAAGAAAGTGTGATTTATAGCTCTCTGTTGGAGGGAGACTAGGTGGTTGTAAAAGTAAAGGACAAAGTAATACTGGCCTGTGCACCAAGACTGGCAGAATTCCTCTCTTTTCATCTCCTAAAGCCTGTCAAGAACTGATAAACCCTTTTGTCTCTCACACTGCTCTGTTAACCCTGCGATTTTTAGAGCCCATGACACAGGGCATGCTGAGTTGTGTCTGCACATGGAGGGATTTGGGGTCTGAGAAATGTTCTCAGACTGGAGGAGAGCCTCAGATGGCCTGGTTTCCAATAGGGAATTGTATTTAAGAGAAAATTGTAACAGCAACCCCCTTTGGATATTCTCCATCCTGCCTCAGGTTGCCCTCATATATTTCATGGTCAAAGGGAACTGCTGTATTGCACTGCAGTTATTTGTGCTGGCGTTTGTCGTGATCCCAAGCAGAAAGTAACAGTGGCAAACCAGCACCTCTCTCCTCTACCCTCTAAACTGGTGGTTTAAGACTGTATCTGCACATTTAAACTCCTATCCAACCAATGCACACAGTTTTACAGAGAGAGGCATACTCTCTATCTCTAGGCAGTGAAAATCATCAAAAAGCCTCTGAGGTATCTAGGTCAGAAAAGAGACAGAGGCCCATGACTGAGTCCCCAGCTTCATTCACAAGCATCTCACCTTGGCTCTCCAAATTCTTTCCTACTGCCACTGCCAAACCTTTTTGTGGTGTCACTTTCATTATTCAAAATGCAGTAAAAGTTCTTTGCAATCTCTCCTGCATATAATGATGAAAAATAAATGCATCTCTGTGACCCTATAGAAAGGATTGTCATCCTTCTTTTGGAGAAACAGAGCCACTGGTTGCTTTGCCACCTCCTGGGAAACACCTCAGAGGTAACACTGATTATGCCAGAGCACACTGATGTTGTACAGGCAGCTCCTGGCATTGCTCCTATCACTGGCTCAGATTATTGCAACGGGGACCATGTGTTGGAGAGGTGGGATCAGAGCAGATTTAATTCAAAAGGAGGTAGAATTCAACTGCACGTCCCTAGAAGGAGGGCATCACCTTGTGTGGATCTACCACTGTGAGCTGAAACACCCCATTAACACTATTAAATCCTACCTTGCCAGGTCATTCAGGTCCAGCCGTCCATCGTTGTTTCTGTCAAAGATTTTCATCTATAAATCAAGAAGACAGAGATAAAATAGATGGGCCATGAGGAGAACACACATACAAAAAAAAGCCAATACACATTTTGCTCTGCCCTGTGCCCTCCTCTCTGCTTGCTTAGGGTGCTTGCCCATACCCCAGGCAGCTTGGCATCCTATGCCAGCACCAACTGCAAGGGTGGCACAAGGGAAGAGCAAAACCAGCTTCCCGACAGCAACAACCCAAAGCAATCAAATACCAGCACCGCTCCCTTCCCACCTTATATGGGGATAAAGCAGGCCTGCAGAAAACACCTTCAGAAACTAAATACTGACGTTGCCTTGGCCACGAAAAAAAATGCCAAAAAAAGAGGGAAACTTCTAAACACTTCCTCCTGTACTCCATCCTTACCTTTGACTGTTGCTATGGCTATTGAGGCACAAATGCCACCTTCTAATCTGTACTCAGGTCAGGATTTTACACCACTAAAGCTGTGGTGCTTGCTTGGCTCAAGGCCTGCTGTTGGAATGCACCAAGACTGGGAAGAAGGCTGCCAACATCAAGAGGTTAATCTGTGTGAATTCAAAACTTATCCTTTCCTTTTCCTGAATAGCATCATTTTGATGAGCCATCATGAAAAAATATTTATTCATATGTTGTATTTGGTTCTGCATTTCTCTTCAAGGCACAAAAAAGGTTCTTTTACAAGAAAAGGGGTGGGGGGGATGTTTAATGAGTTGCCAACTCGATTAACTCATGGGTCAGAGTTTTAGAAAAAATATATTCCACATTGTGTGTGAGGGGAAGATGAATATTTTACTATGACAGATTACCTTTCATTGTCAATCTTACCTTGATAGATCCCATTTGCTTGTTTAGTGGTTGTGCAGAGTACTTGGCTCACTACAGATCTTTTGTGTATTGCAGAGCTGCTGGAGAAGGCCTGGACCAGCCCCTATCTGACAAAGCTCAGAGGGACAGGATTATCCCCTATGACATAGCCTGAATGTGTGGGAGCCAGCAGCATGACCTGAGCACTTCCCAGCAGTGGAGCCAGGGCAGAGCCTAAAAATCATGTGAGAAAAGGTAGCATCTGAAGAGCTGCCATTTCTCAGGGAGAATTTGCCTGTTTTGCCAGCGCTGCCTCTTCCCTGCTCCTTGCTCAAGGGAGGCAAGGACAGCAAGTCCATGGTAACCCTTTATTGTACCACATATAGATTGAGATTCTGCAACAGATTCTATACCATTAATTATTCTGAGTATTTTACACTCATCAGGTTTGGGTGGAATTTTTGAAGAGACATTTGGTATGGGCTCACTTTTCCTCCCACTGAAAGACAGTATAAAAGTCCTATGAATGATTGAAGGCCCATATTGAGATATTTGGAAAAATGACATCATGAGAGACACGTGGCACAAGGAAAGCTATTTTCCTGTTTTTAACTGGCCTCTGCCAAACATGTGCTCTGTGCAGAGCTACAAATTGACAGAGGAAAGACTTCTGAATCTTCCTTTGCTCTAGAGCTGGAGAGACAAATAAAGCTGGCAAGTCATCCTGAGGACTTCCCTCTGGTTGCATCAGTCCAAGTTGTCCCTTTCCAGCTGATCTAACTTCTTGCATGCTGCTTCCTGCCCCATTAGCTCTCCCACAGCAATATGGCACTTTTCCCTGGTGGGACAAGGCTAGAGGAAGGGATGGGAACAGAAGCTGCCTTTGCTGGTGCCACCAAGGAGAGAACTGTCCTTGCAATGACAGCTTCCCACTGCCATCAGAGAGATAAACCCGAGCTTTTAGTTCTTGGCTGATAAAGGAGTTATTCTGCAGGTCATAGAAAATTATTAATGTTCTTTCTGGAAAGAAAAAATCCCAGATAAGACTTTAAAAGCCTCTCTCCAAATAGAACATCAATGCCTAGCCTGGTTTTGTCTGTTGAGGAGAGAGAGAAATATGCCTACAATTCCACTTTTGCACACTCTCCACCACAGGTGACTTTGCAACATCCAGCGTACATCATTGCTCTAAAAGATGCTGCCTAAAGGAAGCTTATGGAGACAACCACTATTTAGATGGCTAGAGAAAATACCAGCATGTGGGTGGTGGGAATACCATAGTACTTGGGCTCTACAGTAACTTCAGTGCTTTTGAAAATGTCACTCTAAATCCCTTGGTTTAGGCTACCTAGGAGCATTAGTTATCCACATGGTCTGCAGGAACCCACCACAAAGCAGTGCAGCTGGTGCGGTGAGAGAGAGCAGCATTTGCTGGGGAAGGACAGCTCTTGGTGGGAAACACCCAGGAGCTCCCAGGAGCTCTGCTGACAGGTCAGGGTAGCTCTGGCTGAAGGCACTGGTGTTTGGTTCATACAAAGATACAGTATCCTTACCAAACACACTAAAACTTATGGCCTTCAGCAGTCTTTGTGCTTCACTTGGATTCTCCTACATGTTTCTGAGCTCCTGAAAGCATGTTTTATTTTCTCCCATTTCTGGTGCATCTCAGAATTACTGTCTTGAGACTAAAATTTGGTGCTTCAGCCTAGACTTCAAATTCAGATGTGTTTTTCCCTCTGTGATGCCTCAGAAAAGCAAACACTGAGTTTTTGGGAGAAGTTCAACTCTGTGACCACAATGTTCTGATCTTCATACGAGCTCAGTGATAAACACTGTGGTGGCAGTTTATGGAACCAGGACAAAACTGGCAGTTTCCTGTCCAAGAGCCAGACTTGGGGCACAATTTTCATTTCACTTAGGCTTGTCTAGGACAAGTCTCACGTTTCTTTTCCAGTGAAACATCTCCAGCATCATGTTCTTTTCCAGGGAATAAATAAATAAGCATCCCAGCATGGCTGTCCTTGCCTTGGGACTTCACGTGTCCTGCCTGCCCTGCATCTGCTCTATTTTGTGGGTGCAGCATATTTTCACGGTTTCAGAAGTTGCAAATAACCAGGAAGCTGAAGAGTTTTGTGCATCCTTAATGAAACAGATTAGATTAGAAATGGTCATTTAGATGTAAAAGGCTTTCTGCTTCATTATCAATTTTGTGAGCATATGGTTTTCAACCCTACCCATTTCTGAACCCTTTACAATATTTCTGCAGCAGTGCAGACCCCAATAAAACACATTTAGTAGAGAGGTGATAAACTCCTTGGTGGATTGCTTAATGAAAGGAAACATTCTTCTCTTGCACCCTATATTTCAGCTTGATATTAAACTTTCAGTGGCTGACCATGTCTACTTACATCTAACCAACTCCCCTCCCTGACCTCCTTCACTCAGCTCTGCAAGAGAGAACCTTTGTGTTTTCTACTTCTTTGGCCTTTTTCTGCCACAACTACCCTGAATACAATTTTCAAACCTATGCAATATTTTGATCATCCATACCAGTCAACAGAAAGAAGAAAATGTCTGACTGGAAGAGCTAGGCCAAGCTAATTTTTGTCCAGTGACTAACATATGAAAGATGGAAAATATGTAGGGAAGAAAAGCCAGTGTTCACTGAATTAGTTCAAGTACCACAGCTAATAAGATAGACCTAATCCTGTTATCTGTACAAGTAGAGCTCATGCATACCCACTACATGGCAATCGTGTGCTCCACCATTACTTGGGGAGCAACCTGGGGAAATGTTTTTAAATTAAACTTTCAAGTTTCAAGCATATGAGTGTTTGAACTGATCTGCTAATTGTGTGCACGAGTACACAAAGAATGACAGAGGGTGTCCACCCCATATGACAAAGCATACATCATGGGAGAAGCAGATAATTGAAATGGTTATGAGGTTGTTTCTAATTTAAACTTTTGCCTTCACACACCATCTTGATATGTTAAATTTGATGGATTTTCAGTTTACACTCTTGAAAGGTATATTTACACTGCCAGGCTGATATGAAACATCTCAGTGTGGGTACGGACAAGGTCTGGCATGTTTAAATAGCACTCAATTTTACTAAAAGCTTTGCTGCATCTAGCAGTATGCTTTATAAAATGATGCATTTCCTTTACTGTCAAGCTACCCCATGTTTTAAAGTGTTTGCACAAATTAATTCACTGACATATTAATGGCAGTGCACCAAGGGCACACCCTCTGTTTGAATGTACTCTGAGGCACTCTGAGGCAGACAGAGAATATGTAAGCACTTGGTTTGCAAATAAAAGTTGTTACATCTCCATTTTTTTAAAGTGCAAAATCAAAACCGCCATCAATTTTTAATTTGGCGAAGGAAATATCTCTGCTTTCCCAGTCCAGTGTTGTAAAGGCCACTAAAACACCACAACATGACAAACACAATGCAAAAAGTGAATATCAGCGTTGCATGTGTAACTGTTTCAGCAGAATATACAACTTGAATTGCTGAAGTTTGACTCAGAAATGAGCTTGCTCTGCATGCAGCTTGTAAACATTGGGATTACAAACTAGAAGCAACATGCTGCTATCTGGGAAGCTGTAGACTATCAGAAACCATATCTGAAATCTAGCTCATATCCTGGCATTTACAATATTCTGCTTAAGTACACAGCTGTGTGCATGCACAGGTAGGGAATCTGTCACTCATAAAAAAATGTTGTTAAATGCATACGTGAGATGGGTACTTCTGAGCTGAAACTTCACCAGGACCCAGAAACCTACTAACAACTTGACCTCGGGGGCTGAGGGGAGGTGGGAGGGGCTGGAAAAAGTTATTCTACCGTCATCATCCACAGTATCCTCATCATGGAGCATCAAGGTGGCCGGTCTTCATTTCTCCAGCTCGTGTTAATTCAGAAAGGCAGAAAATTCTCACCATGATATTTTAAACTCTCCATCCATTTTCAGCTATGCTCTCTCTGTCTCCCATAGCACATATTGCAGGCCCCCTGGGGCCTCTTCTCAGGAGTCTCAGAACAACACCAGCTCAACCTCCAAGCACTTGCGCCCTGCCAACAGCTCTTGTTTGGTGCCCATGGGAAGGCAACAAACCTACAGAATGTTTTCAAAGACTCAGAACTGCAAGTGGGTGCACGTAAATTATTATTAATACACACTTAATGACTATTAATATAAATATGTATCTGTGTAGGCATGGAATAAAAAACAAGAACAGTGCCGACAAAGGGGCTTCCTCAGCACAGCATTGTCACTTTAATTCCTCCATGAAGAGTCTTGAGAACTCAAATGTTCCCCAGTGACTTTAGTGCTCTTTAAGATTTGATTTAGCAGACTCATTGAGCTTGTGCAATGCCGATGTGTTCGCTACCTGTTTTCTTTACAGGAGTTCATCACTTGTTCATCAAATCCCTGATCTGTATCAGTGTTCTCTGAGGAAAGGATGTCAAGGTCACAAGGAAATAGAATAGCCTCTCAAGAAGCGGCTGCTAAGCAACCTGGTATAGCGATGTTCCTTTCCAGAGACAACCAATTTATTCCAAAATAAATACTCCTTCTCTCCTCTCAGTCTTTTTTTTTTTTTCTTTTTAATGTGGTATGAGATCATTCATAGCATCACAAAGGGCAAGAATTTAGCATGCCTTGGTTAGGTGATATGATATCTACTCACGCTGCTCACAAACTGCAAATATCCACCACAGAATCATAAAATGCTGCCTTTTTTTTTTTCCTCAAGCCTGGCCTAGCTTCTTTAAAGTGATAGTTTCTGCCTTTTCCCCTTTATCTCTGTCTCCAGAAGGCCCTAGGGTCCACTCAGGGTATCAGTAGTTGCTTAAGGTGTGTGCAGCCAGCTGTGCACACACAGAAAAATGGGCAGAGATATGTATATTCCTGTGGAGACAGATGGGTTTACAGCTCCTTAGGACACAGCTTATTTCAACTGAATAATAATTATATTGGCCCTGGAAATCCCTGAATTGGATAGATGGGCCACCATGAGAGACCCTGTAGTTGTGTGCAGCAGCAACAGGTCCCAGTCCCAAAGACTTTGTGCTCTGAAAAGATAAAAAGGTGGGAGCAAAGCAACAGGGGAGAGAAACATAAATATGTCCAACCTGCAGTAAAGGAATCACTGCTGGTGGTTGCTAAAGATGCAAAAGAAAATCTGTTGTCAGGAAATAAATGGATGGGTCACTGACACCTTTAGTCTAAGCAATGGTGATGGTGGCAGAGTCTGGTGGCAGTGGGACTCTGCATTCCAGCAGCTCCTCACTCCACCTGGGAAAGGAGAGAGAGAAAGCGAAGGGTTGCCATTGCCCTGGGCCTTGACATCAAACCTTTGCTCCTTGAGTCACTTTTCCCTCTTTAATCCAGCCCTGCAAGTGCAAAGCTGAATCCTTCTTCCTTCCTTGGAATTTTGCCTTCTTACTTCAGATAACTTCCTATGCAATCATTTGTGGAGAGTATCTGATGCTATAGTATATTGCCCATGTATTTAATTTGCTGTTACATACAGAATTCATACCTTCTATTTTATTCCATGATATCACAGGACAAGATTATGCCTGTGGTAAATTCACACCCTGCCTTAGCTTTTGGGATCAGTTGTGTTTATAAACATCCTTGATCTTCATCTTAGAGAAAAGAATTGCAAGGAAAAAATAATCATCTGCCATATCCTCATTTTCTAATAATCATTTACATCCCTGATTCTTTTGGCATTGCAGCTTGGCAAACCTTTGTCCTCAGGAGCCAGATTTGCATTTCAGATCATAGATTTCCCTAGATATACAAAGCATCCCTTTTCCCAGATCAAATCTTATCTTCTAACATAGGGATTAAACTGCCTCTCTGGAGATACAAAACCCTTCTACAAGAAACCATGGGAAGAGAAACCAGACCTCCTGGCTCTCAGCCCCGGGCTGCATTGACACCTAGCTGTGTTGGGGAAGTGGAATCACATAGCTTTCTTGGGAAATTAAAGGGAAGGGAAAGGAGTTGGAGGAAATGAACCACCCATTGTCTACAAGCTTCAGATTGCCTATTCCCCAGCACCTGATTAGAGATTAAGCACCAGGGATGGAAACTTTAATGGAGCAGAATGAAAGATACTTGCTACCAGCAAATGTTTTTTTGTCCTAGCTGTAGCTTCTGGGCTTTTTTTGTTTCCAAACTCTGCCAGCTGGAAAATAATTTCTGCAGCTGGCATTCCTCTCTCTTCACTGTCTTATAAATACGAAAAACAAAACATACTCTCTTCTGTAACAGTACAGTTTCTCACATTGCTCTAAAGGGTCACATTTCTAGGCACACACACATATCACACATACATAACATGGTATTGCAAAATATGTGGGCAGCTCCTTGTTTGCTTGCATACCAAGCTGGTTTTTAGGTAAAAACACAGATTTTGTGCCAAGAAACAAGGCAGTCTCATCTGAAAACCATTTAGAAAATTGCAGTGATGGATGTCTGCTAGTGGAATTCAAATTATACCCTTGAGAATGACATCCAGAAATGAGATTTTTTTTTCCTTATTTTCTTGGTTTTAGAAGTTTAGATACAATAAGCTGCTCTGAAATCCAGGTGACTGATGCTAAATGCACACCAAATATTATGTTGTTGATTGCAGTATAACAGCAATATTGTGATAAGCCAGGTGGAGAATTGAAACTTTTAACCTTCCAGTCTTTCAGGGAAGCAGCAGGGAGCCAGCAAGGCTTGCTGGGCTTTGCAGAAGAAAAGCCAGATATCTGCATGTCTTGGGACCAAAAGGATTTGCTAGGAGGAAGTGAATGAGCTAAAGATCTGAACATATCCTGAAGAAGGATGCACCTCACCTATATTTAAAGGAGTTTAGTGCTCAGCCTGCTTTGGTGGAAAGCTGAGCTCTTTTCTCATCGGAAATAGTTAAACTCTCAGCAAAAACCATGTGAAATGCATTCACAGTCAATGTCCAGTGCAAAGAACTGTTAGCAGCAGTGTGTGCCAACTCCTCTCAGGGATCTCTGACACATCTTTTAAGAGGGCTTTTATGGCCCTACAGACATTGACCCCAAAGAAGATTTTAGGCTGTACTCTGATCTAAACAACATTAAGTCTATCTTTTCTTACCATAGTATCAGTATATTCTTCCAGCTTTACTTCAGTAACCATCTTGTTATGCTGCAAAAAGAGATCTCGCAGGAAATCCTGTAGTAAGAAAAGAGAGAAATTTTACTCTCTAGAGTAAATTCAAGAAATAACAGTAAGAAATTCAATCCAAATTCAGCAGGGTTAC
This sequence comes from Callaeas wilsoni, assembly GCA_013398955.1. Taxonomy (NCBI): domain Eukaryota; kingdom Metazoa; phylum Chordata; class Aves; order Passeriformes; family Callaeidae; genus Callaeas; species Callaeas wilsoni. The sequence goes on from VWPU01000753.1 coordinate 66,913, forward strand.
ACAAGTCTAGTTTCACATTCCTGGTTAGTACTAGTCTTCAGTTTGACAAAGTTCAATTTTTTTAGCTGAAACATTTTTTTTTAAATCAATTAAAAAATAACCAAACTTCCCCAGAGTAGGCATACTGGAGTGAGTCTTAATAAACTCATGAAATAAGCAAAAGATAACATAAGTCCTATGATACTTGCTAATTGATCTCAAATCAAAATATTTGCCATTCAGCAAAACACTTAAGCATCCTCTTATATCTTTGCTGGGATACAGGCTGGAGCCACAAACTGAGACTTGAGCACACGCTGTGCAGCCCAGAGATGGACTTTTGTGCTTGCTGGCTCAAAGTGTTTGAGTTATGGCTTCTGAATAGGCTCTTCCCTCAATAGCCTGAGCTTTAACGGGAAATCAGTGTTCAGAAAATCTGCAGGTTCAGGAGGAGATTGTGAAGAAATCCCCTGAATAAAACACAATGGCTTTGGCTCTGTTTAGCTGAGAGAGGCACATATGCAAAGCCAAGGTGAGGCAGTGCTTGTGGGGCTCACTGGATGTCTCAGGTCACCAAGACAACTGGGGTCATGGGAGAAGGCTAGGGGGAAGCAGGACATTGAGGGCAACAGCAAACCATCCTCCCTCCTGCAGGGCCCCTAAGACCATGCTAGAAGGCACAAGTCCTTAAATTCGCTATGAACGACCCAGAAATGCCATTTGTCAACCACACAAAAAGGCAGCAAATCGGTAAAGCCGATGGAAGGGCTCCCATTGACATCAGTGAGCTGTAGGTCAAGCCCAAAGAGATTTGTTAGAACAACTTACTTTGAGTTCACTCGCTGAAATAAATCCACTGCTGTCAGCATCGTAACTGCGCCAGATCTGAACGGGGATAGATTGATATGAGCACGTAAATACTGCAGTTACTCATTTGCTCAGTGATAGATTGTAAAGATTCAAAGCAGAACTTCCATAATGAGCAAGTTGTTGCATTATCCAACATTTAATTAATTGTAGATGAAATAAAATAAACTTTTCATACAATAGCTCTTACTCACACTTGGATGCTGTACATGCTACATGCTGCTATCACATGTTTAATGCAGACACACTGTCTATAAAAGGAAGCCAATACTAAGAAACTGCTTTGCATTTCTTACCTAATTTGTACATGCAGCTTCTTTTATTGCCCTGAGTCAAGGCCATATATAACAGGTCATTGATCTGCAGAAGCCTCCAGCTTGTATGTGAAATAAAAGTAACTGCATGCGGTCTTGGAAAAATTGAAATTCTATGTAGGGATACTTAGAGGCAGAGATCAGAAGAAGATTGGGCAAAGTTCTGTGGGCTTGTTGACCCAACTTATGGAGGTTTCCTCTCCATGCCCTGAGAGTCAAATGTTTCAGGATAAAATGGTGCTTAAAATGCGCCTGGTCTGCCCTCTTAGTCTATACTGTACTGCAGGGATATACTATACCATACTCCTGAGGAGCTGCAAGGGTGAATTGATGACTGGGGAGGTTTTGTCTGTGGTGGCATGACTGATAGGTGGTTGAGAGCATTTGTGAAGTATAATGAGCTCTGGGTACTCTTGGTCCTGTTCTAGATATCACACTTCTGTTTTGCTGATGTAAATAATGTAAAACCTCCTCTGCCTGAACGGGTCAAAACATATTTTTCTTCCACGGTACCCATTTATTTCCCAAGCTGTGTTCTACAAAGAACAGAAGGGTTGGTGCTGAAGAAGCTGGTGGTGTGCAAGGGGGAGGAGGCAATGCGGAGATACAGACCCTCATGAATTCCACACTGTTGTCCAAGGGAGTTTCCCGTCGGAAAAGCAGTAGGAAGTTCTCATCATCCGGCAAGATCATATTTGCAAGCTGGATAAAAAACATTTTAAAAAAATCCCCACAACAAAAAACAAACACACAGAATGAAAGTAAAGAAAAGAAAAAACTTGGGTAGCTGCTGACCCAGTATGTGAAATACAGGTTTGGCATGTTTCTCCCTTGGAAATAAGCTCCAGACCAAAAGATCTGGCCAATGCAATACTCCATGAGACACCTCCTCTGCACCCAGGCTCTGTCCTCCAGATCTCCCAAGTCTTCTACAGGTCTTAATCACAGAATGGTTTGGGTTGGAAGGGACTTTTAAAGGTCATCCAATCTAACCCCCCTGCAATAGGCAGGTACATCTTCAGCTAGATTGGATTGTTCAGAAAACCATCCAACCTGACCTTTGATGTTTCCAGGGATGGGGCATCAATCAGCTCTCTGGGCAACCCCTTCCAGTTCTTCACCACCCTCATTAAAAAAAAGGCTTCCTTAATCTACTCTTAATCTACCCTCTTTCAGTTTAAAACCATTATCCCTACATTACCCATTGTCCTATTCCTACAGACCCTATAAACAGCCTGTTCTAATTCTCCATCCTTCTATAAAAGAAATCTTGGGCTGGGGTTGGGCAGAGATACCTCCTGGATTTGCAGGCGTCCATCTGTGGTGACATCGTAGACAGACATGAACTGCTCCTTCATGCTCTGAACTTTTTCTTCTGTGATGGTGCTCTGCCACAGGGAAAACAAGTGCATGAAAATGGCTGAGGGCACTAGAAGACCCTCCTGGAGGAAATCTCTCCTCACTCACAGATAATCACCAGGATCATCACATCCTTACAGCTGGGGGTAATGCCTGCAGACACACCACTGTGGATGAATTTTTGGAAATAAGTCCTATGCATATCCTTGTAACTACTAAGCTTTCATTTGAAAGATCAGTGTTTGAAGACTCCATAATAGTTCAGTGACATCTGCTTCTTTAGCCAAATGTTTCCATTATATCACTGGGGGTTGGTTTTGCTCAAGTGTGTGTAACAGCAGTTTCCGTCCTGCTTGTTTTCAGCTTGTGCTTTTCAGGAAGATATCCTTACCCTTGAATGACATCTCTGCAGTTCATTAGATCATCAGCCTTGAAAGGTGTCAGTGGAGCTAGACTGTTGCTTATTATTGCCTGTCAGCTGATTTAAGACCTGGCACCAAGCCCTGTCAGTGTTTCTGGGTTAATAGCGTAGAATTTCAAGCAATTGACTTTCCCTTTGTATCTGCTCAAACCCATAATCAATTTATACATAGTGAAGAGTTCTCCAGACTTGTCAGGTTATGTGTTTTGACAGGCCTCACTGTGACAGGTGAAATACAATGCTTAGGTTCATCAGGCACGGTTTCTTTAGCAGAAACCATGGGGGCACCCACTCAGACTGGACTACACAAAATACAATTTCCTCACCCTGAGAAAAGGCTTCTGGTCATATGAGCTTCGTGGCCGGGCTGGGAAACTCACCTAGTTAATCTTTCCTAAGCAATTAAGTCCTACGTTACCCTGAGCACCCACACTGAGCAGGTCCTTGCTTCTCTCCCAGTCGTGTGGGAGGTGGCCCTCTCTGGGAGGGGAGGAAAGAAAGGGAGAAGTATAACCCACACTGGCTTGCAGCATACTTTTGTAGAAATTTTTACAAGACAATAAATTAACTTCTTCCCGACCCCTGAATAAAAGTCCTTCAAAGTTTTTATCATCTCTACAACCAGGTGGATGTAGGACTACAGCTATTCCTTCCTAGGTCTTCTAACCCAGTTTCTTGTTCTTTCCAGCTGCTATTGAAGCTCCATTAAGTTGTACACTCCCTTTTTTATTACTGTGATACAAGACCATGAGTGACTTTCCCAAATTTACCCAGCACACAGCTCTGTGCAGTGCAGCCTTTGGGGTGCATCCTTGCTGGGTAGCATCAAGGGCTGGCGGCCCTCAGTTTGGGGATGAAACACCAAGCAGTGATCCCACAGGGATGCACCCAATATGGCAAGCCCCAGGAGGAGTGGCTGAGTGAGTCCCAGGGCATGGCTGCAGGATCCTCCTTTCCCATGGTCCAGAAAGTCCTATGGGCTTGGGTATTGAGGGCACAGCACATCACTGAACACATGCTTTGGTTTTCTTTCTCTTTGGCATTGTAACTCCCCCTCATGCTATTTAAATTGCCTTCTGACAGCACTTTAACGCTTTGAGACACCTCCCGGGACCTAGGCAAGCCTATCAGCTGCCAACTTCAACAGGCTTGCAAAGTACTCTGAAATGATCCTCCCCTGTGCCCAGTAGGAGGACTTACTTCCAAAATAATAGTCATGGTTGATATATGAAAAGTGTGCTGTGCATTTCAAACTAGTCATTTGTTAAAACACTTATTGGTCAACTTGGTGTCAGCTATCAACCACCACTTCACTGAGCTTTCTGTGGCAGGGACACTGTTACCAGTGTAAAAATAGGACAGCCTTCTTTTTTTTATAAACTGATTTAAACTATGGGATACATCAAGTAAATGCCTGGAATACTTGCAATCTTTACACAGCTCCAAAAGCTTTTAGTCCAAGGGGTTACACTACAGTGGATTTTTCAATTTGGACAATCTTTCTCTCTTCATAAATATTCTACTTATGAAACATAAGGGGTAATAGTTCTGCCAAAACCCAGCCTTTACTCACAAAGAAAAATAATAAAACACAAACTGTCTTTCCCAAGATGTATGTTCAAAACAAAATTATTTCTATATTGAAAATTTTTACACTAAGAACAATACACCTCGTGTTATGACCATTAGATTTCAAAGGAGACCGTTCTGTTTACCAAAGAAAATTACAAGAAGATTGAAAAAAAAAAATAGATCAAATAAGACATATTCCAAACAAAAACTAAGGTTGGGAGACCTGATTTTCAAGATTGACCTACTGGTGGTGCAAACAAGCAGCTTGCTCTATTTTCCTTTCTATTCCAAAAACATTTAAAAGGCTGGAAAAACCCCATAATCTACATGATCTGTTCCTCTTGTCCAAGCAAGGACATGATCTGAAGACTCACCTCACCCCACCAGCAAGAAGGCTGGGGCTGCACAAGAAGTTGGGAAGGGACACAGCCAGGACAGCTGGCCCCAACTGACCCAAAAGACATACCATACCATATGGCATGGTGCTCAGCATGTAGGGCTGGGGGAAGAAGGAGGAAATGAAGATGTTTGGAGTGTGGTGTTTGTCTTCCAAAGCCAGCATGATGGAACTTTGCTTACCTAGACATGGCTGAACAGCTGCCTGCCCACGGGAAGTGGTGAATGAATTCTTTGTTTTGCCTTGGCTTGTGCCCTTGAGTTTTGCATTACCTATTAAAACATCTTTATCTCAACCCACTAGTTTTCTCACTTTACTTTTCTGATTCCCTCTCCCATTTCACTGGGGAATGAGTAGGTGAGTGAGTGAGTGGCTGTGTGGGGCTGCCTGCTGGGTTGAACCGTGACATAACAAATAGCAGCATACAAAAATGCGCCTCTTGTCTCATAAGATGGAACAGGGGGAAATGGCTTTGCAGCAGGTAAATATCTGCAGCTGAGCACATCTTTATCAGAAAAAGCTGTCTTGATTATGTTGCCTGTCTCAAGCAATAGATCCTTAACCAGTTTCAAAAGTTTGCAAAGCTTTCCCTTTTGTGAGGGTTTAAGTGAATGCCATTGCATCCCTTCCAGTTACTCTGTACAGAGAAGCCTTTCTCATAATTCTTTGTTTTCCCTGGTGCATGCACTTCCCTGAGTTTGTGGATGATGTGTGGTTTCCAAGGGCTGCTGCATGTTCTCACTGTGCAGCCAGGAAAGAAATCTTTACTACTTACCATGACGAGAAGGCCACATAATTTTTATTCTCATAAAAGAACACATTCTAAAATATTGCTGTGACTTTGTTGATATATTTTTCAGGTTTAACAAGACCATTTCTTACTGTGGATATTCTTCCACAGAGTTTTATGGAGAAACGCTTCCGTGCTTCAAGTTGCCATAACAAATGAATTTTCTGCTTTCTCCTTTCCATGTCCAGTCTCTGTTTTCCCTTTTGTGAAAACCCTTTAGAAGAATTTAGCATCACAAAGGTAATCTGGTTTTTAATAGTGTTTGTAATCACAGAAAGGGCATGGTCACATATTTTTTCAATTTATGCAGCATTTAATTTCTTTGTCATGGCTGGTTATGATTGTTTGGAAACCTGGCTGTAATCTGTCTTCTTTGTTAATCCATTCCTTTTATATTGTTGCACTCTTTGCCTCATGCTGACTAATTAAATTTTTGCTCCTTGAGGGATTCATGTGCTTGGCAGAAGTTTGTCTTGATGAAAACACAACTATGAGTCTCTTGGTTTTGGGGGCAAAAAATAAATGTATGGAGCACTGCGGAGCCTTTCCTACTTGACAAAATGGGATGTCTCATTTAATTCCTGCTGGTCAAGGCAATCCTGTAACAAATTAGTTTATTTTTCCTTCTTGACATGATTTTAGAAGCAAGCTACTATATTGATTAGGGTATAAAAAGAGATGAAACTACATTTAAGTGACTATTATACCCTGTTTCTTGAGAAAAACCTAGAGAATTTTCTGGAAATGCACACTCAAGCACACACATCTAGTGTTTCAGCCAAATATGATAGAAAGGCCAAGGGTCCCACAGATATCAAATTTCTACAAAATCTATGAAAATAAATTGTGTCTGCCAAGAAGGAGAGTTGGAAAACAACATCAACAACTATTATCGTGCCAAAAGCCACACAGTACAGATATGAGGCCAGCAAGGACCAGATGAGGGACATCAGTAGTGTACAATTTGACTTCAGAAGAAGAACCTTTCATTTTTGGGCCAAACATTTCTTCATTGTAAAAACTAATCTCATGCATGACTCTGTTACCCCCATGCAGTTGTACATTAGACTGCCAGCATAATTGTGGGATATCACCCTACATGTCCAGGGCCAATTTCTCCCTTGGGCCAATCTTGCTCACATAACTTCAGTGGTATCACTTGAGAATTTGGCCCTATACTTTGGTTAGGATTTGCTGTATCCCTGCATGCTACAATAGATGAGTGTTTATCCTGTCATCCCGCATTGCGTTTTTGGTTCCTTTCTTAACTCTCATCAGCCCAAATGTGGGAAATCTTTTTTCCCGTAGTAGACACCAGCATCCTACAAAAGCTACGGCAGCCTTCCTTGCGCCATTATGATATTGTGGCTAGGTTTTGGACAGGTTCTTTGCTCTGTCCTTTCTGCTAGGCTGAAAGTTGTTTGATGTGCATTTGGGCGATGAAAACATATCATGTCATTTTTACCATGGGCATGTTGAGTTTGCATTAAGAAATACCTCGAGGTACCTCCACTGTGGGGGAACAGGAATAGGAGCTGGCCAGGCTAATCAAGGCTGATGAAAGCCACCCCTAAAGAAATAACTCTATTTGGCAATAATCAGAATGATAGAATGGTTTGAGTTGAAAGGAACCTCAAAGATCATCCAGTTCCAACACCTTCTCCTAGACCAGGTTGCTCAAAGCCCCATCCAACCTGAACGGTTCCAGGGATGGGGCATCCACAGCTTCTTTGGGCAACCTGTTCCAGTGTATCTCCACTCTGACAGGAGAGAATTCCTTCCTAATATTCAAATAGCCAGGATTGTCTGCGGGTTAGAATTCTGAAATATTCTGGATGTGGGTGCAAGCTGATTGCTTTCTGCTAGGAGTCTTCTTCCTGTTGACCTGCTGGTCACCAGTGACCTTAGGTCTCTTGGGGTGGTAAAGCACAGGGGAAGTCTGCTTTGGACGGCTTTGAGGCTGGCTGATATTTTGGCCATTAAACTTTGTTTGACTAGCTGTTGCATTCCTGACCATGCTAAATTATACACATGGTTTAGATAGACAATGCAGTGTGCAAGGCAAGGATGAAGTGCAAGAGTAGCTGGAGGGTGCTGCTATTCTTTGGAAGTAAGAAGCAAAGACAAATCCTTAATGGCTGCTCAGAGTGAACTCCAGAGGATTAACTTCAGTCCCTTTCAGTCATAACTATCTATGTGGTTTTCAGGCAGGAGGGATTAAAAGAAGGCTAATACTTGTCTTGTCTGATCAAATTTATACTTCAACAATTTTTGTGGTCTCCTACACACTTACAGTTAGGTGAAGGCAAGCATCCTTTATCTGAAAGTTTTCTATCTAATTTGAGTATAATTTAAGCAAAGTGAAACTCCTTTCCCCAAAAGCCCAATGGCAATGTGCGCTTCCCTCCATATCTGCACAGACATCATCAGTTTTATGGAAACTTTCAGTAATCCAACCCCAAAATTTATAGCCGTTCATCTACAAAACCCTTATCTAATTATTATGAGAATATACATACAGCTTCATTCAAACCATAGAAAAGAGCAAGCAAGGAAGATCCTTAATGATCTCGATACAGAAAGAAAGATGTACAGGAATATAAGACAGAAATGCAGGAGCCGTAGTTCCTCTTCTAATAAAATTACATCTTTGATGCTGAAAGAAACTGTCCTTACCACTGGGCTTTCACCTCAGTATAAAAACTTTTGGAAAATGCATGGAAAGAGGTGCCATAGTGTAGAAGAAAGAGGTTTATGAAAGAGCAGGAGAGAGCCCAGGCAGCTCACAGCAGCCATGCAGTAGCACGTTAGAAGCTGGAGACTCAAATGGTTAGAGAGAAGTCACAACAGTGATAAGAGAAACAGGTGGATAATGCCAGCAACTTGAAAATGTAATGCTGGCGTGAGGTTGAATTACAGACACCTGGAAACTGAAGGGATTTTCTTAAGAATAAAATAGAATAGAATATTCCCGTTGAAAGGGAACTGCAACAACCATCTAGTCCAACTGTCTGACCACTTTAGGACTGGACAAAAGTTAAAGCATGTTGTTAAGTGCATTGTCCAAATGCCTCCAGCAATCACCCATGCCTAGAGGAGAAGGGACAGGAAGCAGCATCTGGAATTTGGTTGGTTTACGACACGTAAACCTGTCGTTGCAAAGTTTTCCCTTTCCCTGCACAATGGTTGATGGTTCAATAAAAGACAATGAATTGGCCTCCATCCCTGAATGCTATTTCAAGTTTCTTTCCTCGCTCAGAGTTGTCAGGAAGAGCTGTGTCTCTGAGCTTCCTGACAAACTAGTTTTTGCATTGTTTTCCCAGCTGCTTCTATCCCCTGGCATTTAGTGTCAGCTGGGGATGCTACAGAGTAGCTGGGAAGAAAAACAGAGCTGAAGGACCACAGTGGTCATTAAGAAAAATAACAGCTTAGAGAATGCAGGCTGAAAAAATATAATTATGAAGCCATTCTCTATTCAAGCAGAGACAACTTCCAGTGCTGATAACATTATTTATCACTCGTGTAGCACTTCAGACACAGTCACTAATTAATCCTTGTGACACATCTGTAAGTTATGCGAGTGTATTGCTGTCTCCCCCTTTTACTGTGCAAGGAAACAAATAAGTTAAGAACCCAAAGGAGTAAAGGTCAAGATGAGCGGTACAGCAGAGAGATGCTCAGTCCCAGCTCACTGCTTCTGTCACAAAGGACACTTTCTGTAGGATGGTAAAACCAATGCAGAGGGGACCCTTTACCCCTCCTGCTATAATCACAGACCTGTACAATATAAATCATGTGACAAAGAGAAAAATGGCTCAGTGTTGTTAGACTCGTTGTACAAAGGTGGTAGAGACCTTTGTTTAATCTGGTGCTACAAGGGATCTCCATACCCAGGGGAGTGGGCAGAAGACTGCTCTGAGCCTCCCAGGACAAAGCTTCCCTTAGGTTTTCTGCCAAAAAGACAGCCTGCTCTGCTTTCAGCCTGACACATAGTTTTATGCTTAATACTGCCAGAGTGGAAATATTGCCAAAAATAGGCAAGAATACTAGAGGGAAAAAACCAAAAGCACTTGAGAGCCTGTCTGAGCACCCTGAAAGTTAGTGAGCACTGTCTTTCCCAGTTGGCCTATTTCTTCTGTTTTATAGGAGGAGAGGGATTGGATCTGTCTCCATTCAATTTGTGTCAAGCTATTGCTTTTAATGGCAAAACTTAGATAGCAGAAGCAAAGGAGATGCAAACTGGATCAGAGTGCTGAATTAAGCTGGAGTAATCCAAGCAGAGACTTCTAACAAGCAATAAAACTATTACTGATTTCTTAAAGCAGGAAGTTTATTGCTAGAACAGCCTCATTTTGCAAGTTCTGTGTCCTGATAACTAACACAATGTAATGGAGCTCACATTGGCATCAGCAAGACCACAAAAACTGCTGTAACACAGCAGGTTTGCAACCCAGCTGGTGTGACACTGTCCCAGGACCTCATGTGAGGGATGCACAAGGGCAGCAATGGGCTAGAGCGAGACTTGGAGTTTCTCTTGACTCACATCTTTAAGAAGCTGCCTTCAGCATGAGATCTCTGGCTCACCCTTGGTTTCATCACCATCAGCTCACTCCAGAGAGCCCCACTTGGAGGTCCCTTGCTTCAGCTGCCCACTGCAGCACTGAGCTCTGCAGCCTCATTTTAAGCATCTCCTTCAACATCTCATGTTTGCTGTCACTCAGTTTGTTTGAGCATGCTTTATGTTGTTGTTTCAATACCCCAAGACTAGCAGCTCCCAATTTCATCTTTTGTTCCAGGATAAACAATCATGAGCTTTCTGATTTTTCTTTAAATCAACTTTTCTGTGTCCCTAAAGATTCTTATTGCTGAATCTTTTTTGATTCATTTAAAGCCTTTTTACGTGCCTATCTGTTCATCTAACCATCCATGCCCTGAAAGACATTTCTGCAGAAACTGCCAAAGTTTCCATCCAAATTTACTTGCAAATTAAATAAAAAATATGCTGGAAAAAATTACTCACAGCTTCTGTTTTTTTTTATTGTAGCCCTAAAGATCCAAGAATACTAATTGGCTTGTAAGTACAATTCTGATTTTACACTTGATACGCATGAATTTATGCCTTTTATCAGCTACCTTTTCTCTCTTTGTTAATTATTTTTTGCTTAAAGGAATTATTTTATCTCTGCTTTTTGGCACACCCCCTCCTTCCATTTGGAAGGTGTCTCCTCCTTTTCCTGTCTGGGTAGACTCTGTGTAGCGAAAATATTACCATATTTTTTGTATACTTCTGAGTGCTGGCCTGAGTGGCAGGATTTCTCCTTCACTGATGGTGACACTCATAGGCAATGTATGACCTGGAGCTAAGGAAACCAGCCCCTGTAAATTGTAGTGCAACTTCTGGTTGTACTGAGATGCAGAGACTGAGAGAGGGGCAGTGCTGCCAAAACCAGGAAAGGAAACCGGGTGAGAAATCCAGAAACACCGGGGAGCTAGGTCTGGATCTTAGAAGCAACAGAATTGACTCTCATTTGGCTTTTAGCCATCTGTGGCAATATAGACATAAGCCTTCTCCCTAAGCACCATTTAAAATTAATGACAGTATTTGTTAAAAATTGACCTGGCAAAGAAACCTATCATATTAACAAAACTAATCAGTACAGGCTTGAACAAATAAACCAAGAACACTGCCCTCCCGCTCAGCCAGCCAGGCTGTGTGCTGGTGCTTTTTCTCTTGTTTCTCCTCAACAACAGTAAACAACTTTCTCTCCACGCTGCCAACCAGCTCCTTCAGCTCGTGCCAACTGTTATCTCCCCCGACCAGCAGCTGTTGGGCTGGAAACAACTGATCAAACTGTTTAGGTGACTGCACTTGTTGTTGTACCTGCTTAAATGCCACCTTGTTGCCAAGAGAAAAGCTCTTTACCTTGGGATTGCTAAGGAAGTCAGCAAGCAGGGAACAGCAAACACAAATCATCTCTCAGCATAACTTTTTTGCTTGGACCTGATGTGCAACTAACGTGGCGCAGTACTTACTTCTGGTCCCAGTTTCTCCAGGAGATGATGAAAAAAATCGTCAAGCTCCTTCCCTTCTATGTAACCATTGTCTAAATAAAAAGCAAATATATTAATGGTCAGGGGTACTGCCCAAGTTCCAGGAACCGTGTCAGGGGCTGCATGCAGGTAGCCCAAGGCTTCCCGGTCAGGATCTCAGCTGGGGACCCTGCCTTCTCACTGAATAGAGGAGCCCCGTGTCCTATTCAGTTTCATCTGTTCACTTCTATGTGAGGGCTGGGCACAGCTGCGGGGCTCCCTTCGGAGTTTTCCTTACAGAAAACTTTTCAGAAACAAAAATAAACCCCCAAACTGGGACCAAAAGAGAGCAGCAGATGAAACAGGGAAGTGATGAAAAGGCAAAACTTTTGGGGTTAAAAGGGGGATTTACAGCTGTGATTTTCACGGTAAGGAGGAAAAGGAGGGCTCGAAAACACCTCGTGGGGGTGAAGCTTGGACATGTCGGCCCCAAGTGCAGCATCCCAGTCACCCGCACTGCTCCCAGCCGCGCACACACCCGGCGGGCCCGCCTCCCCCTGCACGGGCAGGCTCCTGCGTGGCACCCAGCGGGACCGGCACCCGCGCACCCCTCAGCCGGCTCCCCCCGCGCGTGTCCCCACTTGCCGTCGGCGTCGCAGCGCCGCCAGGCACCGAGGAAGGCGGCGGCGTCCAGGCGCCCGTCGGCGCCGCTCTCCATGGTGCTGGTGCTGCTGCCGGGCCGCTCCCCTCACACGGCGGCGCAGCCTCTGCCCCGGCCCCGCCGCCGGCC
>VWPU01000755.1:0-12271 GCA_013398955.1 Callaeas wilsoni
CCATCTGCACCCCCCGGCCCCTCCCGGCCCATCTGCACCCCTGGATCCCACCGCGATGGGGGGGTCCGGGCTCCCCCTGCGGGGTCTGCACACCGGTGGGATGGACCCCGCTTTTCAGGGTGGGGTTTGTCTCAGCCATGGCCGCAGCACAGGGGGTCCCCCCACAACTCCTCCGCCTTCTAGGGGGACCACCGTGACGGCCATAAAACAGGGGACATGCGGGGGTCCCACTGTGCCCCCCAACCTGGAGCAGCTCCCCGCCCGGCCGTGAGGCCACGGAGAGCCCCAGGCAGAGCCAAGGCGGGGGGGCCATCACCAGCCCCCATCTAATCCCCGGAGCTATTTGCACCCAATAATCCGCCTTCCTGTTTTGCCAAGAGCTTTGCGGAAAACCCAGCGGCCCCTTGGGCAGGGGGGCCCCCGCATCCCCTCCGGTGCCAGCGGAGCCAGCCCACGGCGGGGTCACCCCGCAGCTGAGAGCAGCCCGGGATGGCGGGGCTGGCGCGGCAGCAGCGGCCGCAGCTGCACTGCAGCGCTGACGTGGCTCCCCGCCATTTGCCTCGGTGGCCGCGTGGCCGCTCCTTCCCCGCCGTTCCCACCGGGGAGGAACGGGCTGTTCCCCGCTGGTATAAATGAAACAACCGGTTCTCTAGTTAAATCATAACAAAGTTTTATTATAGAAAACTTGGTTATGATTTAACTAGAGAATCGGCTGTTTCTTTATAAAGAGTTTGGTGACCCCGCCGTGATCCAGTTTGGGATTGTGCGGGATGCCCCGCTCGTTCAGGGAGCGCCCCACAATTTGTGGCCTGCGAAGAGGGACGATTCCGGACAAACCACTGGAATCCGAGAAAAGCCATAAGCAAGGAACTGAGCTCCCTGAAGAACACTGCAGTATAAAAGGTCCCATCATTCTTGTGCACGAAGATCCGGACGAGAACAACGTGAGTATGGGTCGGTTGGGAGGATTTACCGGAGTGTGCGTGAGCGAGACGGAGCGTGGTTGCGAAGCGAGCGTGGATCTCTTTTAAAGGCGGTTCCCGCCGCTGAAGGACGGAAGCGGTTGATTTAAACTGAGAGCAGACACCCCGTGGGTAAAACGGGTCAGAAAAAGAGTAAGGTTTCAGACCCAGGAAAGGACCCACGGAGAGGTCCTAAAGGAAAGAGAGGGAGCGATTTACCAGAAATACCCCCGCACTGTCCCCTGGGGTTGATGATAGCAAATTGGGATGATTTGCCGTCCTGAGCAGAAAAAAATAAAGATGGTCCGCTATTGTATGGAAATACGGACAAAAGAAGAAATTAGACCCGATCACTTATATTGGCCGATATCCGGGTCTTTTGATGATTGGATTTGTCAGGCTCTAAATATTTATGTAAATGGAAAGGAGCCCTTTAGTCAAGAAGAAAGTGATTATGCAGCTCTATGGAAAGGATCTTCAGTATGGGTATTTTTATATCCTTTGAAAGAAAAAAAGAAAAATGAGAAGAAACCCTGGGAACCATTAGACAGTTTCCCCCCGCCATACTAGGGACAAGAACGCAGGGAGGATTTTTATCCTCTTTTACCCCAAAATAATAATCCTACAGCTCCCCCACTCTCACCTCCCACGAGTAGAACTCGAAGTCAAACAAAAGATAAAAATGACTACAATGAAGGGGAGGATGCAGGAAGGTTATTTCCCCTCTGTGAAGTTCCTATGGGAGGAGATGCAGGTGGTATAGGATTTGTAGCGGTACCATTAAAATGGGAGATGGGAGATCCTTTAAAAAGGAAATGGGCCGCTTGCTCAACAACCCTCTGGGAGTCTCAGAAAAATTAGATCAGTTTTTGGGACCCAACACATATACGTGGGGAGAAATGCAGGCAATCTTGGGCATCTTATTTACTACAGAAGAATGGGACATGATATGACAAGCTGGAATGCGAAATTGGGAAAGAAGGCACCAGCAGGGTCCATGGGGGGACCAGAAATGGCCTATCCAAAACCCAAATTGGAATAACCAAAATGCCCAAGACAGACAAAATATGATAGATTTAAGAGAGCTCATTATCCAAGGCATTAGAGAGGCGGTGCCAAGAGGACCGAATATCAATAATAAGGCCTTTAGTGAACACCAGGAGAAAGACGAGTCTCCTACAGATTGGCTGGAAAGATTAAGGAAAAGCTTGCAAATGTACTCCGGAGTGGATCCCATGTCCCTGGTAGGAGAAGCTTGATTAAAAACGCAATTTGTGGCACGATCTTGGGGAGATATTGGAAGGAAATTAGAAAAATTAGATGATTGGCAAGATCGTGGATTACAGGAATTGTTACGAGAAGCTCAGAAAGTTTATGTTAGAAGAGATGAGGAGAAACAAAAAGCAAAAGCTAAGATTTTTATGGCGGCAGTGAGGGAAACACAAAAGAGAATTCATTAAGGTTCCTCTAAAATCCTCAGGGTCCCAGCAACAAGGGAAAAATTATCAAACCTCACCTGTAACAACAAGGCCACAATTGGATAAGGGAATAGAATATTATTACCGTGGAAAGAAAGGACATCTTAAGAGAAATTGCAGGAAGAAAATCCAAGATGAAAAGATGTTCAAGGAAGAATAGGGGTGTCAGGGGATGTATATCCTGGGGACAAAAACAACACAAGAGCCCTTGATAAAATTAAAAGTAGGTCCCCAGAGGGAGGAAATAACCTTTCTGGTAGATACTGGAGCAGAAAAATCGACAATTCGACACGTACTAAAAGGATGCAAAATAAGCAAAGAAACCACTTTAGTGGTAGGAGCAAAAGGGGAACTCTTTAAGGTTCCTATAATTAAAGATATCAAAATAGAATCGGAAACTAAAACATGTATAGGAGATTTGTTGTTAGTGGAAGAAGCAGAGTGTAATTTATTAGGCCTTGATTTGATCATAACCTTAGGGATAAACTTAACTGTTAATAAAAGGACAATTGCAGTTAACCTGTACCAATTGACTCAGGAAAACTAAAATCGAATCAATCCTAAGGTGTGGTATAATAAAGGTGAAATAGGAAAAATTACACATAGAGATAAGGAATCCTCAGGAACTGATACATGTTAGACAATACCCCCTATCTGTGGAAGGTAGAAAGGGACTAAAACCTATTATTGAAGACTTGATACAACAGGGAACCCTGGAGCCATGGATGTCCCCTCATCATACCCCCATACTTCTGGTAAAAAAGCCAGATGGGAATTATAGGCTAGTTCAGGATTTAAAGGCAGTAAATCAGAACCATAACACAATTTCCACTGGTCGCAAATCCTTATAGGCTGTTAAACCAGATATCCCCGGACCACACGTGGTGTAGTGTGGTACATCTAAAAGATGCATTTTGGGCTTGCCCCCTGGCTGAAGAAAGTAAAGAGTATTTTGCCTTTGAATGGGAAGACCCTGAAACGAACTGGAAACGACAATTGAGGTGGACTGTACTACCTCAGGGCTTTACCGAGTCTCCAAATTTCTTCGGACAAGCCCTAGAACAGCTGCTAACTTCATTTCAACCATCAAACAGTATTAAACTTTTACAGGATGTAGATGATTTATTAATAGCAGGAAAATCTGAAGAAACAGAGAAAACACTATAAACTTACTAAATTTCTTGGGAGAAAAGGGGTTGAAGGTGTCAAAGTCAAAACTACAATTTACTGAGCTCGAAGTGAAGTATTTAGGGCATTGGATTAGCAAAGGAAGAAAGAAGTTGGATCCTGACCGAGTAGCAGGAATTATAGCATTACCTGCACCAAAAACCAAGAGAGAGGGGAGGCAATTGTTAGGATTATTAGGTTAGTGTAGACAATGGATAGAGAGGTATAGTGAAAAAGTAAAATTTTTATATGAAAAATTACTGTAGACAAGGTTAAGTGGACGACGGAATACGAAGTTTGAAGCTCTTAAAGAGAATTTAATAACGGCTCCTGTATCAAGCCTACCTGACGTAACTAAGACATTTTATTTATTTGTAGAAACCAATAATCATACTGCATATGGAGTTTTGACACAAGACTGGGCAGGAAGTAAGAAACCGGTAGGATATTTTTCAAAATTATTAGGCCCAGTAAGTAGGGGATGGCCCACCTGCTTACAAGCTGTGGTAACTGTTGCTTTCTCGGTAGAAGAAACCAAGAAAGTTACATTTGGAGGATCTCTAATAGTTTATACTCTGCATGAGGTCCGAGAAATTTTACAACAAAAAGCAGAAAAATGGCTTATTGAATGTAGATTACTTAAGTATGAAGCTATTTTAATACATTCCCCTGATTTGGAACTGAAATCTACTGCGGCACAAAATCCTGCCCAATTTTTGTTTGGAACAATAGAAGGAATGCCTTAGTCATAATTGCATAAAAATGGTAGAATTACAGACCAAGATTAGACCAGACTTAGAAGAGGATGAATTAAAAGAAGGAGATAAGCTATTTATAGATGAATCATCTCGAGTAATAGAAGGAAAACGAAAATCAGGATATGCTGTGATAGATGGGAAAACATGGGAAACAATTGGATCAGGACCCCTGAGCACGGCATGGTCAGCTCAAGCATGTGAGTTACATGCTCTACTAAGAGCTCTTAAATTTTTACAAGATAAAAAGGGGACCATTTTTACGGACTCGAAATGTGCATTTGGAATTGTCCACACCTTTGGGAAAATGTGGGAGGAGAGGGGATTAATAAACACCGAAGGAAAAGGGCTAGTTCATGAAGAACTTACAAAACAGATCCTACAAGCTGTAACAGGGCCTGAAGCAATAGCTATTGTTTATGTAAAAGGTCATCGAAAAGGACTTCAGTTTAAGACTAGAGGAAATAATTTAGCTGATGAAAAAGCAAAAAAGGTCGCTCTTTTAGCTTTACAAATAATTGAAGGAACACCTGAGAAGGGGAATTTAAAAACCGAGTTGAAAATGTATTCACAAAAAGAAGTAGAAGAATATCAAAAATTAGGGGCAGAATGGAGAAATGGGAGATGGGCATTACCTGATGGGAGAGAACTACTACCTAAAAATTATGCCAGAAAAATTATCAACCAATTACATCAAAAAACTCACTGGGGTATGAGAGCCTTGAGTGATCAATTTTTGAAATTTTATGGGTACATAGGTATTTTTGAAATAGCAAAGCAAGAAACTCAGGGTTGCCTCATATGCCAGAAAGTAAATAAAAGAAATATGAGGCAAACTCCTTCTGGAGGAAGGCCCACAGACTTTTTGAAAAAGTTCAAGTGGATTTTACCGAATTACCAAAAGTAGGAAGATATAAATACCTCTTAGTAATAATAGACCAGTTAACTCACTGGGTAGAGGCATTCCCAACAGCAAGAGCTACCACCCAAACGGTAGCTAAACAACCATTAGAAAGTATAATCCCTAGATTTGGGATGATAGAAGTGACTGACTCTGACCAAGGTCCACATTTTACCTCAAGAGTTTTGAAGAACATTGTGAGTGCTTTAGGAATCAAGTGGGAATATCATACTCCTTGGCACCCGCAAAGTTCAGGGAGAGCTGAAAGAATGAACCAAACCTTAAAGCATCAAATTCCCAAGCTAATGATTGAAACAAAAATGTCATGGGTGAAGTGTCTCCCATTAGCCCTAATGAATATTAGAACCACGCTGAGTGCAGAGCGTGGAATATCACCTTATGAAATGTTATATGGAATTAATTATAATTAAGGGATTACCCTTAAATCACCCAAAAATAGAAGATGACTCTATTAAGAACTATATAGTCAATTTAAGTAAAAACTTACAGGAATTACGGGCTAAAAGAATGCTAGCTCAAAGTGTTCCTTTGGATTTCGCAATACACAAGATACAACCAGGAGATAAAGTACTTATAAAAAGCTGGAAAGAAACCACCTTGACTCCTCACTGGGAGGGACCATTTCTTCTGCTTTGAACCACAGATTTGGTGGCAAGAACGGCTGAAAAAGGATGGACTCATGCTTAAAAATCCATATACGAAAAGCTGAAGGAAAGACTAAGTGAATAGGATTTACCCACCGTAAGAACCAATTTGTTTGTAGATTTGATGCAAAAAATAGCTACAAAATTAAATGTGTCCTGGTGTTGGATTTGCGGAGGATCTCAAATGACTGAGCAGTGGCCTTGGAGGGGTGAAGAGACAGAACCTCAGCAATTGCTTGAGTGGGATCATACACAAACTTTGCAAATTCATAGACCCGAGGGGTGGATATTGAATCGTGAAGTAATAGGGCAAATATGGATTTCACGAGAAGGAAATAATTTCACCCGGTACGTAGGACACACTCCCTACAAACTGATACTAACCTTTAACTCTGCCTCGGGAAATGGAACACCTTCGGCCACCTAAGGCACCTCAGGGGTACTGGACTAATAATTGTCCAGACAACGTAACATAGTGGATTAATGAAACTGAAACGAACCCATTTAAAGAAATAGTAAGTTTAAAACCATTTTGGGACTCTCCAAAGTTTAAAACCATTTTGGGACTCTCCAGGGGAAAGCAGCTCACGATGGAAAACACCTGACAGGCTATTTTGGATTTGAGGGAAAAGGCATACAATGAACTACCAAAGAAATGGAAAGGTACTTGTACTATTGGAATAATACAACCCGCCTTCTTCTTGCTACCAAAAGGAAAAGGAAATCAATTGGGGATACCATTGGATGAGACTTTAAATCGGAAAAAGAGGACAGTAAAGGTAGGGGGCTGTCAGATGTGGGGAGATGATGAATGGCCACCTCAGAGCATCCTAGAGTACTATGATCCTGCCACATGGGCCCAAGACAGCAGTTGGGGTTACCGAACCCCTATATACATGTTAAACCAAATAATACGGCTGCAAGCAGTAGCAGAAATAATTTCTAATCAAACTGCAGAAGCATTAAAATTGGTGGCCTGACAATTATCCCAAACCCGAGCTGCAGTAAATCAAAATAGATTGGCCTTAGACTATTTAGTGGCAGAAGAAGGCGGAGTATGTGGAAAATTTAATATTTCAGAATGTTGTTTAGAAATCGACGATAATGGACAAGCTATAACTAAAATAGCTGAAGAAATTAAAATTACTGCACATGTACCTGTACAACGATGGAACTCAATAATTAAAGATAATTGGTGGAATCAACTGTTTGGAGGGACATGGTGGAAGAAATTAGGATTTATGATTTTATGTTCATTATTAAGAGTAATGTTTTTACCTTGTATGATTCCGTGCCTTATTCGCCTGATCCGCTCCATTCAAGGAATGCAAATATCGGCAATGCCGATAGACACAGAAAAAACAACACATGGAAAAACCCATTCTCTCCTGATTGTGAAAACCCAAACTGTGCCTATGTTAGATGCAGCAAAAAGGGCAGTAATTAAATTAGAATCTAAACCATGAATCAATAAGTTGTCCCAAAAGAAGAGGGGGGATTGTGAAGAATGCAGATGTGATTCGTGCCAAAGAGCCCATTGCAGAATGTGCTGGTGCACGTCTTGCAAATTAACCCTGAGAACAATAGGAACAGATGATTTCATGTAAGAACCGTAGTGTGAGATGGGCCAAATGAGGCACGGAACAAGTAGATAAAGGATGTGGTTTGGGCTACAGCAGTTATTGAATAAGATATGTTAGAATTCGCATGCGCATAAAGAAAGGTTATCCCGGAGACACCGAGGAAGAAGAGAAAGCCTTCATACCTGAGACCACCGAAAGGCGGCAGAAGACCCCCTAAAAACAAGGAACGCCTGCGCAGAAACATCATCTGCCAGCAAAGAGAACCGAAACAGGCGGGGACTGACGGGACTCAGTATATAAGGACAAAATATCGCATAAGCGGTGTGCGTCGTTGGTGGAGCGGTCCAGGAGCACCCAGCGGTGCTTACTTATTGCTTTTTTATAATAAAAACTTTATTATGATTTAACTAGAGAATTGACTGTTTATAACACCCTCACACCCCTCTGCCTTCTACGGGGACCACTGTGATGGCCTTAAAACAGGGGACATGCCGGGGTCCCACTGAGCAGCTCCCCGCCAGGCTGTGACAAAGAAAAGTAAAAAGTTCAACTGAGAGGAAGACAGCAAAGAGAACCAAAACAGGCGGGGACTGACGGGACTCAGTATATAAGGACAAAATATCGCATAAGCGGTGTGCGTCGTTGGTGGAGCGGTCCAGGAGCACCCAGCGGTGCTTACTTACTGCTTTTTTATAATAAAAACTTCATTACATTATGATTTAACTAGAGAATTGTCTGTCTTTTTATAACACCTCCCACACCCCCTCCGCCTTCTACGGGGACCACCGTGACGGCCTTAAAACACATGCCGGGGTCCCACTGAGCAGATCCCCGNTTCCCACCGGGAAGGAACGGGCTGTTCCATCCCCCCCTCAGCCTGCCCGCTCTCCCACCCCCATCCGGGGTCCCCGATGGCACTCGGGGGTCAGTTCGGTTCTGAGCGACGCCAGCGTGGCAGCTGGTCCGGGAAGAGCTGCTCTGGTTCTGTTCCTTTGTGTTTATGGAGTGGGTGTTTTGGGGAGGGGGTCGTTACCCCCCCCCCCCCCAGATTCCCTACGCATCGCGTCACCTCTGGAATGGTGTTACCATAATGTTTTGGGTCGCTCAAAGAAATCACCGGCAAAAGCAGGTTTAATGTTAAAGTGAAAGTGCAACAAAATTCTCTGGCAGCTTCCCTCTGTGACTCACTCGATAGTGAAAGCCAACAGAGGAAAATGGGGCTAAAATTTTACGTCGATCAATGTAAAACTAAAATTGGCCAAAAATGACCTAAGGGAAGGCTGGGGATGGGGAAGGAATGAGCAGGATAAAATGGAATAACAAAAGATCCTCCCTCTGAGTCAGAAGGGGCAGAGTGGACCCCCCACCCCAATGTCAAACTGAGCCCTAGGCTTGACCAACAGTTTAAGCCTAAAAGTTTAAGAGTGCTTAAACTTAATCCAAAGCTTAATTTAAACAATTTAACAACAGAGTCATATAGAGTTTACTATAGGCACAATAGTAACTCACAGGCCTATTTTATTTAAGAATCTAAAGTGCTTAAGAATCTGAGAGCAACATTCCTAGCTCGTTTGCTATAGAATGTTCACCCTTGCACACACACATATCTGAAGAGCACGTTCAGGTGTAATACCTGTGAAAAATCCACCCTGAGTTCAGTATTGACATCAGTGCCTTTGTGTCTTCTCAACAGGCCAAGGTTTGAGCCCCGAGTTCTGGGGGATCAGCCCCAGGTTCATCCTCTGAGAATCCCAAACTTGCAAGTTCACTGTCCTCAGAGTTGTCCTGCCCACTGTGGTCCAGGTGAGCTCAGGGGGTCTCACTCAGGACCTGCTGGTTATTGCAAGTATTGACTTTAGTCACCCTAATTTTCTATCCTGGCTACAATTTGGATCAGGAACTTCCTTTGAAAGTTCGGTAACAAACATGTTGTGCTTGTGTTGTTCTTCAGGCAAGAAAAATTGGTTCCCAAGGCTGTTCCTTAAAATCGAGGAGTTGGTTTGACAACACAAGTTGCTGGGAGCTGAGAGTGTTGCTGATGAACTCGGGAGGAGCTTGGCCCAGGTGCTGCTCATCAAGGCCCGGCCTGAGCTCATAGTGCAGCCCAAAGAGGGGTCCCCCCCAGCGGCATCACCCACTCGAGTTTCACTCCGCATTCAACTTCCCCTTCATTATTTATCTCTGCTTGGTGCTGTGAGGGAGAGGGTAAAAGCATAGGAAAGAGAGAGCAAAGAGGCTCCCCACATTCAGGGGAGCTACTACTACATTTCCCCCTCGCC
The DNA here is from genome assembly GCA_013398955.1 of Callaeas wilsoni. Taxonomy (NCBI): domain Eukaryota; kingdom Metazoa; phylum Chordata; class Aves; order Passeriformes; family Callaeidae; genus Callaeas; species Callaeas wilsoni. Next base: position 9,791 of record VWPU01000755.1, read on the forward strand.
CCCGCACTGACTGGGACCAACCAGGCCAACTGCTTATCCCTGCAAGAACAGCTCGAGGGACTTAAGGACACACTGTGATTGGTGTCGGGGGAGCCTTGCGTATCCCCAGACACCCAGCTGGAGGAAGGGAGCCCCCTCATCCCCAGCACTCCCACCTGTGGTGGGACAGATCATCCCCTCCCCACCCCCAGGGCCATGCAGCCCCCTCCCCTGCCCAGGAAGAAGAAGCAGCAGAGATACCAAAAACTTCTGCCAAACTGGGGGGCTTCAGGGATCTCCAGCCCACCCTGAGGAGTTAAGGCCCCCAGTGTTCTCACTTGGATCCCAGTCCTAAGAAAAGCCAACACTCTCCATTTCCCCAGCCCTTGGGGTAGGGGCACAGCCCCAAGCCCAGCAGGATGAGGAGGGAGCATGGTTTGGGAGGACCAGTGTGGGGGGTCTGCAGGGTGCTGAGCTCACCACAACCCCCAGCACACGCTCGTGGACACGGTGGAGGCCCTAGGTACAGGCAGGGACTGCAGGGCCGTGTCATGTGCTGGTGGGGACAATGTCAAAGCCAGGCAGGGATATTGCCACAGAGAGGGAAGACACCAGAGCCAGGGTAAGACAGGGAATGCTTTTTATTCAGACCCACAGGAGAGGACGGGTGGGTCCATCACAGACTTTTCCATTGAAGCACAGACCATTGACAGGACAGACCGCGGCGCACACACTGCTACAGACCCCGCGGGGTCTTCAACTAGTTTATGTTCCCTGTTCAAGCAGCACCCTTGTGAGTTTAGTATTCCTCCCCTTCCTCCTCTCCCTCACCTTCCACAGAATCCACCCCCACCTCCTCGTAATCCTTCTCCAGGGCAGCCATATCCTCACGGGCCTCCGAGAACTCTCCCTCCTCCATGCCCTCCCCCACGTACCAGTGCACGAACGCCCGCTTGGCGTACATCAGGTCAAACTTGTGATCCAGGCGGGCCCAGGCCTCGGCGATGGCCGTGGTGTTGCTCAGCATGCACACGGCGCGCTGCACCTTGGCCAGGTCCCCCCCGGGAACCACCGTGGGCGGCTGGTAGTTGATGCCCACCTTGAAACCAGTGGGGCACCAGTCCACAAACTGGATGGTGCGCTTGGTCTTGATGGTGGCGATGGCGGCGTTGACATCCTTGGGCACCACGTCCCCGCGGTACAGCAGGCAGCACGCCATGTACTTGCCGTGCCGCGGGTCACACTTGACCATCTGGTTGGCCGGCTCGAAGCAGGCGTTGGTGATCTCGGCCACTGAGAGCTGCTCGTGATAAGCCTTCTCAGCAGAGATGACGGGGGCGTAGGTGGCCAGCGGGAAGTGGATGCGGGGGTACGGCACCAGGTTGGTCTGGAATTCCGTCAGGTCGACATTCAGGGCTCCGTCAAAGCGCAGGGAGGCCGTGATGGAGGACACGATCTGGCCTATCAACCTGTTGAGGTTGGTGTAGGTGGGACGCTCGATGTCCAGGTTGCGGCGACAGATGTCGTAGATGGCCTCGTTGTCCACCATGAAGGCACAGTCGGAGTGCTCCAGGGTGGTGTGGGTGGTGAGGATGGAGTTGTAGGGCTCCACCACGGCCGTGGAGACCTGCGGGGCCGGGTAGATGGAGAACTCCAGCTTGGACTTCTTGCCGTAGTCGACGGAGAGCCGCTCCATAAGCAGGGAGGTGAAGCCAGAGCCGGTGCCACCGCCAAAGCTGTGGAACACCAGGAAGCCCTGCAGCCCTGTGCACTGGTCAGCCTGCGAGGAGAGACAAGGTGGGGAGGCATGTTTACTCCAGGCAGCAGAAGTTACTCCTTCCTCTCCATGGCCTCACTAGGACATTTGGGGGCTTTCCAGCAGCAGAGCCAGAGTCAGCGGAATGGGAGACAGAGTGGCACTGACTCCATCTGTTGCCCACTGACTCATGGTGAATCACCCAGGGAAGCCGCTTGGCCTCTGGGGTGGGACAGCGGTCAGGGGCACCTCGCAGTGCAGCAACTGCCACGGGCTCAGCGACAGAATGGGGACAAGGTTGACTACCAGGGTGTCATGGCTACATGACTCTGGGAGGGACAGGCTCGGGGCTGCCTGTCCTCAGCACACGCAGCTGGACTCAGCCAGGTCAGGAGCCAAGTGGGAACAAAGAGGGAATTGCCGAGCTCAGCACCGGCAGCGCCCGGGGGCTGTGGCGCTGTGGAGCGGCTCCAGCTCCAGCTGCGCCGCGTCCCGCTGCCGGCCAATGGCAGCCACTGCACAACAGGATTAACATTAATTAATAAATTAAATCTAAACCCAACCCAGCGAGTCTGGAGGGGAGAGCGAGACAGAATGGAGGCTTTGTCCTTGCGCGCCACCTGCACCCCCGTGCCCCTACCAGCTTGCGGATGCGGTCAAGGACCAGGTCGATGATCTCCTTCCCGATGGTGTAGTGCCCGCGGGCGTAGTTGTTGGCCGCATCCTCCTTGCCCGTGATCAGCTGC
>VWPU01000756.1:0-57590 GCA_013398955.1 Callaeas wilsoni
ACTTCCATAATCACATCACTGATAGTACTTCTTCTATGCAGCTGTTAACCAGGGAATGTGTTTGTTGTCCTTATGGAAATTAAATAAAGGTAGTGTGTTGCTTTTACTCCATGATATTTAGGAATGGAAAAGTTTTCACAATGTCAAAAATTCAAATATATTAATGGACTCAAGTAATTCTTCCGTGTGACTTATTAAAAATACTCCAAACCATATAATGTAAACTTAAAATGTTACAAATGTAACAGTGTTTAGGGGTACAGATATGCTTGGCTTTTAATCAGGTTGGCTTTTCAATCTTGGCTTTTTAATCTGCTTAGGTTGAAGAGAGCAATAAATAACTAACAAAACAGTCCCAACCCACGTAGAATGTTGCTAGATTCAGCGCAGGTCAGGTGAATGCCAGCGACATATACTCTCAATCCCCCACAAAATCAGTTTCATTGTGTGTACTCTGATCTCAAAAGTGCATGTAAGTGCATATAACAGTATTTTGTCAAGAGAATAAAATATTGACAAGACACTGCATTCCCTGTGAAGCCCCAAGATCCCCTGGGCAAAATAAAAAACCCATTGCAAATAAATGCATGGCTACTCCCGTTCTCCACATTACATCTTTACAATTAATCTCACCTTTTGTAAATGTATTACTACATAAAACATAGAAGAGGAAATTAACAACACCTGACTACCCCTTATCCTGAAGCATAAAAGCTGACTAGTAATATTAAGTATTTGATGGAAGTTTCATGAGAAAACATCTACCTCAGTATCTGACAAGAGATTAAAAAGCCTTTGAGAAATATTAAGGCAGAACCCATCTGATAAATCGCCAGACAGTTGAGTATTCAATTAGCATCCACTTTGTTTGTTTATCTTTTTACCTTGCATTGTCCAGACCACCATTTTCTGCATGCATACCATGCCACTGCATTGCAGTGATTTTATTCTGGTGCTTTGTTGGATTTTGACTGTCTTCTAACCAGAAGCAGATCAGTGGAGATATTATAATATTTATTTTAAAACTACTTGTTCTTTTATGTAAAACAGTTGGGAATTTCACTAAATTGGCATTACTTAAGTGCTATCTTAATATTTCTCCCAAGGCTGATCAGTCTAAAACATTCTACCTGAGTTGTTTCACGGCATAGTTGTGGTAATTGTCTGAGCATGAAGAGAAAACTTTTTTTTTTTGGTCCAGGAAAGACACTCGAGGAGTCCTTAATTTATGGGGATGCAAAAAAGTTTCTGTTGGTAAATCAGATCATATCTTTCAAACATATAAAGTGAAAAATAAACTGATGCACAAATGGCTTCATTAGTGACAGAATTATTGAACACTTAAACCAAATAGTGAATGAGACCAAAGCTGAAGGTTTTGTCCATCACTTATTTCTAAGTAATTTGCTTACTTAAAGAATTATTTTCTCTAAATGAACATCTGATTTCTAATAGCAAGCTATTATGTGATCTGTTAGCTCAAAGCAAACAAGAACTAAAAAAAACAAAAGCCCTATCACACTGGTTTATATTTAAAATGCAACATGCCATACCTAAATATGTATAGTCAACAAAGCAGCTGCCTTTTATGCAAGAGCCATGAGAGAAGTTCCTAGAGAACTGTTGTTCTGAGGTGCTAAATTTCTCAGTAGCTGCAGAATACTTTTCAAATGGAGAGATATATTCCCTTTAATTACTAAAATACTGTACAAATCTAATTAGTGTCCATCATTTTCAGAAATTGTCTTACTGAATTAAATGGGAACACTAATGGAAGCATAAGTCTTAAAATACTTCCAGGATTTCTTTGTTTTTAAAAAACTTCATGATCTTTAAATCAAATTAGTTGTTTTTCCTGACGTGTTATGCAGATTTCAGCTGTGTCTACCACCCAGCCACTGCGAAAAGCCTTGTCACTCTCAAGGATGTGCCTGGAATCCTAATGCAGAAGGAAAATGCTACCCAACTGTCAGTTGTATTCATTTTTGCAAAGTCCTTGCCAGAATACAAATACATTTATTTTTAGTAAAACACACTACTGTGCTTCTTAAATTCTACAGTGGGTCATTTTTCTGAGTGTAATTCTACAGTTTTTGTACTGGGATAACTGTTGCTCCTTGTGTGGGTTGTTTTCAGCCATTTCAGAAAGGTCAGAGGAACCAAATAATGTCCAGCTATTCCTCCAGTGAGGCTCTCCTGCGCAGGCACTCTCACCTCCTTTCAGTATCTCCATCAGTGAGCAAAAAGTCAGAAACTGAAAGGGAGGTTTAATCATAGGATATCCTGAGTTGAAAGGGACCCACAAGGATCATTAAGTCTAGCTCCTGGCAGTGCACAGCACAATCCCAGAAATCACACCATGTTCCTGAGAACATTGTTCAAATGCTCCTTGAACACTGGTTGAAGGCTGGTGCTGTTACCACTTCCCTGGGGAGCCTGTTCCAGTGCCCAACCACTCCCTGCAAGAAGAACATTTTCCTAACAGCCACCCCACACCTACCCTGACACTGCTTCATGCTGTTTCCCTGGGTTTTGCCACTGGCCATCACAGAGGAGAGAACCCCTTCTCTTTCTCTTGCAAGGAAATTGTCCACTGCAATGAGGTCTCCCCTCAATCTCCTCTTCCCCAGGCTGAACAAGACCGGATGTTCCTCGAAAGGCTTCACCTCAAGACCCTTCACCATCTTCTGCCCTCCTTTGGACAGTTTCTAACAGATTTTTGTCCTTCTTATATTGCTGTGACCAAAACTGCCCCCAGCACTCGAGGTGAGGCCGCCCCAGTGCAGAGCAGAGCGGGACAATCCCCTCCCTTGCCCGGCTGGCGATGCTGTCCCTGATGCTCCCAGGACACGCTTGGCCCTCCTGGCTGCCAGGGCACTGCTGGCTCATGTTCAACTTGCCATCGACCAGGCTTCAGAAGAGTTTTTGACATAAAACTGAATGTCCTTGGTTTAGATGTGTAAAACTGGAGGTAAGTTGGGCTACTAAAACATATCAGTATTAACTTTAGTGAAAACATAGCTGAATCAGCACAAAATCTAGAGACCAAGAAGTTCTGGGCTTTACCTGGATACTTTAATGCCTATGATAAGGTGACTTGTTTTGAGCTTGGAAGGAGTAGACTTTGGTCCTCTGAGAAGTACTGAGCCTTGTCTCCTGCTGCAATGAACAGAATTTTGTTATTTACCAAAGCAGAAATAGCATATGTGTAAAAATAACATGGGTAAAGACAAAATACGGACTAAAAATATTTATAGATTGAGGATAGAGCTTTTCTTTTGAGAAAAAGAAAAGTCTTAGGAACAGTTATCTTTATTTTTGCGCACTCATGGGTCACAAACTATCACCAAAACTACTGAATGATAGTCCAGGAACTTTGTGTTTAATGCTGTTTTATTAGGTGTGGGAGATAACTTCCTACTCTTCCCATTCAGGACCAGTTCTGATGACTACAGGGATTAATTATAGCGATACCTTCATTGTTTTTTGTGGCACTGACACACAGTTGAATTTTTGTTACAGGTTGTGACTGCGAGGGAGGCAGCTGCCATGAAAAAGCAATTCACCTTGTAAGAACACTACTAGTGGTCTTGCACAATCATCAAGCATTCACGCAGAGTCCTGCAGCTATTTTCAAACTCAAACAAGATTTCCACAGAAATTTTACTCAGAAAACACTCTACAGCAGAACTGAGGTAAGTGTAAAGATAATGGTAATTATCCAAATACAAAAAGAAACTATTAAAGAAGCATCCAATGTGATAGCTTTTAAGTTGACAAGCATAATCCAATTACTCAAATTTTGTGCTAGCATCATTCCAGAAAAAAAATTACACAAGTTAGAGTAATTTTTCCAAGCTATTATTCCAAAAGAGATGAAGTAATTACTCAACCATCTAAACTAAATTTCTCCTCTCCAAAACCTGAAAGGACATAAGTTCTGTTTAGTATGCAGAGAAATGAGAGAGGATGAAATGAAGAAAGGGTCTGAGTAAATTAGGAGAACAGGGAGTGGAATGATACAGGGAGAAGGGGCTGAGACCAGAAAGGAAAAACACAGAAGAACAGGAAGGACACCAAGAGGGTAGAGGCGAAGACAGGTAAGAGATAAGGAACATCCTTCACCTTTAAAAATTCTGATTAAGATATTTTCTTGAAGAGAGCATGGGCTTAACATGAGACATCAAGAACTATGTTGAATCAGGACAGTTGTAGATTTGCAGGAAGAAATGAATACCTTGTGCTCTGTTTCCCTGAAATCTCTACACCTCATAAATTCAAGCTGTCTCAGATTGGCCATGCTTGTGGTGCCCACAGAGGATAAACAAGCTCTTTCTAAACAGACTACCTGACTATCATCTCACATCATGCAGACAATTATATCATTGACATTTATAAACCTTCTGCTACACAGAATATCCTCAAATCCTTTTTGATAGAAATAATTTCTAAACTGAAGTGGAGTTGAGGAAGGGCTACAAATGGAGATGTGAAGGTAGTGTTCTTGACTTTCAGTTAACAGGATGAATGTCATTGAAGAAAACAAAATTTCTCCAGATCTGTACGGATATAATTGAGGGCAGCACCTGACCCTATTCTGTATTCACCTAACATTTAAGAGGGCAGCCTGCTCTTCTCCAGCTGTAACTTTCATGATCTTTAAGTCTAACAGAAGTGGCTCGACGACTTTGAAGGATACTTTCTGGTCCAAGATGGAAATTGAAGCAAAGAGAAGGGAGGCAGCCTTGCATTGGAGGTAAGGTCACCCAATTAATTAGCTCAGTTCCACTAAGCTTCTGAAGCAGGCTTGAAAATTCATATGTAACCTGAAAGAAGAAAGTTAAAATAGCCACTCACTATTTCAAAGAGGAAAAAAAATTTCTGTATTATGCTGACCAGCTGCACCTGGCAGAGGTCAAAAACAGCATAGCCATGATACTATTGCTTTCTTCTGAATCTGGAATGAAATCTGCTGTATACACTGCAATGCAGTCACCAGTGAAATTACTTCCAGTTGGGTTGCTGCTATTTTGCTAATCTCAGCTAGAGCTTAGCTGGCTGTTTTCTCCCGAAGATAATCAGTGTAAAGTGGGGGAAGATAATATACTGATGAAAATTACTGTTTCTGTTCAACATGCTATACTCAATAGTTTTTGCTAGGCTGCTCTAAATATAGAAAGGACATGTTTGGTGGTAGATGCTGCACACACTGTTGAGATTCACAGTGTTGTGTGGGAGCAGTGACCTTCCCAAATGCCTTGTGTGCACATCACTCCCACAGCCTTCCTCATCATTGCCTGCATCAGCTTCTTCTTCTTTAAGAGTGAAACAAAATTGCAAAAGGGAATTAATTTCCACTGGGTATGTTCTTCTTTTTCATTCAAGTATTTTTCAATTTTAGGCACACAAGTAAATTAGGACTCAGACAGACTCGTAATTAAAATGACTGAAGATCCAAGGATGAGTCAGATGTGTACTGACGAACACAATTTCCACCAAAAATACCAGTTAACTGAACATAGATAGCTTCCTTCAAAACATCCCAGCTTGGTCCTTTTGCTGGCCCCAGAAACAGATTTGTTGTTCCTAACAGCTCCTGTGAGGAAACCTGGAGCAGTGTAGGTGTCCCCATGCAGGAGCCTGGCTCCAAGTTCTGCAGCAGGTGCTGCTGGCCTGCCCATCCCCACCCATGGTTGCTGGATGTGTCCAGTACCTCCTGGCAGCAACTCCCAGCTTTGCCCCAGAGCTACAGGTGATTTCCAGAGCCCCTGTCCACGGCAAAGCTGACAGTGACAATCATTCCAATCCCAGGCTGCTGGGTCGAAGGAGCGTCCGGTTCACATGAAATTTGGGTCAGAGAAAGATTTCCTTTCAAAATACGTAGAACAACTACAAATCCGTAAAGCTGCTCACCTGGTTTCAGGGCAGTTCTTGTGTTCTTCCAGCGTAAGAAAATCACACTGTCTGTTTTAGCTGTAAGCTTTGATTAAGAGACTAAGGGGAACCTTATATCCACATGCAAATCCTCACAGCCCCAATCCTGCAGTTTATGATGCTCAGGCAGACCACTGAGCTCAAGTGGAGCACTATTAACTTTAATGTGGATTCCAGCCATGCATTTTAAATTGCCACATCAGAGGCTGAAATTATATGCACACAGGGGCAGGTGTTGTCTACCACATCTTCTACAGTGTGGAGCACATTGTGACCATCTAACAAAGCATAATAAAAATATCATAATAATAACAACTATAACAATGCCAATAGTAATTATAATTAAAAAAAGAATAGGTAACACTGTCTACAATATTCAGCTTCAATTTTCTTTGAGTAAAAAGCATACCAATTTTTATTGGAATAAACTAAGATTTGTGACCCACTGTGCAGCAAGATGAGCCCAGTTTGAGAAAATTCATCCTGGAATTTTGAATTATTTTGCTGAATAGGGAACATCTTTGTACAGAGTTGTTTAAATAAGAAACTTTTTGTACCTCATGCGGCTTTCAAATTTCAGATCATAGACTAGTGATGGACCTTTTAGGGGCTGGAGGGACTCAGCTCAGATTCAGCAGACTCGTGGCTCTCTCCTCAGCACATAGGCATGGTCCATTCACCCTCTCCAGGGCTTCTGGATCACCTTTCCCCAATCTCCAGAGGTATGTGGGCAGCCCTTGGTCAAACCCTTCCTCTGTACCTCTTGGTCTGTTCAGGCTGGAGAAAAGGAGACAGAAGGGAGACCTCATTGAAGTCACAACTTCCTTGTGAGGGGAAGAGGAGGGGCAGACACTGATGTCTCATCTCTGGTGACCAGTGACAGGACTTGAGGAAGGTGTGCCAGGGGAGGTTTAGGTTGGATATCACAAAAATGGTCTTCCTCCAGGGGATGGTTGGGCACTGGAACAGGCTCCCCAGGGAAGTGGTCACAGCACCAAGCCTGACAGAGTTCAAGAAGCGTTTGGACAATGCTATTGGACAATGGTGTAATTTATGGGGGTGTCCTGTGCAGGGCCAGGAGCTGGACTTTGGTGATCCTCACAGGTCTCTTCCAACTCAGAATATTCTGTGTTTCTATAAAATGTAGAGAAGCAAAAATTTGCAGCCATCCCACTCTGTTGTTAACTATCAAAATTTGAAAGTAATTTGAATTCAGCTGGTTTCAAGATAACGATATCTTTTAACTGGATCTTTCTCTGGGAAATGTAAGTGACCTATAATATTTTATATTTTCTCCTGTGTAGGCACTTATATACCAAATAATTTTCATTATTAATTTTGGTAAGATAAATAAGCTCCTAAAGTTTGTTCTTTACAGCATTTCGTCTGTGCATTTGCTGGACCTATTTCTGTATCCAGCTTGCTAATGCTCTTCTCAGAGGAATGCAACCAGCCCCAGCAATGCCACACAGCCAGTTTGGTTCATCCTCTTGCTCCTATCTGATACTTCTATGCTCCCATAAAAGGAACAGATCAGAGTGAGAGACCTCCTTTTGTGTCTGTCCTGGACACAGTTTTATCACTTCTAATTTTGCCTTCCACAGAATTTAGATTGTTGTAACTTACCTATCACTTACCTACAGCTGACCAAGGAAAACATTCATTAAATCAGGCAGAATCAGGATTCCCAGAATGCATAATTACACTAGAAAATTCCATGATGTGAAGATTCAGAAACTTGTAAAAATCTTCTTGTTTCTGAAATAGCCATGTCCTTAAGAAAAGAACTGCTGTTCTCCAAGGCTGGTGTTAAACTAGTAGGGGTATGTGTATATACATATATATATAAAAAGACCTTAGAAAGTATCTGTAAATTTGTGACCTCTACTCTGGATAGATTCAATGTACTCATTTTTGGGCTTCAGGAGAATGTTGCTTAGAAATATAAACTAAGACAAAATGAAGAAATTCCTTTTGGCATGATCTAAAGTTTAAATCCAGAGAAATCTTCTCTACCTATACATTTTAGCTTACACATTTACTGGAATTGCTAAGAGGGATTATACCTAGTCTTGCAGACCAATTAAAATTTGAAATCCTGGAAGACCACTTCCCTAACCACATCCTATCAGAGCAGACTGTGACACATTACAAGAGACTCTAGATACGAATTCATTAGGTCTTTCTCAAGTGTGAGATATAAAAGGCCTAATAAATCATTATTAAATACTAGAAATTACTTATATCTTTATTATTAGATTACTTATATTACTTAATATTGAACCTGGAATTTCTGTTTCCCACTTGAGCCCTTGGGGGTGGGCATAGGTACTTATATGGAAATGAATAAAGAAATGGAAGAGAGATATAATTTTTAAAAAAACAAAAACCAAAAAACCAACCAATTAACCAACCAAAAGTAAAATCAAACACACCAACAACCCAAAACTAAACAATCAGGAAGTGCTCTTAAGCCTTCATATTCTTGGCAAAGGCCATGACTCAAGAGGCCCCTTCCCCAAGAACATGAGCAGTGCTGGTACTGCTGGCTCCTGATCAGTCCTCTCTAGCCACTCAAATTTTGCTTTAGACAGCTCTAGACTTGTTTCTGCTCTTGGTGAGGGCTTTAATCTCAGTTTGCCCACTAGTCTGTGTTTTTGCAGCTTTCAGAAAAGCCAGGTATGTTCTGTGAAGCTGTTAATTGCTGACTCGTTAGTATTAATGGGTTTACTACAAGCGACTTGTCATGAATGTGAGAAAGAACAAAGTTTTTTTCTAATCTATCTCTAAGCAGAGATAGACTATACTTCATAAATTATCTATCAAATTAAACTTCTTGAAGACTATTATTTTTTTAATAATATACGGTACTTTTGGAGGAACATGTTGCCTATTACAAGTCTTTCTTAAAAGGCATAATGTAACCAGGTGAAGAAAACCAGCCTAATGTCAGCATATGTCCTAACCTTTGAGAAGAGCAGCATGACCTTAAAGGATTGAAATGATGTCTGTCTGCCATTAAAAGAGACTTCCATTAAAAAAAGCAGATATTATAAGGGCAAGCTACAAGGAAGAGTGCATTTCTGTAAGCACAAAAGCAGCACAATACGTAAAAAGAAATTTCAAAATCAGTGAGGCAGTCGGAGAAGAAGAGAGACCCTTTTAGTAAGCCACTCAGTCCATCTGGTAAGTTCTACAGATTTATCTTCATCCCAGTGTTTTCTGCATAATTTCCCTGTGAGTATAGTTAGCTCTAAGTTTTCCCCTTTTACTTAATAGTAGCACTCATCTACAGAATGCAGGTCTCTAATGGGATTACTCTCTTCAAACATTTAGAATCTCTTATCCTTTGAAACACAGACTCTCCCTTTCTCTCTACAGACTACATGTTCTTTCCCCCACATTAGTAATGTAAAAGAAAACAATACATACTCCCATAGTGATATAGTAGTTGTTTGCTAGTAGCACCAAACCACATTATCATTTTCTTACTGTTTAAAATATTTTTACATTTTCTGTCTTAGATAATTGTTTGTTGAAGTATGTAGCCATACTTCCCTGCAATATGTTGACTTGATAAAGTAGTAAATGTTTAATATTGGGAAAGAGATATCAATTGCTTCCTCTTAAGTGGCTTGCAAATATCTAGTGAAGGATCCCGCTCTGTTCAGATTTTTATCCTCAATACAGTGCCAGTTCACCATCTAGGAACTGATGAAGGAATGGAGCTAACTATCCAGTGTCCAAGGGTTCTTGTTGCATTTTTGACTGGGATGATGTTAATTAGCCAAACCATTACTTGTTTGATCTACTGTTGTGATTGTCTAGATTAACTCTTTCTGGCTCCATGACTATATAATTCAATTAACTCATTCATGAATTTCAATAATTTCCTGTTTCTGAGCCACTTACACCATTATAGGCATCACGTTATTGACTGGGGAGAAAGTCCTAGGTTACAAAGACCATCTACTTTGCCCCAGGAAATCTGTTTAGTTTCTGATACAATACAGACTGTCAGAAGTCACAATTTCCCTTTTCTGGCACATTTGGCTCAGGAAAACCTTGACAGCCTACTGAGATGAAATGGAAGCAGAATCACAGTAAAACAGAAGGAAATGAGCCTGGGCTACCATGATCAGCTCATGGACCAAGGACATGTTCCCAGCAGCCAGTCATCCCCTTAAGGTAACAGCCATCAGCTGGAAGCAAAATCTGTTTGTTTTGTAGGGTGCCAGGAGCTCTCTGCTGAAAGCTTGTGGCCCTGGTGTACTTCACAAAATTTGTTTCCAGCTTCTTAGATAGAAATGAAATTATAGACCAAGAGAATATGATTTGGATTTGTGAAGTCAAGATGTTTAACATTGTGAAATGCCTGATTGAAGGTAGCCATGCAGTGTTATCCCTTGAGACAGGTGTTACAGGCAGGGCAGACGGTCAGAGCATGGCACAGGTGTGCTGGGAGCAGGTGTGCATGGTGCAGTACATGGTGTGTGGTGTCCAGTGTGCAGTGCCCTTTCCAGTAAATTGATCTTATCCCAACCCATGATGTTTACCTTTTGTGCCTCCAGTTCTCATCTCCAGCCCTCCACAGAGAGGGGAGAGAGAGAGGAGAAGGGGTCAGGCAAATGGCACATGGTTTGGAGAGTCTCAATGGAAACACTAAACTGGGGAGTACTATTCCAAAACTGCAACAGGGTGCAGTGATGCCACTATGAAGGTTTAGATGCATGACCTATAGGGTCAAGATACAAGTATTAAACCTAACTGAGTTACTAAAGAAGCTTGGTCTTGCTCATCGCGTATGCCTAGCTACAACCTTTCTGTCGGGCTCTGCCCCATTCATCATACATGAGGGATACACAGACAGGGGTTTAAAGATCCCAGTGCTCTGAATGTCGATGTTTTTATTTCTTATTAAACTTTGCAAGCAAAGCAAAGGGCACAGAAATGCAGAACAGGTGTGATGACAGTTTTCCTAGTAACCATTCGCTGTACCTTACTTAAGCCTCCCTTTTATTAAGGACTGTGCAGCCATGAAGAGGGATATAGCCTCTGCTTATGAGAAATTGGTAAATATGACAATCTCAGAGAAAGGATATGTGAGTGTGATAATAAGCATGTGAGGAGAAAGGGTCTGAGATAATATTTCAAAGAGCAGTTTTACCCAAATCCATGGTGATACTCCTTCAAATCTGCCCCTATGATTCACATAGCATGATGACCTTTAAGCACAGCTTCCTTATTCTGGATTGGGCAATGATAAACTAAAGAAGCTATGTTTAGCATGTTCCTTTGTTTCTGCTAACAACACCATAAAAGCTCTGTATCTGGTATAATCATCAGTCTTTTCAAAAACTGGCTGTGTGACTACTGAAGACCTCTGGCTATCCCTTACCTCCTGAGCCTCCTTTTGTTTGTTTGAACTGCCACGTTTTTTCTTACCTTAAGGTTATAAACCCTTCAAAGAAGGAGTTGTCTTTCCCTTCTTTTTTCTGCTTGTTGCTTCAGTCTATTAGAAACCAGAAGAGACTGTATTAGAAACTAGAAGAGACTGTATTAATGAGAATGAGAATCCTTATTTATGTGAATATGTTTATTCAGAAAACAGTCCTAGTATTCTTGACATACTTTTAACTTTACAGGAACAGAAAGCATACAACCCAAAACCTGACTAAAGCAGCAGCATTTCATCCTCAGCCCCTATCACTTTATTATTATCACAGTTTTAACAGTCAGACACAAATTGTGCCACCTTGTTTTAACTTAAAACTCATTTTCAATAGTATTAACTTTATCAATAGATAGTCACACAGTTGGGTGTGCTGTGAAATGTTTGGAAGTTAAACATGTGAGCGCACATCAGAGAGTGGGAGAATACATGGCCTTTAAAATGAAGCAACAAAACCTTGGTTGCAAACTCATCACTCTGAATCATTTGAAACCTTTAAAGTAAATAAACTTTATATATCTTGGTAAATAAAATAACCAAACCTTATAACCCCATGCAGCCATTGCAGGTGACTTTGCTATTTTGTTCTTTTTCTGTTCTTTTTAATCAGACTGAACTAGATCTTGATCTATGTATCTGCTATGCTTTCCTCTTTAATTTAAGGCAGCAGTTTGAGTGCAAGAAGCAGTAGGGAGCAAGAAAGTGAAGGTACTTGTGTATTATTGGGAAATAGGATTTTCAAAGAAATCATAACTAACACAATGAATATAATGCAGATGTAAAAAAAGCAACTTTAAAAAGAACTTTCCCATGATGGTGAGTAGGAGGATAATGAAAAGATTCACTGCAGCTGAGAAAAATGAGTTCAACTGTTCTTTGAGTGCTGAAGTACTATGCCACAAGTTTGGGAAAGGCCAGAAGAAGGGTAATATACCCAAGATTCGTGTAGGTGATGATCTGACTGAAAATGTTGAATAACAAGAGCAGATAGACAGGACTAGAATCTAGAAAATGCTGGGAGGATAAACACGGCTGAAGGTAGTTATGCAGAGAAAGTGAGAAAGAAGTGTTAAAAATTGCAGTTATGCTGTGAACCAGAGTAACAGAAAACAATAGTACTGGTGTAATCAGTGCTTAAGAAAAGCATGGAAGTTGGCAAAAGATTGAAAGGAGCTCAGTTTTGGCCAAGTTAATTTTAAGCTAATCATCAGATATCTGAAGAAAAGAAGAGATAAATATTTTATTTTATCAAAGGAAATTACATATGGGTGACAGAATAGTTTAAAATAGTTGCTTGTTTTTCTAAGGTTAGATATAGTAGTTCAAGCATATTAGGCAGAGGATGTCTAACATGAAGTCATGAAAAGAAAGGTCATAGAGTAGACAGGGACCAAGAACTGTTCCTCAAAAGAGAAAAGAGGGGAAATTTCCTAAAAGAAATTTTGAACTAGTTTTAGGGAGAATGAATACAGACAAGAGAAGACAGTAGCACAGGAAGGAGCAAGAGCTTCAGGTGTGGAGTGTACTCAGGAACATCAGAAAGGGTAAAGAGATAAAGGTAGGGGATGAGGTCTTTCTTTGTGAGGTGATTGATACAGACCTTAGTCAGAGGGAGGAAGGACAGAATGAGGGCTAGAACTGAATGTAAGAGCTGAATCTTCACCATGTTAGGCAGGGTGCACCCCTTCAGTAGGGGGTCAGCTAGCGGCAGGGAGACTGGGAAGCACTGAACAAGCACTTTGTAAAGCTTGCTTTCTGATGACATCGTACACTTTATGCTTGTCCATTTTTAAGCACAAAGTGCTGCACGAGGGTGCTGCACTCATACTTTCAAAAGGCCTTTATTAATGCATTTCCAGATGTACCACTACCTGTACTCTTTATGTTCTTGGTCCTGCTGGCAGAATGGTAGACTGGACCTGCCCGGTCCAGAGCCCTCATGTCCTGATGGGTCCTCCGTTGTCCAACATGGTCATGTGACAGTGTCTACCATTTCTGCCACTGCTTTCTGTTAAAGGCATTTGAAGACAGATGTGTTTCACCAGTAGCTTGGTTGTATTTTGAAACTTTCTGGGACTCACACTCACTGATATAATTTAATTAACTGAACACAATTTGACAACTTCAATAAGAAATACTGTAGTCTACATTATTTGAATTCACTCTTTGGTAGAAAGTGTCCTTATTTTTTCACATTCTGTAATATATTTTCAATGTTATGGAACCATTTTAGGTACCTAAAAATTTTTAATTTATATATTAATGAGTGTTTTTACAGATATTCAGCCTGTGTGAATGTCAACATATTGACCATTTGGTCAATGACCTGTAGGGTTATAAATTAATGGTTAATTTGCTTAAGCTCTTTCTGTTGCCTTACAGTGCCCTTTTTCTCCTTATTGCCCTTTCATCAGCTAGTGCTCTTCCTTACATTCCCCAAAATTTGCCCAGCTGTAAAAGGAACTGTTAAGTGAATCAGATGTATCACTTTGTAATTTAACAACTTTGTGAAAAGACTGCTGATGCAAAGAACATCTAACATGCAAGATTATATGTTTGTGTGTGGCTACAGAATCAGTGTGTGAAGAGCTAAAGCTGATGATGAAGAGATCTAGCCTTGCCATGAAAGGGACTAATACAAAGCTCAGACCAAAAAGTGTTTCTGAAATGCTCTGACTCTGGGAGGCTTCAACTTTCACACTCCAGAAACAGCCTTATTAAAGCAGGAGGTTCCACAGTTATGTACACATGGTTCTACTTTCTCAGTAGTCCACTGTTCAGAGTATTAATTTGGAATAGGACACATGGAAAAAGCAGAGCTAGACAATGAATCTTGCTGAACTCAACAGCAAAACACCTGTTCATTTACAGGGAAAAAAAGCTGCATTTCCAGGCAAATTTTTTGCTGACATTGGAAGTGGCATAAGGTAGAAAATGTAGGTCTTGGAAACTGTTTTCCACTAATTTGCTGTTCTATGGATGGGAGCACTTGTGTGTTGTTTTATGAGAAGAGGTCGTGATCCAGAAAGAAATTAGCAGGAAAAAGTAGGAAGTAGCAGAGTTTGTTTTACTCTTAATTACTACTTTCATGCATTTTCTCCTTCTGTTCAGTCAACAGAGAAATTGCAAAATGATAATCATGTATTTGAGATAAAAATTGAGCTGAAGAAGCATTATAGGATAGTAGAAAGGCAAATGTGCCTTACCGTGGAATAAGTTTGGAAAAACAGGAAAATAGTCAGAAAAGAAAAATATTTCAAAGCCTAAATTTTGCCAACAGACATTATTGTTCTTTATAATAACAAATATTATCATATAAACATTTTGTAAAGAAAGAAAGTAATTTACTAACATATTGCTCCAAATTTAATTCTTGAATGTTTATAATGTTTCTATGGAAACATGATCCACAGTATCGAAAGGATATATATGAATTGAGCCTACACCTGAGCATTCAGATGACTTATAACTAATTTATTACTTCAAAATTGCTTCCTCTGTTACATAAAAGCCATTACTATAGGCCAATTAACAGAATAATGATCAGGGAGACAGTATCTAATTGGCTTAATTAGTTGCACGGCTGGCCAAATTTCATTGTTTATATCTATCTGAATTCAAGCTTTGAGTTTTAGAGAACAGAGACTATGACAAGTTATTACTGTGATTCTCTCATACAGTAACCTCCACTTCATTTCAAAACATGAGCATTTTAAAATAAGCATAACATTATGCAAGCTTTTGTGCAGCATCAAAATCACACAGAATCATACTCACAAATAAGCACTGATTTTTACCAAGATGCTTAATCATGCTATGAGGAAGGGCAGAATTCTTATTTCATAGAAGACATTGGAAAAATTCAAATAGATTTGCAAAACACTGTACCTTAACACTGCTATTTCCCCTGCTGCACACATGTTTAGCTACCTGAAGGATTTACATTGTCACTCACAACCTTTGTTTCCCAGTGCCTTACAAACCAAATTTTGAACAACAGTGAAATATCTAAAGGAACCTCTGTTTCAGTAAGACAAGAAAAAAGTCAGATGTCTGTCTCCAAATGACTCAATCTCATTGCAGAACCACTTTGCCTTAGGAATATTTTTGTCCATGACTGTTATTTTGCTGTGAGGCCTCTGGTAAAGTTTATTAGAATGACTTCTAGTTCTCACACATGAGGAAGAAAATAAGCTTCCTCTCTCATTTTCTTCTCCCTTGAGCTTTTTAACCTTTGAAAAAGAAACATGCGGAATTAAATTCTCATTGGGTAAAATACATTGGGTACATTCACATGGCATTATTTCTACTTGCTGGATTAGCCAGAGACAGATGCATAAGATGTCTGTGTCCCTCATCTGGAATTCAGCAACAGCATTTCTATCAGTGCAACCAGCTTCCTTCCACTATCTGCCTTGGAGGTCGCTGCAAATACCTTAAAAATAAAACTGGTCATTACTATCCAACATAAAATATTTATAGCAAGACATACCTTGACCAAAGGCATTTCATATTAGTTCAAACACCAGCTTGTGAAGTTACTGAAGGCTTCAGTGTTTTTTGTCTCTCACATTTATCTCCTGTTGTCCTCCTTGATAATATCATGTGCTTATATTCTGAAAAATATTCTGTTGACACAACCTTGCACCAGAATCCACGAAAATACAAATGCTGTATTTTTTGTATCTCACTGCTGATATTTATTATTTAATCCTATAGGAATACCATGTTTTTATAGCTTAGATTTTTGCTGAACCAAATTAATGAAAAGATTGCACTGAATTCAGAATACCCGGAAACAGCCCTGGAGAAATTTCATTTTCTCAGCATTTAATTTCTAGTTAAATTGGTGGGATTACACCATTCTGCAGCAGCGATTTGTGAAGGAAATGGTGAGGATAAATGTACTGAAAATCTAACATGTTCCCTGAGCAACAAAGGAACTCAAGGCAAATGTTACAGCATTACTGACAACACCAGTACTGCTTGTTTAAGCATTTGATTCATAAACATTAAAATGAAGTACTAAAAAAAAAAAATCACACAGGCCTCTCTCCCTTTTCTTTCTCCTTGTATCAGCTTTCTTGTGCTGTTTCTCTTCATTCTTTTATTTTAAATTAAAAGCTTGTCTGCAATAGCTGCTTATGAACCTTGGTGCTCTCTTCAGTGGCACTTCCTGCCAGATGCCCTTGTCCTTGAAGGTTTCCTCCTTGACATGAGGGAGATTTTTATATTACTTGCCTTGCAATATTGCCTCCCACCCTCACTAACTGCACAGTGAACAAACCATGGGGAAGTTTCTGACCTGAAGACAGTATATCCTGTCCTGTAGCACTGCAGAAAAGCCACATTACTATCAGATGGGAGTGTTAGGCTGGTTCCTTCATGGGGGTTTGTGTGGTTTCGCATTTTATCCAGCTCACTGGCAAACTCAGGCTAAGGAATCTGAAGTCCCGTGGCCAGAGAGACTGGATATACTGTTTGCCTGGTGTCAGAAAGCCCGGGAGGGACCTCAGATACTGTGAGAGACTGGACTGCTGGTGATTAATAGCTCAAACATTCCACCACTTGCTGTAACCACACAGGTGCTGAGCGAGACTGAACTGTTGGTGCTAATGGTTCAAACAACCGGCTGGGTGCTCTACTAGGGATGCACAGAGTGGCCTCCCAGGTGCAGAAGGGCCTGAGGCTACAAACTGGGTTTCCAGATAAGGGTAAAGGCTAGTAAGAGGCAAATCTCTAGAGGTGAGATAAATCCTTCCTATCATGCCAGTGTCCTCTCACATGACTCAGCTGTGGAAACTCCCGTCCTAGGTACTAGGACATTGACTGGTAGGATGAAGGATTCACCTTGCCTAATTGGTGAATCAAACCATGATTGATTCAACTACACTAACTTCAGGGACAGCAGCAACATCTAGGAAGATGTAAAAGATGTGGGCAGTGTCCAGTGATCCAGTATTACTTCACCCAGGGGAGGTACAGGGGGCATTCCCGTCTAGCCTCAGCGTAATAAACCCCACGGACATGGTGTTCTGCAGACTTTTTCCCTCACCACTTGATGGATACAGCCTACAACAACCATCTCAACAAGACTGCAATCATTGAGAAGACTGGAAGAGGACCAACAGGATGTTGTTGGAATCTACAAAATCATGATAATTTTTCTACTTCATCTGTTTCTCTCACTCTCTTTTTACTTCCCCCCCACCCCTTTGCCTCTCTCTTTCTCTCTCTCTCTCTCTCTCACATTTACTGTTAGATAAATAGCTGTACTATTGACTTCAGCATATCTCATTTGCACCTTAATTTAGGTAGAATTATCTCTCTAATAATTTTAATTTTAACAGTCTGATCTCAACAGATACCCAAATTCTTTGTCTCTTGGTCTAACTCAAGGGATTCTTTTCAGATAACACATTTCCTGGTTTCTCATTTTCCTCACTTTGTGTTGTCTATTTGCTTGCTTGCTTCCATAAATTAAATATTTTCACTCTAAGTAGTTGTCCTTCTTCCATATTTTCATAAGAAGTTGCTCTCCACTTCCATATAAAATCATTACCAGTAATCAGTCCTGGAAGTCCAGCTCTCAGAATCCCCACAGTGAAGACACAAGACACTTCTCACCTGAATCTCTTGCAACTCATTTGGTTCTAAACTGGGTTTCCTCTCTGTCTTTCCTGCAATCCTTAATGGCAGCTGAATCAACAAAAGCTATAATTATTACTCAGTTCCAGCAAAAAAATCCAAAAACAACCTTCACATTTACCTCCTGTTCTGGTGATGTCTGCTTGCAGAGGCCAGGTGAAATCCTTAGGTTTCAAGGTGTGATTCTGTAGTAGTTTAACACCAAGTGTTGTGTTACAAGATTATAGTAAAGTGAGAGACTGAGCTGTGTAAAGTATCCTCTCTCGGATCATATTTTGCTTTCATTTCCCACCAGTTCTGTCAATATTCTGTCTTCAGTACCATCACAGATTTTATCCAGCTGGGATTCATGAAAAAGTATGTGGAGGAAAGCCTGCTCTCTCCTAAAGAGATGTCAGCTTGGAGAAATCTGGGGACTTTTCCAAAGAAAACTGACAGGAGGGTTTAGGTCACTATTTGAAGTGACAGGAGGTAGACATACTCATTACAAAGTAGCTGCAGTGGCTAAACCTCTGACTGTCAACACTTTGGAGAGAAAGAATGACTACTTTTTCTCACGTGAGTTTTTGAATTTAATAACCAAGAAAAAGCAGTGCCAGCCAAGCACCATTGGTGACAACTGTGTAGCTGCCTATTGGTACCCACAGGAATAATTAGAGTAAACTGGAATGCTAAACGTCAAGACTAGGGAGACGTACAGAGTTTCAGTTGAAAATCTTAAGAAAAAATTCTGTTACCATGAAATAGATTTTTAGTGCTCTGAAGGATTCATGACCACAATGCACATTTGAGCACTCTAGAAGTGGCTGAAATAAAAAAAGAAATGAAACCTTATGTTTTCAGGTGCCCAGAAAATAAGCTGAAGGATAAGCTATATAATCCTTGAGGTGCACTGAGTCTCCAGGCTGTAAAGCTGCACGAAGAAGTAGCAACTCTGGTTGTGGTTGGAGCCATGGTTTCACAGAGGAACCATCAAGGGGACACCCAGTGCCAGCACGGCTCAA
Organism: Callaeas wilsoni; assembly: GCA_013398955.1. NCBI lineage: Eukaryota > Metazoa > Chordata > Aves > Passeriformes > Callaeidae > Callaeas > Callaeas wilsoni. The sequence goes on from VWPU01000756.1 coordinate 19,039, forward strand.
CCCAGACAACACTCAGTGCCAGACAAACCTGCAACAGCTCACAGCTGGCAGGAAGCTGATTTTTGTTCTTTTTATATGTTTTTAAGGATAAAACTGAGGGCTTCTTTTCTAGACACTGACAGAATGTTTGAAGAAAAGGTTTGAAGGGCGGTATTAAAAAAGAGAAGAGGAAGAAAAAAGCAAAACACTGACTTCTCCAATTCTGGAATGTCCTTTTAAAACATCTTTCTTGTATTTCTCTGACACTGAAGAAGTACCTACAGCACTAAAGCCAACAGTAATTGGAGTCATAAAGACAGCAGAAACTAGACCAAATTAGGTATTACCCTCAAAAATTAAACTCTAGAAAATAAGATATCCCACAGGTATGAAAGGGCTAAATCTCAACAGCAAATTGCTACCAAGCATGTTGTGTGCACGGGGTGCTAGCTAGTGGCAAAGGAAGGAATAGCTTCCAACACTCCCAGCTGCAGAACTCCAGAGCAAAATCAGGAAGAAAGAGGAAGAAAACAGATGGAACGGCACCAGTGGCCACACACCTCTGAGCATGCAGTGCAAGACCCTCCTGGCCCATCTCAGTTATCTGACTCAGTCTCTGTTAGGTTCAGAGACACCAAGACTATTCTGCTTTTGATAGAAGTGAACGTCTTCACCTCCAAACAGGCATCTGGAATGATGTTCTGGATGACACAGTGGTGACTCAACAAGCACAGCACTAACTCAGGTGTGTAAAAGGAGTTGTCTAATACTGATAGCAGTAACACGTTTCATCAGCTTCTACACTCTATGGGCACAGTTTGCCTTCTGACTGGTGATGCTTGTGCACATGGTCTTGTCCCTTCGAAAAGGAGTCCTACACTCTTTTTCACCAAAAACAAACTAGAAATGCCAGAAATTATGAGAAAGGAGTGGGGACTAAACCAGAGAAATTAGGTAGTTGCCCAATCTGTAAGGTGAAGCAAACAGGAATCCTTTGTGAACACTTAAATGTAACGTTTCTTTTTGTTTTCCTTGTGTGCTTAGTGAATATCCAATAGGGTGATCTCAGTTTGAAGTGATATCTATTTAAAGATGCATGTATCAATTTGGACTAACAAGTGAAAAACCTACTGTGTATTACAGAATTTGTAAATAACATGATTACAAAAGAAACAAACAGGGTTTGGGGCTTTTTTTGTTTGGGTTTGTTTTTTGGGGTTTGTTTTTGGTTTTTTGGTTTGGTTTGGTTTTTTTCATAGCATCTTAAAAGCTAGTGAAAGATGGCCATAAGTATTATCTTTCTCACTAACCATGGAAATGGGATTGTTCCCTACTGAGACACTGAAGGGTGGTAGTGACAGACTTGTGTACATTGGGCTTCCAGCACATCCTGGTGGACACTGCTGAGTAATAATTCATGTTCACAAGTGCAGGGGTCTTTCTACTATTAGCTTGGCTTCCAGTTCTGATTGTCACCACCACTCCCCTATTTACATATGTGTAACATTTCCCAAAGACCATACTTTTCACAGGTTTTTGTTTGTAATCATCGCCTAAACAAACCATACATGTTCAGCTCCACTAATCTTGCCTGAAAATCTCCAACGCTTTTGCCTCCATTTCTTCTCAGGTTAGCTCTAATGATTTCAGCTATCTGAGAGCATGCAGTAACATTCTACAACACATTTCTGACAGTGGGAGTCCTAGTAATGTAAAATCTCTGTACTGTTTCTGCTTTTGTATTTGGTTTTGCAGACCGAGAAATACTTCCCTCAATCTATATCTTTATGTGAATCATGTAGAAGTGGAAGTCCAGCTGAGGCTTTGGCAGAAAGGAAGGATTGCTTCAAGTGCTCTACAGCATCATGACACGCTTAATTTGTGTTTGTTTTGTGACCTGTTAAAAGCCACCGATTCTTATCTGTGGTACTGCTGCCTGTTTCATTGCCCCAGCCCTCTCACAGCACTGCAGTTCATTTTCTCAGTCAATGGGTAGAGATTTTCATTTATCCTCATTGAATCACAGCCTATTTATTTCAGCCCACTTAGACTCATTTAGATCTCATTTTCATTGAGATACTTTTGAATGCCACCCCTGTTATTTAAAACATTTTCAATCCTTCTCAGCTTAGAATTATATGAAAATATGTCAGGAATCCTCTCCCATTTTTCAACCAAGTCTTTATTCAATGGTAGGCAACACAAGACTGAAGCCCATACTATGCCACTCAATATGTGTGACCAAGCTGGAGGTGAAGCAGTGGTTGCCATTCCCTGTGGCTGGTTTTCTCAAGACCTGTGTCATGGGTTTTGGTAGCTTCCCCTGGACAGCATTGCACTAGTCTGCCTATAAGCATGCCACGGGGACAGTGCAAATAAACACATAAAGCTGAGATATTGCATCTCCACTTTATCCCTTTACCACAAAGCTATTTACTGTCATTGAAGGAAATTAGACTGGTCTGACATATCTGTTCTTGGCAAGTCCATGTCGCCAGTTGCTGACCACTTTATGAACTTCTTGGCACTGTCCCAGAATGTGTACATTCGTAAAATGCTGGCACAATTTGGCTGTATCTCAGTGGCAGCGAGTCAAGAGAGGACCTCCAGCACCTTTCTTTTTTTCTGTATTTGTCATCTCTATCAGTATCACCACTTAAAAAGCCCCACTACTGCACTCCCTCCCCTCTGTTTGAAGACGAACAGACAAAGTGATGTGGCCAAAAATTTTAGTTCCTCACTTCTCTTAGCTGAATGTGCTCACCCACACATGGGTCACTCGTACCACTAAGGACATCGCTATTCTGTTCAGAGAGACCTTTGTGTGTCTCTGCTTCAGAAAAATCACAGCTACACTCTGATGTTTTATAAGGTTTAATAGTCTGACTGACAACTTTATTTCACTTCATGTAGGTTGGCATTGAATCAGCTGTGCAAACTCTTTTCTGATGGTCTGGGGATAAAGATGGGAAAGAGGGAGCATGAGGAGAGAGGATAATAACATGTTTAGGCACAGAAATGTGCAAAACACATGGGTAATGTGCATCATTAACAGAGATATCACAAATGCCTGTGGAGGGCACATGAGAAGACAAAAACTGTCAGATTTGTGTGTGAATTGCAGAAGTGCAGTGAACACAGCCATAACTCATACTCAGTGTTCATTTCTGTGTTTAAAAATGTTGTACCCAAATGTCTGGCCTTTACCTTTCTGAAGAGAGGAGAAAATACTCCACCTGAATCCATGTGGTCTTGTGTTTTAACAGTAATGGCAGACAAACCAAAGTGGGTCGGGAGATGCTTGATCTGCCTTCTACATTAAACAGAGTTCTAATCCCATCAGCATAAATGCCAACATGTGAACAGTGGATTGTATTTATGCTGCCTCTAGTCAGTGAAAGGCCATGGGCACAGCTTGTGGGGTTCTGAGCTTCTCAGGTACATCTTGTTTTTGTCCAACTGAGCACAGTACTAGAGCCACTGTGAGTACTGGCACACCAACAAGAATAAAATCAGTACTGCCTTCTTTCCACTGTCATTCCCCCCTGTAAAAATTTTAAAAGAGGAAGTTTAATTATGATCCTACTCCCTTACACGTACATTTTGCCTCTTCTTTTTTTTTTTCAGTACTACAGTGTTTTGCATTTCTTGCCGTTATTAAGCCAATTGCGTGAAATACTGAACTGATTAATGTGGCATTTTCCACTAAACTGTTTCAGGAAATGCTGCACCTTACCAATGAGATGCTTTCGAATAATTTAATCTCCTTAGTATAATTAAAATTATGTTCTGAAGTTAGTAACTTTTTTCCCTGGAGACACTCGTCAAAATGTTAAGTGTTCCTTCTAGTGGAACAGCAGTCCCATACTGCAAACAAATATATTTATCCACTGTTCCTTGCAAGCAGGAGACCTTTGCCTCCATTCTTCGTCACTTCATTTTTTAACACGAACAAATAGTGCATGAAATATTAAGCAGTCTTTATGCACAGAATGACAGAATATTTTTAAAAGCCTGAAGAAAAGAAGTACCATAGTTAATAATGATTCAGAGTCTTTTTCTTTTTTGTATTTTACAAATGATTTAAGTGACTCTTAAAATGAAGTTTAAATGCTTATTTAAAAATTGAACAAATATTATGAAAAAATATTTGCTTCCCTTAGCTTTCTCAGGGCACTATTTTGCCTTAGAGAAAAACAGGGTTGTGGTGCCACCAACTGGAGAGCTACAGCAATATTGTCTGTAAATTCCAAGTTTCTGACAATTGCTGGGACTGAATCCACAAATTTACAGCTGAGTCTTGGGCAAAACTGTGTTTGAAATGATAGAAAATCCTCTGAGAAACGCCAGGGGTAGGAAGATGCATTTTAAAAATTAATTGCATGCATCATTACATTCGCTGCAAAAAAGCGTGACTGTGTGCATCAGACGCAGAGCCAGTCAATGCACTCACCTGCTGTCCTCTCCCTCATTGCTGAGGTGCTCTGAAAGTGAGGACTGGCCTGTTCCTGCAACCTTCAGCTCTGGGCCACATTACAATAATTATCTATTCTGAAACCCAAAAGTACCAGGTAGAATGTACGTCCATAGCCACATTACTTTGTACCGTTGGCCAGATTTTACAGAATGTATTTGAGATTCTTTTATTTGCTTTTATTAATTAAAAAAACAACCTAGCTAGAAGTTATGGTATGCATTTAGGGAAGTGAATAAATTTCAGCGAGAGCCCACATTATGTATGAAGGACTTGCATCTGTTCAGCATGCTACTATTATTTATAATTGCTCTTCTTGTTCAATTTGGATGTGAAGTATAGTACAGTGTTAGTAGAGATAAAGATAAGACAGTTAAATATCTGTCGATAATTAACTTCCTCTAAACTGAGCTAGAGATAAAGATAGAACAGTGAAATATTTGTTGATCATTAGCTTCCTCCTCCTAAGCTGTCATACATAAGCCATTGAAGTTATTATAGGAAACAGTGTATGTTTGTGCAATAAGCAACACAAGAGCAAAGCTTAATATTGTCCTATCCAACCTAGGCCACCTGGGAACTATGCATCTAGTCTAAGCTCATCAGGTAAGATCCTCCATTATCACTGGGGACAGACAGACACCGCTGGAATTCTTTCCCCTGCAACGATTTCCTAAACCTCATGCAACAAACTCCAGAATTTCCTAAACCTCATGCGACAAACTCCTCATGCAATTACCCTCCAGAAAAGCCCATCTGTCCTCACCAACTCTAGACACAGCCTGCATACCCTTCACACAATAGATAACTCAACTTGCACATGGCCAAATGCCTGGTGGTTGTACCTCATCCTGTTTAGCAACATAAAAGGATCATATAAGCCTAGCGGAAGCAATTTCTCTGTGTTGTACAACAGAAATAAAGTGAATGAGAGCTTTCAGGTACATCTTTGGAGGAAAACAGTTCTCCAACCAAATCTGTAAAGATGTTGCCTTTATTCCCAGTGGTGGCATTTACATACATATGTATCAGTCATAACTACTCTGCACTTCCTGCAGCTAATCGTCCTGTTTTATCTCTTCACTTGCAATGCTCCTATTATAAGATCTCCAGACATGGGGGGAATGACAACATTGATTAGTTTAATGCATAACGTAACTTCATTAGTATCTTGTAAGCACACTTGAGGTTCAAACAGTCCCATTTCATAGTTTGCAAACATTTCAACCCTAGCACACCAATGCCATGCAAGGTTAGTTGCTCCTACTAATCTACTAAAGGAAGCCTATTGCTTTTGCATGTAACGGAAAACCACGACAAATTTCTTTCATTAATTGGTCTATTGTATCAAGCACACATAGTCTTTAATCTGTCAACAAAATTTTAAGCTGAGCCCTCTTAAACCCTAGATGCTCTTATTTTGTATATGCCCATTATCTAGTAAGTTTAAATCCCACTGCATTCAGCAGTTGCCTATGCAACAGACAGATAGCGATGCAGGCACCCAGTCATCCCAAGGATGCCTTTGGGAGATTGTGCCACCAATATGCATGAGCTTTCTATCTTCTGATAAGCCAAAATTGTCAAGGATCAGTTTGGTGGGGCTTTTTAACCCTTTGTCAAGAAAACAAACCTCTATGGTTTTAGTTGTTTAAATAATCTTGAGATTGCCAGTCATGTACCATTATGGTGTCCAAATGCCTGTGTATGGGATGAATCTGAAGGATGAGTTACATGGTATGGTTCTGGATTCAGAAGTACCACAAAAAAATGTCCATCACAGCAGTTATTAGCTGTTACAAGAGCCCCTGCAGTGCCTCTGTCCTGGACCAGCCTAGACCCTCCTAAAAGGCTCCTGGAGCAGGTTCAGCTGCCACCACCCTGCTAAGTATCTCAATTGGTCCTTCCCATCTGCACCTGGTCTGGGCATCGCTGTCCCACATCTCTTCCAGCCCAGAGTGTAAGAGGTGTCTTGGCTGGCATGGCCCAGGGCCATGCAAGCCGGCCTGCCTTCATGGGCAGATCACAAGAGAACAGCCCAAGGTGGGTAGTCCACTGAGAACAGGCTCTTAATAGTGATTTTTTTCATTCCTCAGCTTCATCAGAGGGGTAATTTATTTATTTGATAGCATTTTCTTTATCTGTAGAATAAAAATTACAGTATGTCCTACTTGTACAGCTCATGTGGAGAGCCAAGATGATTAAATAGTGGATATTTGTAAAGAGATGTGTCGTGATTTAACCCCAGCCAGCAATTAAACACTACATTTAGTCCCCCCTGTGGGAAGGGGAAGAGAATCAAAAGAGTAAAAGCTAGAAAACTTGTGTGTTGAGATAAAGACAGTTTAGGTAAAGCAAAAGCCATGCACACAAGCAAGGTAAAACAGGAAATTCATTCAGCATTTCCCTTGGGCAGGCAGGTGTTCAGCCTTCACTGGGAAAGCAGGGCCCCATCACATGTATTGATGACTAGGGAAGACAAACAGCATCTCTGAGTGTCTGCCTCTTCCTTCTTCTTCCCCCAGCTTTATATGCTGAGATATCATATGGTATGGGATATCCTTGTGATAAACTGTCCCTGCTGTGTCACCTCCCAGCTTCCCATGCACCCCCAGGAAAGGTTGGGGGAAGGTGTTTTTTAAATTTATTTCACTTCACATTATCCTACTCTGATTTAATTGGTAATAAATTCAATTAATTTCTCCATGTCAGGTCTGTTTTCCACATGAGAGTGATCAGTGGGTGAGCACTCTCTGACCTTCTCTCAACTCATGAGACTTTCATTATAGTTTCTCTACCCTGTCCACTTGAGGAGTGCAGTGATAGATTGGCTTTGGTGGACACCTGGCTTCCAGCCAGGGTCAAACCACCACAAGCACAAATCCAAAACACAGTCATATACTAGCCATTGTGAAGAAAATTACCTCTAGCGGAGCCAAAACCAGCACAGTATGATAGGGAAGTGATGGATTTGAACTCTGGGGTAGGGAACTAGTTATGAAGTGGAATATTTGCCTCTTTTCATCTTTCAGCAATTCAGCAATACCTGACAGGAACACTAATCTGTAAGGTTGAAAATATCATGTCCTCCTTTAATATAAAATAAATCTTAAATATAGAAAAGCCCAAAATAATAACGTCACTATTGTCTAAATTCATAAAGATGTCACTGAATGTGGTCATTCAACTGTGATGGAAAATAGTCTTTCTCAGTGGGTACAAATGGAAGCATCAGTCACCTGCAACAGTTACACCACTTTCTGCAGCAGAGGAAACCTGGTCATTTTAGATCCACCTACCATACTAATGTGAATTTATTTCATCCTTGAGTCTCTGGTGGATTTTGTAACAGCTGATCCTGCCTATTTTTTTTTTTTTTACAGGACATTACACAAGCTGTTAGACTTCTCAGTGTCACACATACAGGCTCACGGTATGAAAGAAAATGGCTCAAATTGCTAAACATAACACCAAAATATCCAGAAGGAGACAACATACCAAAATAATCTCTCATTGATTTAATAAATGGACTGCATACAAAATACTCTTGGACGTTCTTAGAACTACTACTGATACACATTCATAATCTCTGAATTTGCAATATGGAATGAAGAATAACACAGAAATAGAAGCACATTTTTCTAATGAAAAAATGTTGTAGGTAGAAATCACTGCCGGTGCTGTGACCAATATACTTTTAGTTATTGTGTTCTTATCTACAAGTATGATATGATAATGTTCCTCAGAAAGGACACAGAGAAAGAGCTAGTCTTGACTTTTTAATTTAAGGGAAAGAAAAAAGAAGTATGAATATTTTTATTAGGAATACTGATACGTATTTCCTCTAGAATGAGGTGAGAGCCTATCTGGACTTAAGCAAAATTAATTTTAATATTTTAAAAGATGCTTAGCTTGCATCTGTTGAGTTTTGGGGTTTTTTTGTTGTTTGGGTTTTTTTGTTTTTGGTTTTCTTTTTTCTTACTAGTATTATTAATTTCTAGGCTTTCAATCTCCTGAGGCTACTCAATGGCCAGTGTGAATCCTGCTGTAATTAGCTCTGCTGGGTAGCAGCCTGGTGATGGCAGTGCTCTTGCAGCTAGGAAAGAAGAATGTCAGAATGAACATAATCCCACCCATTTCCAGAGAGGTGATCTGGATTATCACAAAATCTGTATTGGCTAGTTAGAGAGTCACTTTTTATAGACCCTTGTGCACCACTTTGGCACTCTGCAGCTGATGTGTGGTTTGGAGAATGAGTATTTATATCTCATCCAGGTCTGAGACCTCTCTAATGCAGCAATAGAGGTTCCCATCTCAGGAAACACTGAATACTTCTTAACTGTTCTATTACTCTCATCAGTGAAGTTGGATGTCTGTTTCAAATCGAGATCTTTTAAGCTGGGTAGAGGGAATCAAAGACTTTTACCTCAAAGAAGTTCATACATATAATACAAAGTAGCATTTTACGTTTTCAGCATTTTTGTCCCCTGAATTCCTGTCCTGACTGCTTTGTAAAGATGCTTCCTTTCACATCACAGCAATGTCGGCCACTCTGTCCAAACCATCTGCCTCGGTTTATTGCTGAGCATGGAAAAAAAGTTCCGTGTCCCCTGCGCGGAGGATGCCAGCCTAGCCTGGCCGGACCCCTCCCCACACTCACAAGTTGCTCGGTGTGCCCAGACCTCCTCACACTCTCCCCGCCCTTGACTGCTTCCACCTGCTCTGAGTCACCCACACAATCAGACACCCACACAATTAGACTTCCACCTTCGTTTAATCATTGCTCAGAGTCCTTTAATTTAAACTGTCTGCACTTTGCACTGCCAGGCACAGATTTACGTGGGCACAGCACACAGTCACTGCCAAGCAGCCGAGCTCCTGCACCACACACAGGCAGGATTGCTCGCCTGTCTCTTTTTGAGTCAGTATTTGCCTTTATGTGCATGCAACAGTTTTCCTGTACTGTCTTGCTCCCCAGGGAAGAACACAGCCTTTGTATGATATTAGGTTCTGCCTAAGCTTGGTGGTAAAGCTTTGGTTTATGCACAACAAAGATATCTTGTGAAGTTCCATGTGGTATAAATCAGTACTTAGATACTGCAAGGGTGAATGCCATGAAAACATACCCAAATCAGCATTGACCTTAATCCCTTTTTTTTTCTTCCACATGGTCTGTTGGAGATTCAAAGCTTAAATCTATTCCTTCAGTAAAGTAAGCATCTGCAGCCTGTTAAAGGGCTAATTTGTTATAATACTGCTCATGAGCATTTAGATAATTAACATTTAAAATATATTTTAAATTTATTTTAGGAGAAATAACTAACTTTGAGACATGAACCTCTGAAAATGAAATCAATTTTGCATAAGTATATTCACATAATGTTTCTGGCTTCAACAAATTTAGTTTAATGAGGACATTTATGATTATGTCATATATCAAGAAAAGAAATCTGAATTACTTAACTGGGCTCTAAAGCTCAGCAAATTGTATGACCCTGAAACATTTAAGCTCCCACACTAATGTTTTTTTGAGATACAAATAAAGATATGCTTTGAACTGTATATAAATCTATCCTTCCAAATGTTGAAATCAGCTGTGAAAAATGGCTTAGCCTAAAAGAAATATGGAAGAGTTTCTGAGAGCTGAAATCAGTACTTCTCTCAGCTCCAGTGCAGAATATCACAAGCCATCATATGCTTAACAACAGCCACCTCTTTCCAAATATAAAGCTGAAGCAAGAGAGGTCTGACACTTGCTTTGACACGAGGTCTGTACAAAGCAATTGAAATGGCTCTGAAACACACCCATTTCCACTCACAGTTTTCACTGTTTTTCCATGGCTGTGCACCAACATAACCAAAAACAGATCTTATCCCCTAAATTCAGTTTTGATTGCAAGTACCTCCCTGTAAGAGGAAAAAACTTGGAGCACCTTTGAACCAAATCTTTTACTCCACTTTTGAAAAGGCTGTCACATCTAGAGTTTAATTGATATGGTTCAATGTCACTTTGGCCCTATAACTCTTTGGCTTAGAATGTACTAACTGGGAGGGAAAATGACCAACAGGTTTATACAACTAGTTACTGAAGAATTTAGTTAAAAAAACACAAAAATGCTTAACTTATCAAGCTTGAACTTGCAGGATGGGTTTGAATTGGCAAATAACATGGGATTATAGAAATTAAAAAGGTTTATCTCAGTATATTTTCTTTCTAAGGATAAACAGTGATTACACTAATAAAGACTAAAATTCCAGAAGAAAATACATCCATAAGGTTAAAAACAAGATGTTCAGGTGAATTCTGACATAGTGTCTACTTTTAGCCTTGGCCAGATATCTTCCTCCTCACAAAGAGGAGTCTACATGGTGGGTGACACTACAAACCCAGTGCCAGTCCATCCTTGTGCTCCTGCTAACCTGACACCAGCCCTCACACAGAACCCACCCAGCCACTGCAGGGTGGGTATGGAGCATGTCTCCAGGCACCCACCAGAGCCAGGGTTCACCTGCCTGCTGTCAGCATCCCCCAAGCACTGTGTGCATCATCACAGCCTGTCACATGCTGCATGATTTATCTGATGCTGGTGAGAAGTCCTATCACCAGGACAGAATACTCAGGATCTCATGAATCCAACTTGAAACCACAACTACAGACATCAGAGCTTCTATGAGGGAAGACCATGCCTGGAACTAGCTGTTTTTCCAGTGCACAGCAGCACAGTGCATGATTTCTGAGCCTACATGGCATTAATATTGTTCCTCTGGATGGGTCTGCTCAAGCCCCATGTGCATCCTTTTACAAAATCCATCCTTTTCCCTGGCCTATGTGGTGGTGTGCTCCCCCGAGCAGCAGCCCCAGCTGAAGCCATAATCACCATGGGGGCTGTGATGGCTGCATCCAGCTTACTCTGAACTTCTGTGTGGATGCAACCTGGCAGCCAAGTGCTGCCTGGACCGGTGGCCCGCACATCTTGCTGCCGTGCAACTGTGACTGTAAGCCAGCCACCTCACCCCATAAACAGCGGGCAGCCCGGGGTCTGGGGGCTGTCCTGCAGGGTGCTGGGCTGCACACCAGGATCTCCTCCTGAGCAGGAATGTCTGTCCAGGTTACACCTCGAGGGTGAGCAATTCCTTGCAAGAGCACATTCTCAGTAAGTGATTAACTGCACGCTAAACTTCGACATCTCAGCCAAGTGATACAAAGGATTGATTGTGTACATACAGTCCTTGAGACATAAACCATTGTCCACATCTGCGCTGCTAGGATTGGATCCAGCCCTACCTAAACTCCTCTCTGAGAAGTTTAGAAAGCAAGGGGGCCCTGTCTGAAACTCATGGCTCAATGAATGGGCCTCCTTGATAGCTTTGTCTGACTCTGCCCTCTATGCTGTACATAGTCAAGCGTACCTTGCCATNTCTACCACTGATGCAATTTGCTACATCAATGTCTTGGGGTGATTCTATGACCATACTGTATTCCCCATCGCCTGCTTGATTTCTAGTGTACCTTTAAATTGCAAAGGGGGGAGAGAGAAGCTGAGAGAACTCTTCAAAGTGGCTGGCTTGACCTTGTAACTAGAATGTTTGCATTCTTTTCTCTCTCGATCTGACTTTTGTTGGTTAGAAGAGTTTTGCTCTCTAGCTTCTTTGGCTTTCAGCAGAGAAGGGACTGTGATCTGCCTCAGCGGCTTCTGTTCCTTTTCAGACTGTTTTTGGCTTGCTTTTCATCCGGGACCAGCTACCATCTCCGGACCTGCTCGGCGGGACCCTCCAAGGGGGATCATTGGACCCCGCCTGGCCCGGCCTGGCCCAGCTCAGGACTGCAGGTTTTACCTACAGAAAGAACTCTAAATCCACTCTTTTAGGGGACGAGGGAGGGGGTTTCAATACCTTCGTTTTTTTCCCGTGACAGTGGGGGACTCTATTTGTTAAATAAATTGGTTTTTTTCACTTTCACTCGAGAAATTATTTTCCCGAACCTGTGGGGGAGGGGCTGCTGAGGCCTGCTTGCCTGGCAGGCAGGAGAGAGAGAGAGGTGCCCCTTTCGGGTTGTTTCCTCCTGGATTTGTGTCCAAACCAGCACAATCAATAAAGCATATTGTGCCTTCTCTCTTACAAGTGAAGTGCATCACTCCACCTGCAACAGATTGTTTTCAAAAGTACACAAATCCATCAGCATTTTCTCTTCTTTCCTAAATATCATGTTACCTGTGTGCTTTCCTACTGTATGTCCTGCCCCTGGAGTCCTTCAGGAGATAAGAGTGACAGCGGGAGTAAAAGGCACCAGTAATGTCCTGAGGAGCAAGAGCTCACAGATGTTTCTGATAGCAGAAATTACTAATTTCTTCAAGAGCTTTACAAAACTGGCCATTTTTTATCTATACCAAAAGACAGACAAGAAAAAAATTTGCACATTACAAACCATTGTGGCAAAGTATTAGCAAGAAGATAAGGCCAGAAGATGACAATGACATCCTCTTAGTAAGCCAGGAAACAAACATTTTCTAGGTCAATAAGCCCTATTCCTTTCCATGAGGAACCCAGGCTACAGATAATACATTTTCAGGAATGGAGAGGCCACATATTACCTACTACAGCAGAACAAGTCAGTAACATGAACTTGCATGAGTAGTGTGAACGTGCCTTTAATAGGTCAGGTAAGATCCAGCAAAGGCTCTTCATTTTACCCAAGACCAAACAAAATCAAACAGAGGGCTCTTGTCCCTTGTTTAAACCCAAAGGACTTAAACAGGACAGGTTTCCAGCCTTTTGCAGTTTGCTGATCCCTCCATTGCAGTTTGCGAGTTTCCCATGGTTCTGTATACGAATGTAAGATGCCTGGCAATAGCCTTAACTTACCTGCCACAGTCATACAAAAGTTACCCTGAGACCTTGCTCTGTTCAAGTCCAGAAAAAAATCACATAGAGGAGTCTCTAGACCAGGATTCTCCTCCAAGTTACAATAGCTGTATCTGGCACAAAATTTCACTTCTCCGGTGAGAAGTGCAGCAAGGCACAGTGGATTGATGTGATGTTGGGCAAGGCCCATTTTCCTTAATGGTGTATATCAGCCAGTTCCTTCTGCCCTGAATGTCAGAGATGTCCATAACACATCAGAAAAAGGCCTGTAGCCAGGGAGCAATGATTCAATTCTTAATCTCAGAGTGTACGCTTTCCTAGTGTCTTCTGGTGTCCTGGTCAGCCAAGCAGCTGACCCTTCAGGAGCTAAACAGACATGGCTGAAGGAACTCCTCCATATACCAGGAAGGGTGCCAGGATTTTCCTCTAATGAGAAGACTGTTCTGTATGATGATAAGGTTTTGAGCCCTGAAGCGTGGTCAGTATAGGGCCATACGGCAAGGGAAAAAAGTCTAGAAAGGCAAGTTTCTGCAGTGAGGGAGTCAGCTGGCTCACACTGGACGAACTACAATTGCAGACATGTAAAAAAAACAGTGATAATGGACTAAAGCTGGAGTTTGATGCAAGCAAAGACATGTTAATTTGAAGATTCTGACTAAAACTGTGACCTCCTCTAAAAGTAACTCTGCGTGCCAGACACAGCACCAGGAGCATCTCCCAAACTCTAGAGGGTGATTACACAGTTGAGCATTGAAGAAGTCTTGTCATGGGCTCTGAGTGCTGAGCCATGGACCCCTGGCTCACAGATAGAAAAGGATACAGCTTTCTTGTTCTGAAGGAAAATAATTAATTCATTTGTCTTGAAGAGATCTACCACTGTAAATCATAGAATCATGGAATGGGTAAGGCTGGAAGGGAAGACAGTGGGTCTGCAAATAGGATATTGCGATTTTACTCATAAGCCATTAGATGTGCAGGAAAAGAAAAGAGTGATTTTTTGTCATAGTCAGAAAAGACATAACACATGATGGCTTCTCCAAGCAGAGGTGATTTATAAATGGTAGAGTTGCTTTTAAGTATCCATTAGTGGCCTACCTCCTTTCTCACTCAATTGTACTATTCATTATAACTTACCAATGATTTTTCCCCAGCAGCATTAGGATTTAAAGCACTAATGCTTCTATTCAAAGCAAAAGAATACATTTGAAGGATGTGATACATGTTATTAAAAAGTTTAAATAAAAACAGAATAGTACATTTTATTTTGAAGTGTATGACTTGAAGGAATCTTATTCTAGGGGACAATTTTATTTTACTTTTTGTCTCATACAGAATATGTATATTTTGGAAATGTCCACAGTTCCAACAAAATACAGACATCCTAGGGTCAGGCTGTCTTGTCCCAGACAAGTGCAAAGTGAGTGATAAGCCTAATACTGATGCTCCAATGATTTTTTTTTAAATTATTATTCATTCCGCTCCTTTGAATGAAGATTTTGCCAGTATTTTTCTGATGGAAAGATCTTTCCTTGTTCATTTAGAAATCTTTGCGTGAATCAAAAGACAAGTGAATTCAGGAGACACCACTACAGGTCCTATCAAAACAACTTAAAAAACAAAGGCAAATGACAACAGGGATGATAGCTGAATTAACAGTTCAGTGAAATTATTGTTTCCTTGTGACAATTAATACAAACCTAGTCATAGAATCAGTTACTTCCTGGAAGTAGGATTGTTCAAAAAACACTAGCTGGAAATGTTTCAGCCATCACTGAAAACACAGTGTGCTGAAGGAGTGATGGTCTCCTTCACAAGCTAGTTTTACAGAAGGGACTATGAGCTTGAACTAACCAAGCTACCTACGCATGGACCTAGAAAGAGAACAAAGTCTTAAGATCTAGATTTTGCTGGGTTTAAATCCTTCAGATCAGTGATTTCCAATCTCTTTCCAGTTATGGAGAACTACCAATACTCAAGACCTCTCAGGGAGTTTCAAGATATCGACAGCAGTCTCCTGGACTTGAAACTGAAGTTTTGTTGTTCTGTTTTCCATGGCCTCCTGCCTCCCACCCTGCAGCAACCCACTGAGCCTTGGTAGCCATCATAGGAGTGGCAGAGAGGAGGGAAATGTTGGTTTTCCGTCAAGCTAGCCAAAATGACATTGTCTCTGTAAGGATTCACAAAAGAACAAAGCATGCAGCTAAACAAAAAAGCATTCTCATAGATGTATGAAAGGATAATATATGCTGGCTAAGACTGAAGTCCTGATAAGCTGAGATAATATTTTCTGAAAAACTTATTGCTCACATTAATCCACACACATCTGGCCCTCAGTGAGAGTAACACAACATTTCATTTATTTTAAAAAAATGAGCTTAATTACAAAAAAAATTTATATGGGTCTATCTGCACCAGTGAGTGTGTTGGGAAAATGATGGGCACTTTTGAAAGCAATGAAAAGGAAACTGGGCTTGCAGGATTTTCCTGTTAGTCACATATCTGTTTTTACCAATCCCATGATGTTCCCAGGTGTTTGGCTGGGTTATTTACTTGTCCATACAGATAACAAACACATGTCAAGTGACCTGATTATTCCTCTTTAAGAACCCTGCCTGCAGAGCCACAGCCACAGCTCCTCATGCCTTGCTGCTGCTGCGTGGGATTACAGACAGCTCTTTATATCCGTGACTCACGTCATGATGGGCTTATTGTACAAACGCAGCCAGTGTATTGTGCAGCGCCTGCGGATCCAGCTCAACACTCCTTTGTTCTGTGCTCACTGCCAGTGCTGTTGTCCCATCTCTTGGGTAGTCAGTGTTGCATACAAATACCTTGCTTTTTGCCACTAATTCTGCAGGTGAATTGCTAAATACGAGTGCTAATACCTCAGTTTGCTACAAGTCAATGGGGCTTTGTTACCACTTCCAATGGGTTCAGGTGCACGTGCACTCCTGGATGCTTGTTCCCTATCAGGCCATTGCTGCTTGTTGTGCTTTGACGTTGGCCAAATGGCTGGCACCCACAAAAGTCGCTCACTTGCCCTCCCCTGGGCAGGGGGAGAAAAATTTAATGAAGGCTTCATGAGTTCAGATAAGGACCAGGAGAAAACATTCCAAGGGCAAAACAGGCTCAACTTAGAAGTGCAAAGTGAGTTTATTAGTAACAAAATCAGAGGAGGAAAATGAGAAGTAAAATAAGCCCCTAAACCCACCTTTTCTTCTAACAACCACTCCCTCTCTCCCACTGACAGCTCAGGGAGACAGGGTGAGGGGGTTTTGGTCAATTCATCACCCAAGGTTTTCTTCCACTGCTCAGGGAGAAGAGTCCTTCCCCTGCTGCACCATGGAATCCTTCCCACGGGACACAGTTCTCTGTGAACTTCTCCAGTGTGGCTCCAATCTCATGAGCAGCAGTTCTGCCAAAACTGCTACAATGTGAGTGCCTCCCACGGGCACACAGTCCTCCCAAAACTGCTGTGATATGGCTCACTCTTCCACAGGGTCCTCCAAGGACAGGCTGCTCCAGCCTGGAAGCAGAGCCCCCTCTCTCCTCCGGGTCTCCCACTGGATCACAGCCTCCTCCAGGCATCCACCTGCTCGGACATGGGCACCTCCCCCACGGGCTGCGGGTGGATCTCTGCATTCCTCGTGGATCCCCATGGGCTGCAGGGGCACAGCTGCTTCTCCATGGTCTTCACCACGGCCTGCAGAGGAATCTCGGCTCCGGCGCCTGGAGCACCTCCTGCTCCTCCTTCTTCACTGACCTTGGTGTCGCTGTGTCGGTTTCCTTCACATGTTCTCACCTCCTCCTCTTCTCTGACTAGAAAAAAAACCTGCGCATACCCCACTTTGTTTGCTTTCTTCTTAAATATGTCATCACAGAGGTGTTACCATTGTCTCAAATTGGCCCAGCTTTGGCCAGCAGCATGTCCATCTTCAGAGCCATCAGGGTTTGGTTCTACCAGACATGGTGGAAGTTTCTAGCAGCTTCTCACAGAAGCCATCTCTGTGGCCCTCCTGCTACCAAAACCAGGCCGTGCAAAACCCACATATTTCTGTTAGTCAGATCTTGGTTTTTGGAATCACCAGTTTTTGCATTTTCTGTTATTATCACCTTAAGAATCATTTCTCTATTTCAGAGAGTTTCAGGTTGGATATTGAAGCTTCAGAGCCTTTGAGAGAACACTCTTACCAACTGCAGAGCTCCTGAGAGGCTTGGGAGGGGATACATGGTCACAGGGAACAGGAACAGACTTGATTTATTAATGCACGGTGTGCTTTGCCCATGGCCTGGTGGCCTTTAACAGAATCTCTGAAGTCACAGACAATTCCTGGAGCAAGTTATTTTTCGAAAAGGTGCAGTTTACTTTCAGTAAAGCTACAAAAGTGTTGCTGTAGGGCCTCTGAGTCCTTCTTTCCCCATGACAGTAGTGGTAATGTCCAGTAAAAGTGGCAAGTAGCACACTTAAAATTTAACTGAGTCTTTTTTACTTTCAAATAAAGCATATGAAGCATGTGCTTTATATATATAAAGCCACAGCAACCCTCTGTGGATACCAACCCATCCCCAGGAAGATGCCCAAAGCCCAGGGAAAAGGCTGCCTTGCTGTCCCCTCATCCTGCCTAGCTCTTTGGCTGTGGAATTATAGTAAAGGATCAGAATTGTATGGTGTCACTTTAAGACAGAGAAGAATTTATGAGACTGAGAAAACATGAGCTGGACCCCTTGTTTATCTTGCACCTTGTTTGAGTGAGGACTATCAACTGAATGATGTCTGGACTGAAGCTGAGGTCTCACAGCCCAACGTTGTTTCACCTGCCCCTCTGTACCAGTCAATGGCCACACTCCCTTCACCATGAAAAATGAGCCCTGTTAGAAATCTAGCTCATTAAGAAGAAAATGATAGGTACAATAACCCTCTGATCAGAAAGCCTTTATTGCCACTTCAGAACTTGGAGTAGGACCAAAGTGTTTGTTCTGCTTTTTTTGTTAACTATAAATCCTGACTGGAAGTAACTGAGATGCTTATTAATTTCCATTTAGATATTAATTTACATACCCCCCAGGATGCAGCTGAAGGAGAACATGGGGCATGTAAGGCATGCACATCATATGTCTCCAAACCCCACCTATAACATGCGATTGTTAATTTCACTTGGGACAGGCCAGAATCTAAGGTGTAAAAGGGGATAGCAGAATGGGTTGGAGGGAGAAAACACCTCTGGAGGAGGAAAACATCGATGCCTACTTGCGATCTGTCAATGGACTGTGTCTCTCCTCCACCCCTGAAGGGGCTCCTTTAGGTGAGCTTTTTGCCTCCAGCTGTGTTCCTGTAGATTCATGAATACTCATTTATGCATATGCATATATAGTGCTAACAAATCTCCCTCACTATGCTTTCTGTTGTGCCACATGTTAACACTCTTTAACTAGTGTATCAAGATGTATCACCTGCAATCCTGAACCTGCTTTCCTGTTGCTTCAATTAACCGCACTATTCATGAATCTGGATCGTGCCAATGCATATTGAATGTGATTATACCTATAGTGCTAAATTGGTAAATTGGATTATTTGTGCGTCTGTGCTCATGCAAATTCTTCTTTTGAGCTCAACCGGACTTACAGTGCTAAACTGGCTATAACCAGAAATTTAGCCCAGCCACACCCAGCTCTTCTGATATCTGAAGACCAGCTGGAACATGAGGAGATTTATTTTCTGCTGAATTCCTATATCCTTAATGCAACAGGAGTGAGACAGGCCTGGCTGTGAAGTCCTGTCTTGCTGCTTCAGGAAAATCCCATGGTCCTGGCTAACCCCTGCTGTGCCTTGCCATGTGTAGGGCACAAGATACAAAACCCTTATGAAATGCAGCTGTCCATCATTGGTCTGTGTCCAGCATCTCCACACCAGCTTTCTATCAGCTGAAGTATGCCAAGACCCATATGCAGCTTGGTGATGTCAAGCACAGCACACTGAAAGGAGAGGAGGACTTCACAGGTTTTTAATCTTGTTTTAAATGGCTGTAGCACTCTGACTTGGCATTCTGTGAATGCCATAAAACATGGATTTATTAGTCAGGGGAAAAAAATATTTAGCATTCCTTAGTTTCTACTATCAAATTGCAAGAAGAAAGCCCCAAGCATTCCACAGACTTACATTATCAAAGCTCAGACAGAAATAACCCTCCATGAGAAAATCTCAGAAAACTTCAAAAATATTCCACTTGGGGCATCAAAAATTCTGAAAACCTACCGGGACCTGCAGTGCACATTTTATTTTTATTATTATATTATTTATTTATTTTATCTCTGAAGTGGTGTTCCACAATGCACCAGTGAGGCCTAGGTTTGACATCAGTACAAAAGATTAAAAGGAAACTGATTCCAGTCACTGGCTCCACAAGACATATTTTACAGTGTGATAATTTACCATTTGCAAAACAACAGCAGATCCCGCTATGGCTTCTCACATGGAATCAGCTCTGAGGAGTGCGATGTAGGGGAACAGCCTTCTCACTCAACTCCTCGTGGCAGTTCAAGGAAGATGGATGTGATCCATCCTACAGCTGCCAAACTCTGGAGCTGACCAGCGGGAATCAAGGTATGGCCCTGCTCTCAAATCTTTCTTCATTAGGAAGTAGAGAGGTATGCTCACAGACAATGCTGTCCTGCCATTTCCTGCGGCTGATTTGGACCCTCGCAAGAAGGCATAATCCAGCAGGCAAAGCTTTCCTTCCTGGATCCCCCGACCCAAAGGCCACTTCAGTTAAGGGAGAACACCTCTGCTAATTACAGTGAGTGCTGAATCACAGACAAGTGTTCTCAGGTGCTAGGACTGCACCTCTTCTGGCTGGGGCTGAAACTGGGAAAGGGAAGCTGAACAACAACCTTTTTAATGACTTGCTCTCTCCCATCCAAAGTACAGAACCATGAAGCATACTTATACTGTTACTGCCAACAGAGGGAAAATGCAGCAATAAACTGGGAAGGAACAACTTAAACCTTTTTAACCACACAGGACTAAAAAGTAAGTTGGTAAACTCATAGCTTAATCCTCTCTCTACTGGAAAACCAGTCTGTCAGCAACAGTTTTGGAGTCCTTTTACTTTTGTCATGAAACAGCAGCTGTATTTTTTGGCATTTACCAAAAAGGTATTGCTATGCCCTCTTCAAAAATTAAATCTTCATTTCCAAAAAAACCCCCATCTGACTGTGCCTGTGGTAATAAATTATGTTTCCTGCATCATTAATATCTCCTTCTAGCAGATTGCCTCAGCTATGAGGTAACAGCTCAGGCCAAGAGGCAACAGTAGCATAGTACTCAAATGGATTAAGTGTCGAAGATATCTTCTTCATTCCCTTAAATTTATTCATGACTGTGGATTTTTTTCCATATTAATCCCAAATATGTCCACGTTTTTCATTTAAGAAAAGGGAAAAAAAAAAGCACATCAGAAAAAAAGCCTGAAAGACACATGAGGCAAAGAATCAGCCTCATTAAATACATAAAGAAAATGAAAAGAGAATGAAGGCAAGCTGAAAATAAAATTGTGTGCTGGACCATGTTATTTTAAAAGTTCCAAGAGAGCAAAAGCTGTTAATTTGGCAGCAAATTTCAGTGAATCTAAATAGTAAATAAGCTGTAGATAACACTAATTATGAAGATGCTTCAAATGTTACTGCTGCAGCTGCCAAAACATTTTCTATAGCTCTATTCTGTGACAATGTTTTTATCAAGAATTCGAAAGAAAGAGCATAATTTCAACAGGCTGACTTACGTGTTTATATGGCTATATTTAAACAGATACTGTCAAGCTTCATTCCTACAAAGCTTCAAGAATACTACAGAAAATCTGACTGAAAATCTGACCAAAAAAAGTGGAACACCAAACAAAAGTCACAATCACAGCAGAAAATAACTACCTTTTAGTTGAAAGATTCTTAGTCAACAAAGATCTACTGAGATATGCGCACATAGGCATAGTTTTGTAATTCTTGGCCTAAAGAATATCTGCCAGGTTTGAGTATTCTACCTGACAAACCAAACCAAACCAAACCAAACCAAACCAAACCAAACCAAACCAAAGAATTCATTGCAAAAATCCATCTGCATAACCAGGGCCAATTGTATACTTCATGCACTCAGAAGTTAAATCACCTTCCTTCCTGCCTCTACAGTATTTCAGCAGCTACAGTGAGGTCCTACTTCTTTTGTGCATAAGATTTGAAGGTTTTATAACTGGTATATGTGAATAACAAATGATGTTTTTCAAAGTTGAAAGGGATAAAGTAGCATTTTTCGAAAAATGAATGCATTCTCAAAAGTGATACATTACTGACATTAATCTGTCATTGTAATTTCTTTTACTAAGATGTTACTTGTATCAAAACACATTGGAATAACTCAGTGGTCTCTACCATTTACTGCATGGATTCCTGCCATGGTCTAAAGAGAACACTCTTGCCTTAAAAGGCTCCAGAATTTTGCAGCAAGTCCATCTTCTTCCACACAATTATCACTGGATGTTTCAAAATCTATGGACTGACATTGTGTAACTCCTGATTAGCTCTGACAAGGGTAAATGTTAGGGGTTTTTTTCATATCCTACAAAAAGTTTGGGTTTAATATTAGACCTATTGAAACACAGGAAAATCCAAGTCAATCACAGTGATGTTTTTATGACACTGATACCTGTTTTGGGTATTTTGTTCATTTGTTGTGAAATTGTTGTGTCCACTGAGCAATTACCTACAGAGCTTTAGAAAAGAAGACATGGGGAAACTTTCAAAGTGTTCTCCTGCTGCTTTTATAGGCTCCTTGTTTAATTTTCCCCATTTTCTCTGAGCAAAGAAAGTAATAGAAGCAAGCTTCTCAGAAAATTCTTTATTATATTTCAACAAGACATAATTCATGAATAGTACATTCATGGCATATTGAGGAGATAGTTCTTTACTAACAAGTATTGCTACTTCTTGTTATAGGATACCTAACCAAGGGCAGAAAGCAGGAAATGGAATATTCCAGGCTCCACTTTGAAGATTTTTTTTCCTTATATTGTACAAAACAAAGTAGGTTCATTCCAATAGAAGCAAAAATACCCTCTTGACTACAGCAACCTCATTGTGCTGTGTTTTCAGGGAAGCTTGTCAGCAGCTGTCTGATCAACTCCGATCTTGATTCCCACTGTGAACATCAAAGACGCTTTTTGAGGTTTACCATAAAAAAGGCGTTAGACTTCAACAACGACTCTTTTGGGTTGTTTTCTGGGGACAACAAACTGCAGAAATCCTGTCTGCAGAAGTGCCAGAAGATACCCAAACAAATTGTGCAACTTCCGCTTCCCTGTTCCAACAACCTTTGGTTAATCCTCTTGTTTCTCTTGCCAAAGCTGCACCATTTAGTCTTTTACACAGACCAATTTATCTCAAAACCTGTACAGTGGCTTGAGTGCCAAACTTGAAACACTTATTATTAGACACATAAGCATCTGTCCAACTCTCCTTTTACATACAGTAGACCAGGTCTTCAACAGACCCTAACAGTACAATGGCGCTATGGATTTTGTGTCAGATTCTGTACTTGCTTACACTGGTAATGTTCACAGTGTTAACACCTGCCAACACAACAGAGCGTTTGTACTGAGGAGAACAGAACAGAACACAAACCCGCATTTTCAGAATTTCTGAAAGCATCACAGTTTCCTTAAATGTCTCTTTAGCGAAGAATAATCTTAATGCATTGCTTGATTCAGGCAATATTGGCAGTCCCTGCTGTTGACATCAATTCATTCCTCAGAGAAGACAATTAGAAATCCACTTTAGCCACAGTAGAATTGTATCTCTGTTGAAAGGTGTATCTGAAAAAAAAATTGTCAAGGATGTGACATGCCCTCTCTGCAGTCACCATGAAGACACAAAGACCCATGACCTATGTACAGGGCTGTTAGAACACCACATATCTTAGTATTATTAGGCTGTTCTCAAAGCAATAGGAAAGCGCTCAGCATCACAGAACATCAAAAGCTTTCTTAAAACGTTAATGGTATGTGTACTCCAAAGACTTGCTCCAAATCTGTCAAAGGTCAGGAATAAAAGGAATTTCGGATGAGATTACCATTTTCCTTCAATGAACACTTCTGCGTAATCCATTTATTATTGTGATATAATTGTCACTTGCTTAAAGAATCACACCTTGTGTTAAACAAATGAAACATTTGCTTAATATATTATATATTTTTATGCAAATTTGTTGAAAAAGTAGTGACTGGCACTTGGCTTGTATCTGCTGAGTTGTGACAGTGGCATACAAATATGACTGCATTTTACATGTGTAATGCATTGGCCAAGTTTGTTTGTATTTTTATACAATATTTTTAAAATAAGATCCATAAATAAATTGTATAGATTTAAGGTACTAGTGAGCATAAAGGCCTGTAAAATAGACAGCATTCATACATAAAGTGGATAGGTTAGTTAGTGCTGGTTTGCATGCATTAAAAGTCAATGCATCTTTTCTGGTACAGTGATGATTTTATATAACATGATCCCCATAGCATCATAAAAATGTGCATGTCCTGAAGGACTCTCTGGGTAAGTGTCTCCATTAAAAAGCTTGCCGTGAGACCAGTCTTGCCCTGCAGTGAGGGAGCGGTCCAAACACAGTCCCTCTGTCTCAGACAGGATGGCTGTGAGCCACGTTCACTGCTAAACCCTGAGGTACTAGGGTTTGCTCTCCCGGGTGCTCACTAGGATGCTCTCCAGTGTGCATGCTGGAAACACTGCTGGCATAACCACCCAGCCCAGAAGGCTCCCCGCTCACCATGCCACCCTCAGCTGAAAAGCTTGTGATGACTTTCATAAAAATAGATGAAATAGCACAGAATTCTAGGTGTCACTGCTGGAACAAGTCCCACAGAGACTCTTACAGCAATAAGTAATTTCCACGTACCAATAATTATGCTTTGTACACACATACCATTCCTGCAGGGAAGCAAACAAAACTAAGCCTATGTAGCCAGTTATCAGGCAAAAGGCAAAGGGAAGAAAGGAATCTTTGTCTGTACCCTTCATGGTATTTTTTCTAATGTCTTTTAATAGTTTTAGTGTTTGGAGTGCCAAAGTACTGTTGAAACTCGTAAAATTGCATTGTATAAAGTTCCTGCAGTTACATTCATTATTTCTGATTATCAGAAAGAACAACTTTAATCTCAAAACATATACTGAGTGCTGAAAAATCTAGGGCACAAGAATGTTCAGAATAACTTTAAGCTACAAGGCAATGACAGTTTCTTCTCGATCTATAAAAGAGGATTTCTTTTCATGTATCCAAGATGATACCCTACTTTTCAACTTTAAAATTCAACAGCTTTTTCTTATAAAAAAGAATAAACCTCTCAAATCCTTTTCTAAAATATTAACTAGTAAGTGGATTGTCTTAAGGTTCTCTGAGTCATCTCTTGGGAGATGCCATGTCTTCCTAAGTTACACTGCTGCCAAATATTTTCACCAAGTGAAAGGAGAACCAGCATTCACTGTCAGGAGTGGCATTTTGTCAAAATTTATCATAGTCATGGTAAATGTTATCACTTTGGTCAATCCAGTGTACTGCAATTTAAACATTTTAAATTTTTAAAATATTAAAGATACATAATTTTTGAAGATGCTGAAATTTTATTTATTTCCTTAAACTGTTTAGAAATACATTCTGTAAACTCCTCTACATCTTTCACCTATTTATGCCTTTTATAACAAATTCATCACTCTATCACCTCTTTACTAAACAAAATTACTGCCATAGATTTTATGAACAAGGACCCCAATTCTGCTGTAGCTTCTCTTTAAAAAATAATTATTTTTCTTCGTCTTCCAGCTCCTGTCACCTTCCTTTCATGATCCTTGCCTTTTAGTGACAGAAAAATAGTATGTAACACAAGAGATAAATTGTCCTCAATTACTATGATTTCAGATTTTATAGTATTCTGAAGTCAAATCTAATGTAATAATGTAAACACTTCCTTTCAGTGTAAAAAATACGATGCTTAAGGATTGCTTACTTATGAATATGTTGCTGTTTTAACCTGGACAAATGAAGAACAGCAACAATTCATCCTTCATCTCTCCTTATACACGGAATTCACTGTTGATTTCAAATATGAAACTATTGGTATGCACTGAGTGTAACTCTATACTGGAGTAAAAAGATGCTATTCATATTGCCATAATTCTGTTTATTTTTATATTAAGAGATATATTTTCTTTTTTTTTCTTAATTCTGGTAGTCTTTAGCTTTAATAGTCCTTAGAGTTTGCCTTGCAAGTACTATCAAATTGTTGAAAAGACAGAATTAGCACACTTCAAGGATTAAGTTTGAATTTAAATATTTAGCACTTCGCATAAAAGTGACCCAGTTTCAAAAATATTATCAGGAAATTACGGCTGCAAACCTGGCATTGATTTCTATGCATGGTTACTTATACCATGAGCAAATTCCAATCTAATTTAAGAGAATCTATGAGATATACTAGAAATATGTTTCTCTACATGCATCTTTTAGGAACCAATTTAAAGTATTTCAGAAACGTGCAGTCATACAGGAAACTAGACTTTAAAATTTTTATTGATCCTGGGGACTAGACATCTCCATTTTGAATGTGATATGTGGCTGATGTATCACTTTCATCATAATGTTAGTGATTAACCAGGAGGGCTCCCATACCAAAAAAGCATTTTTGATGGTGGCCTAGCTGAAGCTAATAAAAATAATTTTCACTTTGAGTAGCTAGGTTTGAGATGGAAAAATTCTGGAATGACAGGAAATATAAATCATTGCTCTGGTCTTTAAAAATGAAGTTACTGAAGACCATTACAACACTGGAGTTTTAGGAAAGTATTTATTACATTTATTACAACAGATTTTGACAAGCACTACCATCAGGATTTTCAAAGAGGCTTGCTTGGGCCTCTTTGGGTGGAGCCGCATCACAGAAAATGCAACGTAATGCCATTCGAGTGACCTGGAAGAGCTTGAGAAGTGGAGCCATGTGAACCTCATGAGGTCCAACAAGAGCAAGTGCAAAGTGCTGCACCTGGGTTGGGGCAACCTCTGGTATCAACACAGGCTAGGGATGAACAGATCAAGAGGAGCCCTGGGCAGAAGGACTTGGGGGTGCTGGTGGGGGAGAGGCTGGACATGACCCAGCCATGGGCACGCCCAGCCCAGAGAGCCAAACGTGTCCTGGGCTGCATCCAAAGCAGCGCGGCCGGCAGGGCCAGGGAGGGGATTCTGCCCCTCTGCTCTGCCCTAGTGAGACCCCACCTGCAGTGCTGTGGCCAGCTCTGGGGTCCCAGCACAGGCAGGACATGGACCTGTCACAGTAGCTACAGACAAGGGCTATGAGGATGACCAGAAGGATGCAGCACATCTCATATGAAGAAAAGCTGAGAGATCAAGGATTTTTCAGCCTGGAGAATAGAAGGTTCTGGGGAGATCTTACGGTCCCAGTACTTAAAAAAGGGCAGATTCAGACTACACATAAGGAATGATTTTTTTTTTACCATGACTGTGGTGAAACACTGGAACAGGTTTCACAGATAGGTGGAAGATAGCCTGTCCCTGGGGCTTATTCAAGATCAGACTGGACCAGGCTCTGAGCAACCTAATCTAATTGAAGATGTCCCTGCTCACTGAAGGGACTAGCTGACCTTTAAAGGTCCCTCACAACTCAAATATTGTACAATTCTATGAAGAGAGGAGACAGACAGTGCTGCAGCTCCCCCCAAAAAAGCTCCACTGTGCACAGGTCCGTTATGCAAACAGGGATTCAAAGCCACCCCGTAAGTGCCGGAAAGGGGAGCTCTGCTGCTGAGGTGGAAAACTACGCTGGCCTACAGCAGTATGCACACTATGCACACTAGTCACTCCAGTGGGGTTCCTGGATAAAGCATGTTTGGTAAGTGACTGTATTTCCTCAATTAATGCAAAATTGCTTGGAGAGGTGATAAGGTGGTACAGTAAATTATTAAAAGGACAGGTTGCCATTTCTCAGTTACAGTTTTTCAGGGAGAGAGAAGGCTCTAAATGCATGTGGAATAATTACAGACTATAAGGAGGGTACAATGAATATGTAGAGTTGCTCCTGGTGGGCATCACAGAAAAGGACTGGGTTGACTTCTGGACAGGGCACTTCAGAACACTTCAGGGTGAGGGTGAGCCTGCTGCACTTCACGCTGCAAGGGCCTTGCAAGGTGACAGACAAGAAAGAATGAGTACATATGAGAATTCATATGCATTGAATTTCTGATCATATGTTTTCATCTGTTAGAAGCATATCATTAATCTCAAATAAAAATTTCATTATTGGTGTTCCATAGAACATTTATTCTCCTGTCCAATATCAACAGCTTTGTCAGGGTTGATAAATGTTTGCACTCTACTTTGGATAAATATGATCTTATAAAAATACTAGGTACAGATCTAAAAGCTGAGGAGCAACATGTCATAGAATCATATACATCTTGGGCAAGACCAGAGAGTTTCTCACAAGGGAGAAATCACATTATTTTGCTATCTGGTTGAAATCTACATCTTCTGCAGAAAAGCGCTACCATTTGGAAATGCATTCCTATTTATGTACTCTAGAAGCAGAGAGAAAAATGAAAACCATAAAGAAAAAGCTCAGGTGAAAATCAAACTGAAGATTTATATCCTCAAAGGGGCTAAGAAAGAACGTCAGAAATTGCAATCCAACAGAAATATAACTTTCAGAGAAATCTTTGAAATGTTGATGGAGTTTCATTATAAGGAAGGATCTCATCTTACCTAAGTGATATAATATTACTCAATGCAAACTGCTGAGCTTCGTAAATGGCAAAAGAAGAGATAAAAATGTGGAAAAGCTCTCAGGTAATAAATCACATCCTTGAGCCAACACAGGTACTATGTTTGTCCATTTGGACTAGTGAGATTCCTTAGTAAAGCACTAGACTATGATATGTGAATATTTATGTCAGAAAATAATACTGCACCGTACCATATCTATTATTGATTGTGCAGCAATAATAGGTTATATTGTCACTAGGATGATAGATCTTTAACATAAAGCTTCATATGTAGCACCAATTCCACGCCAAAAGACATATCAAGTGTTAGATGAATTGCTGTGGTTGTTCAGCCCTTGGAGCAAAGCCCCATAGAATAGGGAATATGTGAAATGCTAGCCTTCTGCATGCACTTGTAATTTTTTCTTACTCAGTGTATTTGGATTGGAGGACTCCTCATGACTCTGGTTTCCTGGGATACAAGAATCAAATTTGGACCACAGAAAAAATTCAATAATTAGCTTTGTTTTCTTAAATACCAGTTTAGGTTGGAAAGACAAGCTTTTCTAGCAGCAATAGGACAGCAGGGGTAACACTAGGGTTAATAGTCTTGTGCTTGGCTTCATGGAGGTCTGCTGAATGTTGATGGTTTTGTTTGGGGGAGT
Source organism: Callaeas wilsoni (assembly GCA_013398955.1). Lineage (NCBI taxonomy): Eukaryota > Metazoa > Chordata > Aves > Passeriformes > Callaeidae > Callaeas > Callaeas wilsoni. The sequence continues at coordinate 47,836 of VWPU01000756.1, forward strand.
CATAACTCTGCACATTCCTGATGTCCTAACATCAGCAAGGGTGTCTAAGGGTCATTGGTCTAAGTAAAAATCAACTTATAGAGGATGTCTTAATCCCAAGAATGCCTTAATAATGTATTTTAGCCAGGCTTAGGGAGAATTCTTTTTCTACACAGCAACAATATTTAGACTTAGCTACCAGGCAGCTTCCTGGATAAGGTATTACTGAGCCATCCTCTTGCTTCAATATGCCATTTTGTTGCTTATTCAAACTAAGCCTTTTCCACAGTCTTACACAATTATTATCAGTTTTCCAGCGTGGCAGGTATTTTGCAGCGACACACGTTTTCTTTACCAATTATTCTGATGTGAATACTTTACACTTGTGTGTGCAGTGACAGGTAACTATTAAGAATTATGACAAATTAAAGATATTTCTGTGAACACAGTAAAACTTCATGCAAAAAAATCTATACATTGTTCACCATGGGTATGCCAAGTGCTGTCATCATCCACAGTCATTCTGTTTGCCTCTTATTTCGTGAACACTTGGAAATCATGGAAAGATGGCTTAATAAATATGTGACAATCAGTAAGATAGTCACAGAATGAAGTTATGAGATGATCTTTTGTCTCTGGGGCACAGAAACTGAGTATCTAACTACAATATCTCATTTGTAGAGTGTTTAGTACCCCCAACTGTCTCCATAAGACCTATGAAATCAAATTCTTCAAAGATATTTAACTAAAATAAGAAATCACAGCTCAGGGGAAAAAGTTACAGTTTCTATAAATTAGCCACTGTGAATTAAACACCATTCTCTAAAACGTGTGGCAGCTTTATAGGTAGATGGTAACCTGTAGAATGGAAACCTGCATGTCCCCCATTTCAGAGTTTCTCAATATGTTGGGCTATTTCAATAATTTATTTTACTCTGAGGATGAACAATTTTTGTAAAAAATCACCTGTTTATCTAAACCTCTTTTCATTTCAGAAGGAGATTAAGATAAAAGATTTGTAAGTTATGAAGACAGGAAAGTTACAGGACAGGGATTTTATTCTCGTCATAACTAGGTCTTGTTACTTTTCTATTTGCTTTGTACTGATAGCTATTGACACCTGAGTAGCAGAAAACAACTTGTTTGAGAAGTTTCTGATATAGATGTACATGTATTGCATATCCTGGAATTGTCTGGGTTTGCCTGGTTTTGTCTGTTGTCTCTGATTTCCTTAGAGGAGGTTATAACCTCAGAATTAGAAACGAAAAATGCTAGTAACTCTAACAACCTCAGTAATTACTAAGTAAATTTTTTTTTTATGCCACCAAAGGGCACTTAGATGGTTTTGTAAATAATTATATAGAAAAAATCCCCCCGCACCTCTTCTCCCAGCATGTTGAAAGGCAGGGATTCTTTCTTCAAATTCCTTAGCTGCATGCTCAAGCTACCAGGTAAGTCATTTGGGCAGTGGTTGAACACATAGCATTAAACTTGTTGCTAAAATGGTACCAGCTATGAAGTTCAAATGAAATCTCTTAATCCAGGTGGGGGAGAAGGTTTAAGCAGGAGAAAAAGGATTTGTCATGATTACAACAGAAATGTAAGGTTGCAAAGATCTGAAAGAGGTCATCTAGCCCATCCTCCTGCTCAGGGACAGGATATACACCACCTCTAAGAGATACTTAATCTCTTCTTGAATCACCTTCACTGGAGAATTATGACAAACAGTATAATCTGATTCAAGGTTTAACTACTCTTAAACAGAATGTTTTTTATTTTATCTACAATGTACCCCATGCTATTCTTCAAGAACACATCCAGCCTGAACTGACTGCTTTTTCTGCAAGAGCAGCTGGATACCAGGCTGTATTAAGCATGGTTATTGTATATATTATAGGAATTTTCAAGGCACTACTATTAGACATTTCAATATTTTACTTCTCATTTGTCAGTTTAATATCTTGATTATGACATTTAATCTTGCTCATATATTAATTTTTTGCAATTGTAACTTTCTTCCACATGCCCAGTATATCTTCTTAGCAGCATGTTAAGAGGAAGAAAAAATGTCTCTTTTAAAATGAAACTTGGAAAAAAAAAGTCCTGTGAATGAGCTTTTGAGGGCACTCTACAGAGCATCATTGTTAGAAAGTCCAAAGGAGATAAAAAGAAACTTGCTTATCTTTCAGAAGCTTTTCTGTCATTTGCCTGGATTTTCCTCAATGCTGCAATAAAAAGGAGAAAATTAGTTATACCTTTGCCAGAGGAAATAAGAAAAATAAGAAAGGATCTTTCTTAGGGTAGGCTTCGTGACTCAGCTGGTACTTTACAGTACTTTACAAATATATCTCAGAAGTTTAGTAACCAGAACATAATACAAATATATTTCTTTAAGCTGAAAGAAGAGCACAACTTCAAAACATTTCCTACCCACCTTCAGAGCTAGACATAAAAAGTAGTTTTCTCCCCAGTATATTTTCACTGTCTGTATACTACTTAGTACAAGTATAAAAAGTTCAAATATATTTAAATATATTTCACTGGGTGGACCCAAAAATATTCTAAGTATTTCTTCCTTCATGCACTTGATGTAGTGAGCTTGGGAACACTGGAACTCAATTATGAATATTTAGGTGAAAAAACTTTACACTAGATTCAGTGTATTGAGGCGTGCTGATAATTTCAAATAACTGCTCTCCTGTGCCACCAGCAGCTGTCTGTGACTGTAGCCATGCCAGGCCTTTCAGCCAGCCACTGGATCTTCTTCAAAGGTGCCTCTGTCCACAACTCAGTATCACAGCTTTTATGCCTCCAACTTGAGAGAGATGGAGACCTCCCGGCACCTCCTCCAAGCAGGAAAGGACTTACCCGAACATTCCTGCTTGCTGGAGTCCTTCCACACAAAAGCGCACTTTCTCCTCATTTATATTTTGATCCTGAGATTTCTGTGCCGCGGAATCCATTCCAGTACAGTTTATTTCTTAAAAATGGGTACGATTTCACTGCCATAAAATGCCTGTTCTTTCAGAGTTGCCCTGCTACACACTGAATCTAAAGGAATCCTTGATTTCAAATGATCTCAAAATAGCAGTTCAGCTGCAACTGTACTGAGGTAAACATCTGCTTTGACTGGGAAGTTACTGCAATAAGTTCTTCAAATAATAAAATTTCATTCTCATTGCTTTGGCAAAGTAAGAAGTGGTAAGACATTTGCCTAGGGACTGGAAGACAGTAGGGTTTTTCAATTTCATAAGTTTCACCATTTCTGAAACCCAGGAAAAAGTAACACAATTTGACCATAACTCTTTAGTAAAGAAAAATAAAATATGGATTGTTTTACCTACAAAAAAAGGTAGGGTATTAATAACTTTCAGCAATTGTGGTTGTTACAATAAGTAGTTACAATGTCAAAGACTTTTTTTAACTTTAAAGACAAAAACATTATGCTTGCTGTGCTTATAAATTATAAGAGCTCCCTAAACAAAAATAACATTTGTTACAATACTTGTAAAAGTCTTCATTTTGATATAGAAATGCAACTTGATTTGTCAAATTCACAATTGATCAGAATAGTCTGCATGTATCATTTCTCTCTAGTTTCCAAGACGAATAAATAGGAAATGCAGTGAGATTTGCAATGGTAGTTGATAAATATTTTCAAATTTATTTTTTCTCTGACATTAATGAAGACAAAAACATGCATGAATCGATTTGCAAACAAATTTATTAATTTTTCCAATTAATCTGCCAAATTATTAGACAACAAATACATTTTAAGAAAATAATTTTATGTAGCAGTGACTTTTTTTTAATAAAGCAACTTTTACTATTTTTGCTTCTTTAGAAGTCTCGATGAAAGTTTGTTATTTGAAAAAACACAGGTAACAAAAATGCACCTGACTGTTCTCTAGGAGGATATGGATGAAAAGCACTGTTTTAATTACTTTGACTTTTAAAAAGTTTTCTCACAATTTTACTTCACAAAATTACGTATCATTATAGTTACAAATGGGCTCCACTTGTACAACCAGGATACTAGTAGAAGGATATCTACTCTCACAGGTCTATGCTAGTGCTCGGAAGAACCCTTGGGATTGCTGTGCCATCAGACTCATTTCAATGTTACTGTCTTCCAGGATTTGTGTAACCAAATCCACTGCCTCTCTTCCTTTAGAATAAATATCCTTTTAGCTTGAATTTAGGCCCTGACTATTCTATGATTAAGTAACCACAAATAGTTCTTTTTGCATTTTTTTCACTTGTATGTTGAGGAACAGGCATTTTCAGGATAGAGCTCCAGGTCCTCCAGGCATATTACCAGGCCCAGTGTCTGTTTGGATGTTGACACAGGATTACGCCATGCAGTTCTAGCTAGTTACACAAATGTTACACTGGACGTATGAAAGGACATCAAAAAGAGGTGAAACCACAAAACAAGCACATTGATGATCTACATTAATTCAAATTTCAACATAATAATGTGCTAAAGCGCAGTGTGTTAAGACAAAAATACCTCATGTATGAATATCTGTTTTTGCTAACACTGTGTGCTACTAGTGCAGAAACCGACAGACAGCTATAGAATAACCTTTAAGGACAAGTAAAGAAACTCCTCAGTTTATACAAGCCAGAATGGTTCTACATGATTTGTTGCAGAAGCCTTACTGATGGTGCAAAGATGGGATGAAAATATTAGACTAAGCTCTAAAATAGATGCCTACATGCTAAAGTTACTTCCACAGGTAATATGTCACAGGATATTTCCTTCTGACAGAAAAGTGAAATTAGGTGGTAGAAGGATGTAAGAAATGTGTGTTTATCCCTCAGTCAAATTGCCTGACTGGAACACTGTTTTACCTCAATCCCTCTGAGATTTCCCATGAAGACTTGGAGAGGAGTGCAAAGAGAGAAAAGGAAGAAGGAAGAGGAGGGTGAAGGCTAAACATAAATATACACAGTATAGTTCTGGGCTAACCTGTAGGCAGCAAGAAGCTTGGCCAGAGGTTCATGTTCTCCAAAGCTGTTTGCTGCAGTTTTTCTCCAAAGCAGTTTGCTATCTAGTAGGAGTTCTGCCTGTCTTTAGTACAATCAATAGGGAAGTGTAATGAAATATGACCCCAGATGCACAGCTGCCCTGGGCCGGACACTCAGCAGCAGCATATGGAATGAGTAAGAGAATACGTAACATACGTGCCACAGCTATAATGACCAGATCACTGCCTACTGCAATAAGCACACCCAGCTTTCCCATTCTTCAGTGCTTCCTCTGTTATTCTGTGACTTTTGAACTAGTGTAGTTTTTCTTGGACTGTCATTTTCACCCTAGGGACATATTATAACTAATCCCACCAAGTGCACAAGTAGCTGTGAATACAGGGAAGAGCAAAAGATGGTGCCACCACTGCTACAAATGCAGAGCTGGAGTGAAGGGCGTGGTAACAGAGGGAGGTGTGTTTTTCCCAAAAGCACTTTGTTTCTCTCATGTCTCCTGGTTTGAAGAGATTGAAATACATTAACACTCTTTTCACTTCTTGACTCCTTTATCTAGTACCTAGCAATGCTCTGATTTTCTGCATGCAGAAGCTCTTTAGAGTGCAGCTCAATCTGGAACAATAATGCAGTAAGTGAAATAACAATTTTGTTTCCATATTTGCATTTGCTTCGAGGACAACTTTGCTCAGTGATTACTTTTCTCCACACTTTTGGCTGACCATTCAAACCAGTAGAAGTGTACTAAAACTTGTAAGAGTGTTGGTCTTTGCACATGTGGAGTGATGGTGTCTGCAAGAACAGAGATCAGTGATCCTGGGTAGCCCACTGACAGCTCTATTAAATTAGACATATGACAAGCATGTTTGAGCTTTACAGCAAAGGTTTCAGCACCTACATTCTCTATGCAGAGAAAGCCATTATGCTTAGACATATTTTTTTAAATCTGAAAATCGAATCATCTATGTTGTTTCTAATATATAATTAGTTAATTATAATCCCCAAAGCATTGTTACTCAAATGAGTCATCTGTTAACTTGTTGAGGATTACAAGCAGATTTGTAGACATTTAAAACAATGGAATCTAGAATACATGTGTGGATGACAAAAGGTTAGTTATTAAACTTTGAATGCCCAGTTGAAAACATTCTGACTCTCAATAAGGCAGCTATGCAAAATTATGAATATTACAATAATTCATTATTCAGAGGTAGTAACATGAAAAGCAGATTTTTATATATAATAATGCAGTGGGAAATACATTAAAGTATTTTATCTTCAAGTAAGGCAGTTCTCTTTTTATTACTTTCTGACACTCTTGTATAGTGCAATTACTCAGGAATGGCTGTGTCCATCAGGGGGTAGCTTTAAACAGTGATACAGATGAAGAGATGCTTAAAAGGGAAGAAGAGCAGGAAGGGATCTGTGAGACAGTTCAGCTGAATTGTTTTCACCAAGGTACCGAAGTAGACAAGACAAGTCTATCAGTCTAGTGGGAAACTGGGATGTCAAACTAGTTCAGGCTTTTCTTGCACATTTTCCTATCCTTAAGTGTAAAAAATAATTTATTATTATTAAATTTGCATTTTTTTGGTAACAGGTTCTCATGATGACCTAAAGAGATACAGTTGTATAATGTCTCCTTCTAAAATTTGTTGCTATATAATAAATATGTTGACTCACTTTTTTAATCTTACAAGTGACCATACGTTCCTTTAACCTGACTGTTGGCTGCCTTGCATACAGATTTGATACCAGATGCATTCATGGAAACAGAAAAATATTTTCAGATTTGAGCTTTAAAAAGAAATAATTTCATATCAGTATGATTATCAATGTGTATTGTGATTGAACATATTTGTTCACTAGTGCTGTGAAATAGTTAAAATACTTAATAATAAATGACTTCTAAGTTATCAAGCAGGTAGACATATTAATATCTCAATTTTTATGCTGAAATACAGTAAATGGAAATTTTTAATTAATATGTTTGTGCCTGTGTGAAATGCAATTAGATGCTAGTGTTTGTTAAAGACTGAAGAATTCCTCCTAACAGTTGAAGCATAACTGGTGCATGATCATTTTCTAGTATTTTGGATGACTAATCCAACATCAGTTAAAGTTTTGAACTGAATGCCAAAGCTTCAGTAACTGTATTATTTTTCTGTATTGGGAAGAGCAAGATGTACTGATGCTCCCGATATATAAAAAGTAGACACATAGTAGGCTCTTGGAATTTTGTAAACATTACTTTAGAAGCCATGAATACGCTTTCTAAAAATGGATCAGAGTAATTCTATGTTGGGAGCAAATAAAATCTTATATTCTATATAATAAAATTTTCCTGTACCTCAATGGAAAATGTGTGACTAGATTTTGGAACTCAAAGCTTTATTCTTCTCTTTAAAATTTGGTTGAATATATATTAATATTAATGAAAAATTTGAAGATACATACATTTAGAATACTAGGTAAGACTTGATACTCAGGAGTAAATTTCGGAAGCTTTTTCTTTAAAAAAAATTAAAATAATACATTCTTACAAAACCCCAACCAGTTAGGGATCTTTAGTTCCACAAGAAAACTTCCTATAATGCTTTGTCATATATTTAAAATATTTTGAATTTATTTACTATTTTCACTGTTCATTTTCCAGGCACCAATGAGCCATTTTCTGGGCATTGCTGACTTGCTCTATGAATGCTTCTATGTGTATTTCATGACAATAACAAAAAAATCTCAGTTATCACAGCATATACAGCAAAACAATAATTGTGAGTCTTATTTTCATAAGTCAGCTTCAAATATGTGTTTAAACTTTTGAATATTTTAAAATTATTTGCTGGACTAAGGTGAAAGTGTTTCAGAGATTTCAGGGCTACCTGCAGATCTATGTGTGCTTAAGACTTCTTTTATTTTAGAGTAGAACCTGATTTTGTAAACACTTAAGCTTGTGTATATTTTTCTAGGATACACCTTTGTTACCTCAGTGGGATGATTTGTTTGCAGAAATAGTCATGTCTTTCTGCAATGACAAGAGTCAAATTATTTTCCAGAAAAGCATATATAGTTTACCACTCATAGGTTAACATTTATGGAGTACACAGAGCAAATAATGCGAAAAATTATGTCTTGTTTCTTATATAACTATTTCAAATGCGGTGCTTTTCCATTACTCTGCATCCGGCCTGAGAATCTGAATGTTTTTATTTTCTCATTATATAAAAACATCAGGGAAGGTTTAAACAAACTAACCATAAATCAAACAGTGAAGATGAGCACAAAGGGTCTCATGACCACTGTGTGTTGGGCCACAAGAGAGTGGGCTTTAGACATAGCAATTTTCCATCCTGGCCACAATTCGGGTCTGTAACTTTCCTTGAAAGTTCAATGACAAAAATGTTTTTTGCCTTGGGTTGTTTTTCAGGCAATAAATATAAGTTTCCAAGCTAATTGATTAAAACACAGGAGCTCATTAGACAAGGCAAGTTCCTGAGAGCAGACAGTGTTTCTGATAAGCTCAAGAGCAGCTTAGCTCAGGTGCTGTTCATCAAAGCCTAATGAGTATTTCTGAGATTATAGGGTGGTGGGGGCAAGTTGTACCATCACAGCTGCTACTCTACGTGTACAAAGGTTGTAGGAACTGGGAGCCCTGATTTCTTCACTCAGACTTTCCAGGTATCAAACTGATTTCAGTACGAAACTGACAGTGGAGGCAGGGAGAAGAGGTGAGGCAAGGAGAGTGACAGGCTGGCTGGGAGGGCACACCTCTCAGTAGTATGGCAGGGTGTCAGCTGTCATTCCATATAACCCATTGATGTGTGGATTGGGGATTTTTACTAGACTAGCTTTTGCTCGGCAAGTAATTAGGGAGTTTATTGTGATGCTGCTCAAGGTCACCAGAAGCTGTGGAGGAAGGACAATTTTAAACCAGTGGCAGATTCATCATGTCAGGAGCCACCCTCAGAGGAGAAACCCAAGGGGCAATGTGTAACACAGTGGCTTGCCTGGGATGAAGAAGCCACAATAGGGAAATGTGGAACATGAACCGTATTTTATTTTTATTTAAGCATTATAAAGACACAGGGCATGAGGCTAAGGTCACAGAATCATGTTAAGGGGTTGGAATGGACCTTAAAGATTATCTGGTCCCAAACCACCTTCTATGGGGCAGAGACATGTCTCACTAGATCAGGTTGCTCAAGGCATTATTCAACATGGCCTTGATCACTGCCTAGGTTGGGACATCACCTACAGCCTCCCTGGTAACTGTTCCAGTGTCTCAACACTCTCACAAACAATTTCTTTCTAATATCTAACCTGAATTTCCCCTCTTCCAATTTGTACCCATTATTCCTTGTCTAATCACTATAGATCTTCACAAAGAGCCCCTCTCTGGCTTCCCCGTAGGCTCCCGAGATGAACGGATGCTGTTGATGGGGTGACCTTGACAGAAAACCGGAATATTCTGAGTTGGAAGAGACCCACATGGATTTTCTAGTGCAACTCTTAGCCTTGCACAGGGCATCCCCAGGAACTACACCATGTGCCCTCCTTGGACACAAGAGCTGCTGGCAGGCTGGGGAGCAGGACGACTGCTCCTAAGCTGCTCTACCGTGCCCACGGGAGCCGCATAAGCAGGCAGCAGGTAGATGAAGCTATTACATTAACGCTCCGAGCAGCCCGGCCACCATCTGGTGCCGCAGGGGAGCGTGTGTGTATGCGTGTCGCAGGCCGGCACAGCTCCGCGCTCGGAACGCGGCACCGGCCCCGGCCCGGCCCCGGCC
>VWPU01000758.1:0-39804 GCA_013398955.1 Callaeas wilsoni
CTCCCTCCCTCCCCCAGCCCTTCCCCCCCGCCTCTAAATCAGCCAGGAGTGGGGGGGAGCCGGGCAGCGGAGCAGGCAGGCGGGGTGCAGGCAGGGGATGCGCTACGGGGCCATGCCCGGCTCCGCGCCCGGCTCCGCGGCCTCCCGTCCGCCGGGGAGGGCTCGCACTGCGGCTGTCTCGCCAGCCAGCCCTTCCTCCCCAGCCCTCCTCTCCAATGGTGGCTGCGGAGCCGGCTTGGACACCCAGGCTCTTTTGCAAACACAGGCACACGCGCAGGCACACACCCCTTTCCAAAAAAAAAAAAAAAATTTAAAAAAAATAGCCGGAGAGGTGTGGAAGTGCAGTGGCAACGGCAGTCCAATGCACCGGGGAGGGATTATCAAAAAATAATAAATAAAAAATCAAAGCGATAATAAAAATCCCTTTCTAGCCTTTTTCTCTTTCTTTCCTATTTTTTTTTAGCTTTGCAGAGAGAGTGGCCGGTTGCTCCTCCTTTCTCCAGCCCACCCACCTCTGGGAGAGGGGAGAAGGCGGAGGAGCGCAGGTTGTCTCTGGAGGGGGTCCCCCAAGGCGCTTTTCGTCGTCCTAAAGTTTGCAGGGGATGGGGAACGGGATGGGGACGGGGAGGGGAGCGGGGCCGCCTCCCGGGGCTGCCAGCGCCGCCGCCGCCGCTCTCCCACGGCTGGAACTCCGGCTGCCTGGATTCCTCCTCCTCCGGTGCCTTCCCTCGCTCCTACTCACTACTGACACCTAGGATCTCCAGCCTGATTGGGCTAATTGGGAAACGTCTCTGCCCAAAAAAAAAAAAAAAAAAGAGGAAGAAAGAAAGAATAAAACCCAAAACCCACTCAAGGAATCAACCGCATCTCGCTGCCTCCCCGCATCTGCTCCTCAGAAAAGCCCTTCCCGGCTTTGGCTGGCATCTCCCTTCCCTTTTCCCTGCCTTCCCTTCCCTCTCCAGGCTGTGCCCCGCTGCTCTCCTCCGGCTCGGACCCAGCGAGGAGGGGAGCGGATCAGAGCGGGCGTGGGGAGGCTCAGGGGAAGATCAATCGCTCAGCCGGGGTGAGCAGTAATCCCGGAGAGCGGCTGCAAGCTGCTCCCCTGGCCGGGGCTCGCTTTAATTCCCGGCAGCCGCAGGAATAAGAGTAATTTTCAGAAGCTGTTGGCGCTTCCTGCCGGAGTTTGGTGCCCCCCAGGCTGCCGGCCTGGCTGGCCGGGATGTCCCAAGGAGCAAATCCCGCTCCACAAGTTCATTCCCTCGGTGCGGAGACCCGCACTCCTCCCTGCAGGTGATGGCAGAGGCAGCACGGGCGCAGGCAGCCGGCGGTGGGAAGGGAAGGGAAGGGAAGGGAAGGGAAGGGAAGGGAAGGGAAGGGAAGGGAAGGGAAGGGAAGGGAAGGGAAGGGAAGGGAAGGGAAGGGAAGGGAAGGGAAGGGAAGGGAAGGGAGGGGAAGGGAGGGGGAGGGAAGGGAAGGGAAGGGATGCTCTCGGGGTGTTGATAGCAACAGGGCTGCTCCCCAGGGAGCCCCGATTCCGTGAGGATGGGAGCCTCACAAAGGTCTGAAGAAGAGGAGAAGCAGCTGGGCGAGACCTCCTCTGCTTCCAGGGGTGTTTGCCATGCTCACGCCAGGGAGAAAACTCTGCAAGCGACCCTGCAGCTTCCCCTTCCCCAGCAGAAGGCAAAGGCATCCAGCAGGGATGCAGGGGGTGGCTGGGAAAGGGGGTCCCAGCGCCCACGGCAATCAATACCCGAGATCAGAGGCAGGAATTGCCTCTCCAGGGGTTGTGCAGCACCAAACACAGCAGGACTCTCCCTCCTCCCCACAGCCTCCACCATTGACAGAAAATCAGGCTTAATCCCAGCTTTGTATTTTTAATTATCTTAAATTTATGCCACAAAGCACGGGTGCCGGGGGCTGTCTATTTGCATCCTCCAAGATATTTATTTGGAAACAATATCATGTTTTCCATAAAACAAGTTTTATCTCCCCGGCGCGTGCCTGTGTGCGCGCGTGTGTGTTTTGCCTGAGCTCCGGTTTACATTTCCTGATGGATGGATGGGGATTCAGAGCCCTTTTCTTAAGGTGGTGCATAAAATGTATTTATTATTCTTTATCTCCTACCTCTCGCAAGGAGTCATTTGTTTTCATTCAGAGAAATGAATACGATGTGAAGCCTGAAGAGTAATAACACAGCGAAATGACATCGGAGGAGCGAGACGGGAATCTGAGCGATACAATGGCAGGTTAGTAACCTCCAAAGATCACTGCTGCTCTGAGTGCTCCAGTATTATTTAGTGTCCAGTCTGGCTCGCAGCTCCATTTAATAAAAACATATGAAAATCTCGAGGAAATTCGGTCTTGCATTTAAAACCTGTGCCACTAAACACGGATAATCTGGATATGCCCAGATTACTTCCCGCTATCTGGTGGGGAGGAAGAAATGAATACCAGTTCTTTCTGCTTCTTAAGACAATGGCACGAGTCAATACATCCCAGTTTGGGTTCATGAAGGAGTGAGTGACAAATGAGACTTTATTTATAGGCCTTGTCATGAACAGGGCAGTGGGGGCGGAAAAGGGTTAGGGCTGGAAAACCCAAATGACCTCTCCTGACCCGAGAATTGCTGCAGCAAAAGGGCCCAAGGACAAGGAAGGGGTCAGGCTCACCCTGTTGTCATCCAGAGGATATTTTTCCCCCCAGGTCACAGGGACAGCAGAGATCCTGGAGAGGTGCTGGGCACCCCCTGCTCTGCTCCTGGGGAAAAACCAAGCAGCATCAAGGCTGCCTCAGCATCATCTGGGGCAAAATCCTGTTGTCTCCATCCAAACGACCTCACACACCTGATTTGCCTCCCACTGCCCCAAAAGATCCCCCATTGCCCACGAGGTCCTGGGTGCCAACAGCGTCCCCGAGTCCCTCTGTGGTTCCTCCCTCACTGATGCATCCTTTCATTTCTTGCCTTGTTACCTGAGCCACACACAGGAGTCACTTCCATCAACGCCCAAAGAACAGAAAACACCAATTTTTCCCAGGACATCCACCTGTACACTTCGAGACTCCAACAACAAAGAGGAAGAGCCAATTTAAGGAAAGAAGAAAACAAAACTTTTAAAAAAAAAAAGAGAGAGAGAGAGACGGAAAATCTAAGTTAGACTGTGCGGGGATTTTTCTATTATTCTTTTCCCCCGCCATTTTACAAGTTCGTTAAACCAGCGCGGTGTTTAAGCTGCTGGGAGCCGGAGCTGCTGTCAGAGCTCCGGGCTCCAGCGAGCGCAGGCAGCGCTCAAACCCAACATCGCAGCGCCACCTGCAGCGACCGCGCTTGGTGGCAGCTGCAGAATCCCTCGAACCGGGCGAATCCTCAAAAAAAATAGCCCGGGGAGAGGGCTGCTAACTTAAAATCTTGTCCCTCCAGGTCTCTTTTTCACCCCCTTCTGCTCTCCAGTGTTTCAGGTCCTTCCAACTCCCCCCTCTCTGTGGATGCATGAAAGAAAATTGGCCTCTCCTGGGCAGCTGTCACCATCCCTGCTGCTGACAAAGGATGTCTTCATCATGCTTGTGGAGGGCGGAAAATTCGTTGCAAGCTGCTTTAAAGCTGGGCCAGGGCTCCGTGTTGTCACTGCGACACCCCGGGGAGGGACAGGGGTGGTTCTTGGTCCCACTTCAGGAGCGACACACTCTCAGATTTTGGCGGTGCTGCCAGCTTCCGGAAGGGTTGTGTTGATAGAAAACGAGATAAGAGTGATGCCCAAAAAATGTAAGAGAAGAAGTTTGCAGGGAAGAGCAGGATTCTGTCACTTGGTCACCTTCCCCTTCTTTTGTAGCATCTTTGCAACCATTTTCTGATGGTGGGTGGAGAGAAAGCTCTTGAGAGGGTCTCTCTCAGCCACCCTCTGTTTGTGCTTTGTCCAGCATTTCCTTGGAGGCCTGGGGGTTCCCACACTGGATTCCCTGAGAAGTCCAGGGTGTCCTGGCACGGAGCAGAGAGGTGCCACGTGCCCTTTCTCCTCTGTCGCTGATGTGCCACAGCCTCTGGCAACTCCCTTAACTTCCCTACTTCCCTGCCAGTCTTTGCAGGAATAGTTTTTGGGGCTGATTTTTTAGTAGGACATGTATTAAATAATGTTTTTATCAATTATCGAGCATCTCCCTCCTCCCGGCCCTTTAGCAGACACGATGAAGTGTCAAACAGAGGCACGGTTTGCCTTCATTTTTTCTGACCACTTGTTTGGATGTTTTTTGAGGGAAGCAAAATCTCCTTTCACGTTGTCCCAGGGTCAAATTCAACAACTCACAGGAGCCACAGACATGCAGGGTCTGAGTGTCCCCTCCCTCTCCAGAGCTCCTTCCCATCAGTGTGTGCTCCAGTCCATGTCAGCATCTGGATTCAGACACCAGCTCACCAACCCCTCAAGTTACAGGAAGATTTCCAGAGGTTTCCAGCCCAAATTTCCCCTCTTTGCTGTAATTTCATCACCCTTTTCTCCCTTCCCGTTCCCTCTTCTCTGTCCCCCTGCTCCAACTCAAATCTCCCCAGCAAAATGCCACTTCCACAGAGGACCTGCGCTTCCAAGCAGACCCAGGGATGAGAGAGATGCTCATTCCCCCTCCCCACCCACCCAGAGGTGATTTAGGATGAGCTCAGGCCGACAGCATCATCTGCACACCTTCCCACCCCATCGGCCCTCTCCCTGTCCCAGCCCTCCCCCTGCCAGCTCTCCCTCCTTGCCCTCCCCCTGCAAATTCCCCCAGGGACAATTTTTCTCTTCCCCCCTTCAAATATTTGTCGACCATTATCGCCTCTGGTCACACCCAGGCTGTCATTTGTCCAAACAAAACAGCAGGAGGATGGACAGGGGAGAGGGGCAGATGGACGGAGGCAGGGTGAGATGGGAGCCAGGGGAGCAGTCAGGCCATAATGATAAGGGGAGTATAAAACCCAGGCTGGGCCTGGCCAATTAAATGAGGGGACGCCTGAGAGGGGCCACTTTAAACCTCAGGAGACGCGTGAAAGGGAATAATATTGGAAGCAGGCAGGTGGAGTGATAAGATACAACCACAGAAAGTCAGACAAATTCATTGTTGTTTCATTTTGGAGGACAATACCAGGAGGAAGAGCAATCAATCCCTGCTCAAGAGGGCTGGGGAGCTTTGGGGAAAGATAAGGACTGGGGATGGAGGGATGAGATGGAGAAATGGGTAAAGAGTCAGAGGAAAACAGCCCAGGGACATGCAAGAGGAGCTGGAGACTGTCTGGAAGGAGAGAGGGGAAGGCTGGATGCCAACACTGGACCTGCTGGATTCAGCTGAGAGGAAGCAGCCCTTAAATCAGAAGAAATCCAAAGGGAAATAGGACAGCCTGAAGAGGGGAAGGGCCTAATCCAGAGATTAGGGCTTTGGTTTGGGATTTCAGAACGTGGGTCAGACTTGCTGCTGATGCAGCTCCTGGATGATGCTGCAGTGGGTACCAGGAGAGAGATGAGGAGCCAGGAGAGAGCTGCAGGGATTTTCCCAGAATTCCCCAGCCTTTGCAGTTGGTAACACTCTAGAAAGGTCTTTTGGGAAGTTTGCCTCTCTCAGATGGCAGGGAAAGGATACATAAAATGCACTTTACAGCCTGCCAAACCTCTCAGCTAATTGTGGATGTCACTGGAGGCTAATCCTGAACAGGGGGATTTATAAAGCCTCTTTCCTACTTTAGCCTTTCTCTCACTCAGGGAACATCCGCCCAGCCACCTACTTCCAAAAACTTTCAGGAATAAGATCTCCCTGCTGCCTATCAAATATAGCTGAAAATACCCCAAATCAGCAGCAGGCTCTGTCAACAGCAGGGGGTGAAAAGTTGGTTTTGATAGAACACCAAGCTCTAAAGATAACCAGAAAAAATACACAAACCAAGCCCAGTATTTGTGATATTTTGCAAAAAGCATGCTGCAATTCATGCTTTTTAAGCCAGTTGGAGGCAGGGAGGAGGGAGAAGGTTAGCCCATCATTTTTAGCTTGTGGGGTTGGCAGCACACGGATTTACCCACTTAGGGAACGTGGGAGACAAGAGAGGGAGAAGCATAAGCTCATCTGAGGATGCTGCGGGAACCCCAGTGAAGAATAGCTATTCTTACATGTCAGCTCCATCACCATGGCATCAGAGAGGATGAACAGAGGGAGAAATGACTGAAAACGGAGGAGAGTGGGGCAGGGAGATTGAGGAGACAAATGGGAAGGGGAAGAGAAAGCTATTTCCCTGATGGAGAGTGTCACCTGTTGAATGGTTGGTGCATAGTACCCTGGGCTTACAGACTGAAAGGACCTCGTGACATGTTCCCAAATTCACAAGAGCAGGTCCTTTCTGGAGTGCTGGAGTGGGGCTTGTTCAGCCAGCCCTTCCTGAAAACTTTTAAAAGCATGTATCTATTCACATCTAAGTGAACATTCACGAGAAGCCTTCTCTGCTTTGTTCACCCGTAGGACCTGTACAAAACGCATGGAATTTGCTCTCCTGTTATCCCGTGCTGGGGGTGTTCATCTGTGGTGAAAATGGACTGTGCCAAAAACCAGCTTTGAAGACCTGTGCCCCCTTTGCAGTGCTACAAACTGATGGTGCAGCACCCCAAGAGTACAAATTCCAACTTTTTTCCTTCTAAATCCATGTTCTTCTTGCCTCCTTCCACCTCTGTGTAGACAAATCTCCAGGCAGATCGGGATAATGGTCTGGAATTCAGCCTTTGGCCACAGCCACTGAGGGTGCTTGGGGCCACCACCCACACTCACATCAGCAAAGCCTGGGATAAGAGCCTTCCCCTCTACAGAGGAACACCCTTTAACACGTGTTATTCCCGTGGATGTTCCCATCACCAGTGTTTATTCTGTTTCTGGATCATGCTGAGATCTCCCCCTCTCTGCTTTCCCCACTTCCCAACCTCATGGAAATCTCTCCTTAATTCGGGTACAGCAGAAAGGGCACAATGGACTTTCCTCTCATCCCAGATTATTCCGGTTATTTTCCACTACCCTCCCAAACCGTGGCATGCTCCTTTTGGGAACCAGTTCATCCCAAATCCCTCCCGTGTTTTGGATTATCTGCAACACCTGCATCTCTCCCCTTCCTCTTTCCGAACTCCCTCAGTGCAGGGGATATCTCACATCCGGAAGTTCCTCAGCTGCTGGGTCAAAGCTCTTGAATAAAACGACCCAACATCATCTCCTTAAACCCAGGTCACTTTGTGCAGCTCCTGGCACCAATATTTTTATTGAAGTATTTGAATTAAGTTGCTCCACTCACCTCTTTGAACCCATTTGACTTCCCACCCAAGCAACCAGGCAGAAACCTCCTCCCCCTTCCCTCCCCAGCTCCCCAACACCTCCTGTACAAATCCCCTCCAAAGGAATAAAAGCTGCTGGGGGTGTGAGCTGGCCACGCATGTTGTAGCCCTTTATTATCTGGGGACCCCCACTCAAATGTACAGAGAGATAATGTTAATGGAATGATGCATTTGCTCCGATCTGGAGCTGTCTCAGAAAGATAAATGCCGAGGCAAAGCAGAAGCGTTTAATCAAAAAATAAACCACCTCAATATGTTGTGTATTATTATTTTTTTCTCCTAAAGAAGCAAAGCGTGGTCCTGTCACAGCATGTTATTTTGCCAGCATTATCTCTGTTATTTCTAAATAATTCCATTTAGTGCTGGTGATGGGTAGGAGGGCTGAGATACAAAATCAAATTAATTAGAGTGACCCAACAAACTCGTGTTTGCATTGCGAGATGCAACATGGCAGCGAATCTCGCTGAGAACAAATTGCATTCAAATTAATTTAAGAAAAAAAAATAATTTGGGGCAGATCAGGTTTATTTAGGATCAATTTTAATAAGCTAAAATAAAGTCAAGGCAGTGGGTGATACCATCAGCCAGTCAAAAGCCAAGTTTGATCGAGGTTTATACAGCTGAATGACAGTTGCCTTCCAAGCCATTATTAGAAAAGCTGAGGTTTTTTTGGAGTGGCTCGGACAATTAAAAGAGCAGCTCAATTACAGCCGCTGGAGATATTAGTAATGAATAAATTATCCACCAGGTTTGACCCTCCCTTCCTTCACATCATTTCCAAATAATTAATTTCCTCGCCACGTTTCGAGACGTTGCATTAAATTCACCTGCGGCAGAGAAGTGGGGAGCCCTTCTGCGCCCCCGTGGCTGGTGATAGACCAGGCACGAGGGTTTTGGGGGGTTCCAAAAGAGAGCTAGAATTTGCAAATATTTTCCTGGCATGTCCCTGAGGCAGTGTTCCTGCACAGGTCTTTTCCAGTTTTAATGACTCCATGATTTTGTGCTCATAGCAGGAGCAGATCCTGGGTCTGTCAGTCCTCATGCCCAGAGAAGGTGTTTGTCCGTGTCCCTCTGCATCCCAGAACGTCAGGAATGGATTCATGGCAGGCTAAATCATCAGGAGACCTTAAAGAGCACCAGATGGGCCTCAGCTGAGAGAGGCAAAGCCACGGGGAGTTCCAGGTGAGTTCCTCATCGTGGATCTATCCAGGATATTCCTCGCCCGTGCTCTGCTCCAGTCCAAGGCCAGCTGTGCCCACGGAACATTCTGGTACAGGAGCACCATCCTGGATCTCAGCAGAGGGAATTTGAGGAGGATCCTCTCCAGGGCAGCAGGTCTGGAGCGCATTCCCAGCCCTGCAGACACCACAGCCGCGCCCTCGTCCTGCACAGGAGTCATTGAACAGTGCAGGACAAAGCCACAGAGGAAAATCAGAGAATGACAGAACAGTTTGGGCTGGGAGGGACCTTAAAATCTCATTTCACTCCCGCCATGGGCAGGGCCACCTTCCACCTCACCAGGAGATACTAAACTCACAGTTTCCCCCACGCCACGCTTGCTGTGCCAGAAATTCCATTTCCAGGACAACAAGCCCTCCTGCTCACGTCTTGTCCCACCAGCACATTTTTATTACCCTGATTTAGATGTTCCTTCCACTCCTTCCCCATTATCCTTTACCTCGTAGACATCAACAGCTGATGACCAATATTTGGAGGTACCTGTCTTTCACCACTGCCAAATGAGCATCAGATTGCAATCAGTGCATGCCAGGCCAGGAGACATTACAAAAATTTAAAGGCCTTTCAGTGATTTACGGCTCTTTAATCAAGGGCTTTTAATATTTAATTGCAAAGCCACAGGAGTTGTCTTTATTCCTGAAAAATCTGTTTTGGGGGGAATTAGACAATGTGAAAGTCAACATATTCTGCACGTCTTGGGACCACAGCCCTCACTGGAGCTGAGGCAAAAAGGGTGGGCAACAGGAGAGATAATGTACAGCTTTTTCCTTATGGCTTTGAGATGCTGCAGTAATTTAAGGTGATAAATTGACCTCCATTATTTTCCAGGAGCTTGGGAAAGCGTGGAAGGCTCATCAGAGGATCACGCTAACGATGGCACAGGCAGCACATGGCAGAGGAAATGTCCCAGGCAGCAGAGATGGGGCAAATGCAGGGGATGGTGACCAAGGCCAAGGCCATCCTAGTCCCCATCCCTCCTGTGTCCCTGTGGGATGCTCTGGGAGAGCGTTCTCCAAATTCCTCCTGCAGCTGGGAAGGGAGAGTGCTTGGATTTGGGGATTTGGGACACCTCCACCACGATGGTCACCTCTGGCACCCGGCTGAGGCTTCACCCCGCTGCAGATACCCCTCAGCTCACACTCAGGGGCTGCCATGCCTTGGATAAATGTCTGAACATTGCCTAAAAGGCTAAAAAGTAATTTTTAATTTTTTTTTGTTCTGCTGAGCATCGAGGGAGGTTTGGAGGTATCTTAAATATAAACATCTCCAGTTAAATGAGATGAATCCTACCCTGTGACTGGAGCAGCAGAAGAAAAACGACCCCGTGAGCTCCTTGCTGGGGCAGCGTGTCCGGATTTCCCGCTCAGCGAACATCTTGTGATGTCTACAGAGCAAAAAGGCAGA
This sequence comes from Callaeas wilsoni, assembly GCA_013398955.1. NCBI lineage: Eukaryota > Metazoa > Chordata > Aves > Passeriformes > Callaeidae > Callaeas > Callaeas wilsoni. The sequence goes on from VWPU01000758.1 coordinate 9,966, forward strand.
GAAGGAAAGAGGGAGAGTCTCTTCCCACACACTGGGCAGGCGGTCCACAAACCCAAGTCCCCCACCAGCTGAAAATGTGCTTCTACCCCTGCCACAACAGCCTGGGAAGAAATCGCATTATTTTTCCAGACAATATTATTTTATGCCTGAAATAAAAGCAGTCGCCAGTTTAATCTCATTTGTATGCTCCGTGGTGGAAGTGGATCTGGGCATCAGGAGGACTCGGCTTCGCCCTGGCAGTCCGGTGACCTTCAGATGGGAGCATATCCCTCCTTGCACTGCTCCTCTTCTTGAATTTGGACTTAATTTTGGAGCTGTTTGCATCCAGGGCTGCCTCTCATTATGTATGTGGGTGCTGCCTGCCACAGCAGAGATGTGATCTTGCCTGTGGCCTCTGCAGCTCCTCTAGTACAAATAATAATTTCCATCCCATCTATTCTTTTGTTTGCTACTGATCTATATTAAACAGTTGGTGATGACTACATTTATGGGTGATTATTGCACTTATGCTGTGTTAAATCTAAATGTTTGTTTATCTTTATGTGGTCTCTGTGTATATGCTTGCACGGCTTTTAACTTTATGTATTGCTGAGTTCCTTAATTATAAAATCAATAAATTTTTTAAACTTATGACTCTGGCACAGAGAGAAACCCACACACGGTCCACGGCTGGGTGCGACAGTGATTCTTGCCTTGAGCTTGTGGCAGAGCACAAACCTCAGCTGCAGGAACTGACAGATTTTTTTAGTTTGTTTGGGGTTTTTTTTCTGTCCTCTTAGCAATTAGTTCTTTGTTAGTTTGGCTGATTCCTCCAGCTCTCATCAAAGCCTTTCTCCTGCAAGCTGCTCTCAGGCCAGCTCTCATCTCCCTGGAAGGTTTTGAGTTTGATTACAGATGTGACCAGTGAAGGTCACAGCCCTGCGGTGGCCCTGGAATCGAGGCTTGGAGAGAAGGGCTCAGCCCTTAACTCCACCAAGGGCATTTCTTGAGTCACATCTGCACCGAGGGGAAGTCCTGGATGGAGCTGGAGCTGTGTTGGCTCTTCCACAGCCTCAGTGCACTGCCAGGGACTGATTCCATCCACGAGCGGCTCCAGGCTCTCCCAAGATCCCACCCATCCCTGCCCTCTGGCAGTGGGAAGCCATTCCCTGTGGCCTGGCCCCCCAGGCCTTGTCCCCAGTCCCTCTCCAGCTCTCCTGGAGCCGCTTCAGGCCCTGGAAGGGCTCTGAGCTCTCCCTGGAGCTTCTCCTCTCCAGGTGAGCACCCCCAGCTCTCCCAGCCTGGCTCCAGAGCAGAGGGGCTCCAGCCCTGGAGCAGCTCCATGGATTCCTCTGGGCTCTCTCCAGCAGCTCCAGGTCCTGCTGCTGTGTCCCCAGGGCTGGGGCAGCTCTGCAGGTGGGGTCTCACCTGAGAGGGGCAGAGGGGCAGAATCCCCCCTCCCCTGCTGCCCAAACTGGGGGATCAGCCCAGGGCTGAGGTTTCTGCTGCTGGTGCCCACGGCCAGCTCATGTTGAGTTGCTTGAAGGAATTAGGCTGAGCTGGGCACCCAAACCACCTCTCCATCACTGGGGGGACAATGCACAATACCCAAAGCACCCATTCTCTTGAGTTTAAGCTCTGGCCTTATCCCTATTTAGTCCTACTTCCCGTGCCTCACTCTTCCCTGCAAGATCCTAGTGACATGTTGTAATCAACATTTCTCCCACTCCCGAGAGTCCTGACGCCCCTCCAGCCAATTAAACCCCGTGAGCTGACGAATCCATCAATGCCCACTGCCCAGCGTTGCAGAGGAGCCTCCCCCAGCAGCAGGAGCTGTAGCCACTCGTGTAAACACCAGCGAAGCAGCAGCCAGCATCACAGAAGTGTACTCAGGTGCTGACCCCAATTTCTTTGATTTCAGGCTGTATTTCTCAAGCAGCAGCTCAGATCGGCTCTTTCTTTGCCACTTACGTCTAATTAGGATCCGTGCGCACAACGAGAAGGAGCAGCTGTAATTAAACCAAACCGGGGAGCTGGTGTGGGGGGAGTTCACTCAGGTGGGGATTTTTGGCAGAGCTGGAGGTCAGAGGTTCAGTGGGAAATGACCACCACACTGTGGGCAGAGTCCTGCTAACTGTCCCTAAAAATGAGATATTTACCCCAGTACATATATATCCTATGCCAATAGAGGTGAATTTACCCCCTCAGCAGAACAGAATTAATAAGTGTTTTTCGGGCATGTGCACATCTGAGATCAACCTGCACTATCAGTTTAATTTTGGAGGTCCCATCTTGTCACACTTCGGACCCTCCCACGTCTTCACTCACATTAATTCTACCCACAGAAATATCAACAGGTGTTAAATCTCACACCTGAAATCAGGCAAGTGATCCACAGAATTGGTAATAGAGGAAGAATGGCCTAACTTAGCTAAAATTTTTCAGGATCAGTAGAGCAGCCTTGCTCTACCCAGTACCAACTCAGAGTTGCCTTTTTCATGCCAAATCAGGAAAAGTGAGGGGTTCTAATTTTGACACTTGGACGAGATGAAAACCAGAGAGAAAGAATCCCGAAGAGCTGCAATTCTGAGGGAAAGGTGGGAGCATAATTGATGTTGGAAAGCGGCCTGTGGATGGAGGTGAGCCCTGGCTGGAGGTGGAGGCACAAGTCAGGAGTTACCAGGTCCCTTTGGTCCCACGTGCTCAGAAATGTAATATCACAACTCACTGGAAAACCTCATTTTTGTTGCAGCATTAAAACACACCGGTGGCAGAGGCATCCCAGGGACTGTGTAATTTGAAAAAGACACATTCCAGCAATTACCCCTTTTTTCTCTTTTCTTTCCTCCTCCTTTGAAATAAAAGCTGATCTTAACGGTTTCAATTATTTTTCATCCAGTTGCTGCCCTAAGATGATGCGGAGCTTTAAGTACGGGCAGGAAATAATTTCCAAGGGGACATTAAATGTATGTTTACGGAGTAAAATATGTATAAATGCAGACCACAAGAAATGGACTGCAAAGCATTTTATGGAGCTAATTCCATCAGGGGAGGGAAGGAGCCCACAAGTTCACTTGCACAGTTTATAAGGTCAGTGCAATCCCTCACTGGGAATTATTTCCTTCTAAATAAATGTTGCCTGACTATTTTTCTGAAACAAATCCTGCATCTTCCAGGTGGAAACTGATCCTAGGCTAAAAGCTTCCCTGGATGTGGCTGCTTCCCCTCATCCAGAGGCAAAACGTGGACTCCAGAATCCAGGAGCTCCAAAATTCTCGGTGCTGGAAGAAGTCAGGAGCTCCAAGTCTGCCGGGTGATTTTGGGAAAGGCTTTTCCAGCTCCAGCCTGCCTCCTTCTGTGATAGCTGGAAGGAAATGTTTCACATAACTCAGCCCACACTGCTGTAAGAAGTCAGTTCAGGAAGATATTTGAGGATTTGAGAGTTTTCCAAAGGCAAGGCAGGATTTTTTTAATTTTTAATTTTTTTTTTTAACCTAGAAGACGTCTCCTGGGACACAAAGATGACTTCCAAGCCGGCTCTTGAACCGATAATGCTTCACGAGCTTTCAGATGACTTCCCTGTGAATTTTGAGGCTGCAGGCACGTGGCCAGAAGGAGCTACCTGCAACCCACAGGTCTGCCTGAGCTCCCGATGCCCCAGAGCGCCACATCCCACCAGTTCAGCCATCCTGAGCGAACTGGGACGTATCTGCTGATGGAACTGGGACATGTCTGCATGGGCTGCAGGGCTGGTGCCACCTCTCACCTGTGCAGCAAAACCCCTGATCTCTTGCTGGGGCAAAACCTGAGGGGACCCCCACACCTGGAGAGCCGCTGCTGCCAGATTGGCCAAATTAACAGATTCTTGGGATAAAATTTCTGCCCTGTGAAGATCTTTAGAAAAGAGTGAGTTAGAGGAACAAGGAATCCTGCTCCAGTAAAGCCAAAGCTTCCCTGGAACTGAAATCCACAGGAATTTCAAACAACAGGCAGCTATTTGGGGTACTCATCCCATTAAAATCCATAATTCCCTTTATAACCCCAGTGAGGATGTGCACTGTGCTTAGCCAGGACACAGAAATGTTGATGGGACACTTAGCAGAGGTTCTCTGTGGTCATTCAGTTGTCCCCAAATTCCATAAGTCATTATCCTTATGAGAGTTCCAGGGGGATAAATCAGCCACACTCCCTGAGCAATCATTCCAGATCCTCGGAGACTGGAAGAGGCACAGCAAAGAGGGACAGCCTTGTGGTTAAAACACGGATTTATATCCACAGGAAGAGCAATTCCTGCCACATCTTCCACTGCAGCCCCACTGCAGATCAGGGCACGGGGTTTGGGCACTTGGACTGGGAATTGCTGGAGAGCAGGAGGCCAATCCTGCCTGCACTTCCCAAAAGGATGGAATGGCAGCTCTGCTTGGCATATGTAAAATCTGCTGCAGTGTGATGAAAAATAACAATGATTATCTTTGTTCAGCCTTTCTGGGGTGGGTAAGGCCTGCAAATCTCTGGAATTGGAGGTTTACACACAGAGAGCACAGGGAACTGATTTAGCCAGGGTGCTGCCCAGATATTGGCACACATGATGGAAGTGCAGCAACAGCTCCTGGAGTCTGTCTGGGATTTGGTGAATGGGAGAAAAGAGGAAATTTTAAGAAAGCAGAGCCCTTTGGACCTGGAAATGGTCTTTTCCTTTATTTGAGCCGGGTGAGAACCAGAGTTCCTGCCTCGTGCTGTACCTATAAATGAAACAATCCCCTTTCAGGGCAGGTGTACTGAGGGAAGACGAAGTGTGGGGTGCAGCATCCCCAGCTGAGGGAGGTTTGGAGGGTGAGGAGCAGCTGTGATGGTCCCACAAGGTTTTGAGATCATTGCATTCCTCCACTTCCATTTGTGGGTTTAGGCTTGTGTGAGTTCATACAAAAGGAAAGCTTTGGACTCTCATCCCAGAATTTCTTTGGATGCCCTATGGCAACATTTAGAGACCCCTCTCTCTCCATCCAGAGGCTTTGCAATGTCCCCAGGGTGTTTGAATCCCCATAGCACCATTTTCCCTGGCCCCTTCTGTCCTTCAGGAATAAAAAATAAAAAAAACCCCAGACCTGGAGCATGATGAAAAAAACCCTCCAGCTTTGAAAGGGAAAGAATGATTCCTGGCCAGGTTCCATCCATCCAACTTTCTGTGTCATCAGCTGGGATGCTTAAATCTGCACGAGTTGTCTGGACGGCTTTTATGGTGGCTGGAGAGAAAGAGGAACTTCCCCAGTGCAATTCAGCCCAGCTGGGAGAGATGAATTTTTGTGCTCTGGAAGGAACCATCCCTCTTTCCCGACCATAAAGCAGCTCAGACATAACCACCCATCGCTCAGCAAGCTGCAGGCAGCTGCGAAAATCCCATAAAACCCCTAAACAACCGCCAGCTCCCCAAAACACAAATTAGGGCGGAGCAGAGTGGGAGCAACGTGCTTCCCACAGACCTCAAAGCAGCAAAGCCCCAGCCCTAAGTGAAATTATCCAACTGCTTGGATGCACTGGAGCAGAATTTAGGATCGGAATTTGGGGCTGTGTTGTTCTAGAGGGGTTGTGCTCACCCAGGTGGTGGTTTTGCAGCAGTGGAGGGGTTGGAAGGCATTAAAGAGGATGTGAACCCTGACAGAGTGGTGTGGGCTGTGCCATGGCAGCAACAGCATTCGATTCCCCGAGATACAAGGGCAGACCACTGGATTGCAAAAGGATGGGAATATTGCTGCAGATTTTCCTGACAAAAGAGGCTCCACCTTTCCCTCCTTTCCAAAGACGGGGAAAAATCCTGAAAATATTTCCTCTGCTCCATCAGAAGCTCCATCAGCACAAACACACACCACCCTAGGTACACAGCCCTTCCTCAGGTTTGCTTTTCAGATTTGCCTATTGACATTTCCCCTCCCTCCTTCCCTCCATCTCCTGATCCTCACTTCCCCCACTCCACAGAGCCACCGGCGCGACTCGATCCTTTCTATCCTTCACCATCACTGGGAGACCCGGGGCTGCTTTGAAAAATGATAATAAAGCAAAATTAGAAAAAAGGAAGGAGGAAAAAAAATGAAAAGAAGAAAAAAAAACAGGGAAAATGAGCAGAGGAAAAAAGAGAGATAAAAAAAAAAAAAGAATGCACGTCAGCTCCGAGCCGCCACGCACACGGGTTGCCTTTTGCTCGGTGCACATCAATGCCTCTTACCCTGCAAAGTTATTTCCCCTGGAGTGAACCTATCAAAGATTTTCAGCCTCTCTGGAGAGAGCAGTTCCAGATAACACTGGATTCCCTTGTCAATTCTTGCCTACCAGGCTCTGGCAGCATTTTCCACCTGACACTCTGATCTCGACGCACGCGGGCTGGAGGAGTGTGAGTGTGTGAGTGTGTTGTGTTGTGTGTGCATTTCTGGAGCTCTTTCCCCCTCTTTCCAAGCAGTGCAGATGCTTTTAGACTGCAGAGAGGAAGGGAAAACCCACTAACATTTGGCATCTGCATACACCCTACTCATCTGTAATTCCTGTAGTGTCTTGCCCTCCTTGTAATTACAGTAATTAATATAATTACACTAATAATAATGATTATTATTTAGGGCGTGCCAGATCTTTCCTAATACAGCTCCTTCCCTGGAAATCCTGGGCCTATATTTGTAAAAGAAGTCACTGCAAGATTTCCAAATAAATGCTCCCCGCAGAAATCCCGCTGCTGCGACAGCTGGGAATTCAGAAATATCCATCCCCTCTCCTCTCTTGGCTGTGACAGCAGTTCTGGGAGGCCCAGCCACTCCAGCAGCTTCCCAGCATCTCTGTGGTGGTTTAGAGAGGTCTTTTGGTCACTTGTGGTTTATTTTTAGTTGGAGGAGAGAGGTTGGCATCCCAGGATGGCTCTGGTGTGCCACCCATCCTTCCTCCTCCCTCTGAGGCAGCATTCTCCCAGGCACGGAGTGGAATTCTCTGGGATGGGGTTGTTTATTTGCACTGTCCATGATCTTCCAGCTTTCTGGAGATCAGGCTGTGCCCTGGAAGCAGCGTTACCCCCAAGGGCAACGTGAGACCCCCTGAAGGTCTCAGTGATGTGGGAATGTGGGAAGGGGATCCCTGATTGCAATTTAGTCGCTGTTACCAACATTAAACCGTTGAATCATCGAATCCCAGAACAGTTTGGGTTGGAAGGGACCTTAGAGCTCATCTCACTCCAGCCCCCTGCCATGAGCAGGGACACCTCCCACTAGCCCAGGTTGCTTTTGGGGAAATGATAGACCTGAAACCAAGAGCTCTGCTGGAAACTCAGTTGCACAATGCAGCCCCTCAAGAGCAAACCCAGCCCCAGAGAGGATCTTCGACTCTCAAGTGCAAGCTTTGCTCCAGGACCCACCTGTGTTACTCCGGCCCTGTAAATACACTTTGCAGTCCTGGGCTTCTGCCTGGTTCCTGCTGTTCCCCTTCTGGCAGTTTCAACGTTTGTGAGTTCCAGGAAGACCCAATAATGTTTTAAAGGCAGGATGTGAAATTGGATTACGTGGGACTCAGCCTCTGAGCAGAGAGAGGTAGCTGTGCTTCAAGGCCAGCAGCAATCCCTCCTTTTTCCCTGCCTGGGACCTTCACTGAACCTTGAACGGTGAAGCACATGGTTATTCCATTTCACCTTGCAGCATTCCTGCCATAATTGATTATATTTGTCAGACTACTTTTTTTCTTTTTGAATGCCATGAATGGGTGGATGCAGCATCTTCTTGTAAAGCAGAGTTGCCACCCTGCAACAATTGTTCCCTGTTATTTCCCGTCCGTGCTCGTGATGGGAGACATGCATCCAAACAGGACAGAAAAATATCACTTTGTGAGCCTGAAGTAGGTGTGTGGCATCTAATCCAGCCATCCATCATCTCTCTGCTCTAATCTGCCTAAAGTCAACGGGAGGGAGAGGGGAGAAGCAGGCAACAATAACAGTATCATGGTAACGGGGAGAGCGGAGCCGGAGGGGATTGTCACCTCCGGGAGCTCAGGAAGGGCTCTGTGCCCTGGGGGAGCATTAATCAGACACAAAAGGGCACGTGCCACGTGGGAATAGCTCTGCTATTATTATTATTATTATTATTATTATTATTATTATTATTATTATTATTATTATTATTATTATTATTATTATTTACTCCATGTGATGCTTCAGCTCTTCAGGCAGGGCGCAGCCTTGGTGTGCTCCTTCCAAGCCCCAAGTAGCCGTGTGTGGAAAAGAGGAAATTCTGCAGCATTTCCAGCTCTGCTCAGGGCTGGACTTTGGGGTGAGGCAGCTCCTGGGGCACGCTGGAGGTCACTGTGCCCCTGGACATGGTGTGGAGCCAGGAGACCAGCTCGGTGTGAAGCATCCCTCCCTCCAGAGCTCACTCCCGTGGGAGTAATGGCATCCCTTCTCCTGGCAATGCTCAGTGTGCTGGCATGAAGGGAAGTGTGGGCCAGGTTAAAAGTACAAATTACCTCTGGCAGTTTCAGCTTTGCAAAACCTGCCGTTTCCCCCCCAAATCTCGTTTCACAGAATCATAGAATGGGTTGGAAGGGACCTTAAAAGTCACCCAGTCCCAACTGCTCTGCCATGGGCAGGGACACCTTCCAGTATCCCAGGTTTCAAAGGGAAGCCTGGAATGAGCCCTGCTCTGATCTGAAACCCATTCGGGGTGTCATCACAAGCTGCAGTCACAGCAGGGCACTCCTGCTCCCTCCTTCTATCCCAGGATGTGTCTGGTGATGTCAGAGGGAAGAAGGTTGGCACGAGAGCTGCAACTTAGACCTTCTGCAAAAGGCACCACCTGATGTGAACTCAGAAACCATCTGGGGCTTTGCTCCCATGGAAATCAGGCCCGAAAGGCCCCATTCAGAGGGCTGTCGAACTCCTCTAGTCCTCTCTGATGCTCGGGTACCCAGGAAGAAACAAAGAGAATCCACAGTAGGAATTAATAGGGTGCAGAGTAATCCCCCAAGGAATAGGGTCTTTAGAGACAATTCCAATAAGAACCTAAACAAATGAACAAAGCAAACCAAACCAAGCCCCAAATAACAAACCAGGAGCACTTTGGGGCTGCATCCTTCTCTCTCCTCCCATCTCAGTCTCACAGTCCAGGCCGCCCTCTTGCACTCTAGAGGTGGCAAAGAGAAGAGGGCAGGAGAGATATCAGAGCAGACACCCATCCCTCTGGGCCACATTGCACAGCTGCTTCTCTGAGGCTTTACAGGAGCTGCAGAGCGACAGAAGAATGCAGCAACTGCAGCTCCAGAGCTGCCAGAGTCATGATGGTGGGGTGGCAATGAGGGACACAAGAGGAGCTGTTAATGCAGGGGAGATGCTGGAGCAACCTTCATCCATTTGGCAAGTTGGTGCCTGACACTGCATAAAGCTGTGCATTGAGAAATCCAGAGAGTGTCTGGGTGAAGTTTGGCAGATTTGTGTTTGTTAATGTCTGTGACAGAAGAAGGGAGGAACCCTGGTGTATTCACTGGGGGAAATCCTGCCTGTGCCCTGGTGAGGCATTTCCAGGGGTGCTCGGGCTGGATCTGGCTGGCTGAGGTGCCTCCCCCCGGCCCTCCCCGCGGGTGCCCAGGCTGGATCTGGCTGGCTGAGGTGCCTCCCCCCGGCCCTCCCCGCGGGTGCCCAGGCTGGATCTGGCTGGCTGAGGTGCCTCCCCCCGGCCCTCCCCGCGGGTGCCCAGGCTGGATCTGGCTGGCTGAGGTGCCTCCCCCCGGCCCTCCCCGCGGGTGCCCAGGCTGGATCTGGCTGGCTGAGGTGCCTCCCCCCGGCCCTCCCCGCGGGTGCCCAGGCTGGATCTGGCTGGCTGAGGTGCCTCCCCCCGGCCCTCCCCGCGGGTGCCCAGGCTGGATCTGGCTGGCTGAGGTGCCTCCCCCCGGCCCTCCCCGCGGGTGCCCAGGCTGGATCTGGCTGGCTGAGGTGCCTCCCCCCTGCTCTCCCCGCTCTGCTGTCACAGCAGCTCTCTCCAGTCACGCATTTGGTGATGGTCACACTCAGTGGTGCGCGGACGGGCCTGAGCCCAAATCCATCTTCCGTGCTCAGTGCCCAGCCCTGCCTCTGCTGTTAAACTGTAGCAGGCAAGGCAAGAGGCTGCAAGCGCTGCCAGGGCGCTGCAGCTTTATTCAGCCACAGAGCAGGTGCTTTTTTGGACGTGGTTCTGCAGTTTTCCCTCATCTGTGTGTGCCCGGAGCCTGCCCGCAAGGTTAACCCATCCCCACAGGATCAGGAGTGGAAGCACCAACCCCTTCCCTCTCTGCCAACCAGCAGAGGTTCTGCTGCAGGGAATCTTTGTGCTGGAGGTGTGGCAGCTCAGGGGTGTCCCCAGGGCCACTGGAGTGTCTCAGGTGGGAGCTGAAAGCAGCAGGAGGGACAGGAGGGATGGACGGATGGGTGGATGATGGATGGATGATGGACAGATGGATTGTGGGATGGATGGATGGATGGATGGATGGATGGATGGATGGATGGATGGATGGATGGATGGATGGATGGATGGATGGATGGATGGATGGATGGATGGATGGATGGATGGATGGATGGATGGATGGATGGATGGATGGATGGATGGATGGATGGATGGATGGATGGATGGATGGATGGATGGATGGATGGATGGNTGGATGGATGGATGGACAGATGGATGAACAGATGGATGCTGATGTTACCCAGCACTCACCATCACCTAAACCCCAGAACTGCCCTGACGAGCTTCCATCCAGCAAGATCTCCACTACGGCTGCCTGGGAAAGCAATCTCTATATTTAGGAGACATTCTAAATTTGGCTTTTTTCTCTAGGGAATTTGTCCAATAGCTTTTTGACCCTGTGCAAATCCCTGCTGTGAGGATGCAGCCAGCAGAAGCATCCCCCACCTGGAGGATGTCCTGGTGTTTGTTCGCAGCTCGGTTTTTACAAAGTGCTGCCTGCCTGGCAGCGTGGATGCCCCCTGGTTACTGTATCTCTCGTGGTATTCGCGGTTTTACACACATCTACACGATGTCATTTCTGGCTCTAAGCCACAAACTGAGCAAGATTTGCAAGGAAACACGAAACTTTGCAGTGCCTGTGCTCCTGGCTTGCTGCAACTCGCTCTTGCCTCCAACACAAATTTATTTTTCAGTCCTGTACAAACTCCTTGAAGTTGGATTTGCCTCCCCAAACTCTGTCTTTTTACAAGCCAAATGCAGATATTTGCTGTAAGGGAAGATAAATCCTTCTGTGGAGTGCCAAAGGACTTCAGCCACCAGCTCCTGCAGGGGCACCTTTATCTGAGCTGGCTGAATCCCACCTGTGGGGCTTGGGGAGGGAAATTCAGCCTCCTCCTTCCCACACATCTCCAACAAACACAGGCAGCTTCCCCCCCCCCACAGCGCTATTTAGAGGCTCAATTAATTAATGGCCTCAAAGTGCTGGCAAGATGAATGGCACCGTAGGAACAGAAGTACTTCCATGGCTTTTTTAATAACACAAAAAAAAAAGCCACCTGACAAATCTGTGGCTAGAAGGGCCCAAGGTGTCAAAAGAGATGGACAGTGAGTAACTGAGAAGGGGATGGGATTCCAATTCATCTTCCAGCTGGCATCTGTTTCATTTTTATCTCCCCTTCAGCTCGAGGGCCTGAGAACAAGGTAGGAGAAAGAAATTTTGTTGTGGACTTATGAATGTCTCTGATAAAGAGCAAAACACCCTGCAGGGCACAACAGTGACCCTCCTGTGTCTTTGCTGGTTTTGCTATTTCTAAGGTAGAAAGCAGGCAAGGAAGGGGGGAAAAAAAAACCGCTCAAAAAGACCTTTTCAGATTGGTTTTTAGTGTCAATAAATAAGTGGAGAGCTGAGCTAAGACTGTTATTATTCTTCTTCAGAGAATCATAGAGTCAGACTGGTTTGGGTTGGAAGGGACTTTGAAGCCCATCCAGTGCCACCCCCTGCCATGGGCAGGGACACCTCCCACTGTCCCAGGTTGCTCCAAACCTCACCCAGGTAGCCCTGAACACTTTCAGGGATGAGAAACTCACAGCCCCACTTTTTGAGTCCAGACGAGTCAGGAAGGTGCAAACTTCTTTCCAACGTATTTTTTCCGATGCTTTTAGCCCAGGACCTTTTCCCTTGCTGCAGACCTGGCCCGTGTCAGTCCCCAGTGCTGAATTCATGCAGCACTTCGGGGTCTTTGGAGCCTTTTCTGCAGCAGCTTCGCGCCGTCGCCGCCGCCGTTTGCAGAGCCTGTAATACCTGGGCAGGGCAAATCCCTCCAGCTCCCAGCAAATCCAATTTTATGGACACGGCTAAACGTGTGTGTGATGTGTTGCTGGATTAATTCCTGAAGATCATTGCCTTCTCAGCGCTGTAATTCCAGCTCTTTTCTTGCACGGGTATTTTCCCATCATGGGGCCACTCACGAGGACCACAGTGGGATGCAGGAGCAGCGTGGGGGATTGTGCTTGGCCACAGGTCAACAGGGCTATTATTGTGCTGCCTGGGATTGGGCAAAGGGTTGAAGTGAGCGGCCCAGATGGGTTAATTCTGATTTCACAGATACCCGTGGGTCAAAAGGCTTCCAGCCGCTGCAGAACTTCGCGTGTGTCACGCCCATTCCGGGATTTTTGTGCTGAATGGATGTGAACCGGCCTAAATCAATAAATCACAGCTCCTTTTTGGGTCAATATGGAGAGGGAAATTTTTATTTGGGAGGAACAGTCTGCTTACGCCACGATGCTGCCCCGTGCCCTTCTGCTCTTTGCGTTTGTGGGTTGCTCCTTCCCTCCGTGCCCCAGAAAAGCTGCAGGCTTCTGCTGTGCCTTGCTGGTGTCCCTGGCCAGCCCCACTCCAAAGCTTTTTATCCCTGAACAGGTAAAACCAGTGTCCCCCCTTGGCATTTCTTCCCAAAACAGAATCATAGAATCACTTAGGTTGGAAAAGATCCTCAAGGCCGTCAAGTCCAACGTTAACCCAGTGCTGCCAAGCCCAGCACTAATTCCTGTCCCTAATATCACAATTCCTACACTGCTGGAGCCCCTTCCTTTGAAGGGAAAGCCAGGAAATGTCGCTTTTCCACGGAGGGCTGTTCAATGGCAGCCCCACTCCCAGAGACAGGAGGATCAGGGATATTTTCACCCTCCTTTACTCTGAGGAGAAACCTGAGGCCCAGCAGAGCTGCGATTTTTGGACAAAGCAGCGTTTCCCCACACCCAGCATCCCCTCATGCCGTGTTTTTCCATCTTCCCAAGGGTTGTTCTACTGGTCTTGCTGTGGCAGGAGCCACCAGGGTCAGCAGTGTCCCCAGCAATGTCACCATTCACGGCTTTCACGGCCCCTGTGGGATTCGCTGGAGCTCTCCGAGGCTTGGTGGGACCCTGGGAATGGCAGAAGTGGGAGCCTAAAGAGGGTTTGAGCTGAGGGAGGCTCATCTTGGATAAGGAAAGGGGAAAACGTGCATCAGAAGATGGGAAAAAGGACTTTATGTCACCCTACAGGCCGCCATAAACATCCCGCAGACTGAAATACCCACAGGTGTGAGGCGTGTTCTTCCTGCTCCCAGCTGATGCACGGTTTCTCCTCACTCATCTCTTTTTTTCCTCAAAAATCTCATTTCTCAGATTTTCTGGAAGCAGGCAGATGGGAATGACTCTTACCCCATCCATGAAACCCTGTCTGCCTCTCCTTCTCCTCACGTACCTGTTTATATCCATTTCAGACGGATGGAGAAGGCTCACTCCAAGTGTTTTTCTGGGATATTTTTCCACAAATTGCACCATTAAACCTAATGTATTATATTAGCAAAGTGTGTGGCATTAAACAAAGCAGCACTTAGCACATAAAATAAATTTAGAATATTAGAAATTGGTATAATTTGCTCTTTACAATTTGCTTGAAATGTGTTGGAAAGGGAGGGAGAAGCACATTAGCAGAAGAATTCCAAGCTGAAGGGTTGAAGCTCCCTGGACCACTGTGATTGTGACCCCTTCTCCAAATCATTTTTCTGGGATATGGGGCCCTTCAGTGAGCTCTGGGAATTTTAACTCTGCGTTTTCTGGCTCTCGTGGCTTTAAATCATAATTTAATGTTACATTAAAAAAGGGGTTTTTTCTTCTTTTTATTCCATTAAAACAGTCCTTTTTATTTTTTTTTATCCCAATGAATTAACTTGGAAAGGGGTTTGAGGGTGACATTTAAAATGTGGGGGAACTGCAGAGATTGACTCAATTCCTATACAAAAAAAAGCATTTTGGGGTTACTTTAAGGAGGGTGAACACACTATAAAACCACTTTGTTCAGGGTGAATGATGGAACGAGACCTTTGTAGGAACAAGAATCAGATCCATAAAAACAGAGCAATAAACCCATCAAAGGAGCTTTCTTCGTTTTGTTTCACGTGGAAGTAATTTTTAAAAAATATGTAAAAATCACAGCTCTGTGTTCTTAGTAAAGAGGATTCTTCCACCTTTCTGTCCTTCCTCTGAGCTTCACCTGTCCTCAAATCCTTCCTTCTTTGTTCTTTTTCTGAGCAATCTCTGTGACTCCCTCTGCTCCCACATCGAGTGTTCGCCCCATTTCTCCAGTCCCTGAAGACTCTGGGTTTTTATTTGATGATCTTTGAGAGGAAAAAAAGTGAGTTTTTATGGATTTGCAGAGCACTGGACAAAGCTGAAACTGTTATAATTCATTTTCCTGCCTTGTGAGCAGGGCTGGAGGCTTACAACTATTGAATAATTTTAGGAAGCCACTGTTTTAGACATTTTTTGCCCATATCCACCTTATCAGAGAGCAAAGGATCCAATGCCCTGCCCTTGGATGGGATCGTGGGCAAGGAATGTGCCATAGATCACTTATTAAAGTTTCTTTTTTACTTGCTTGGACATCAAGGCGCCTCCTGACTTGTCCAGGAATAAACTGCTCCCAATTTACAACATCTCAACAATTCACAGCAGAGATAGAAGACTGCAGAGGGTTTAATGGATAAAATGGTTATAAAGAGTAAAAAAGGAATGACAAGTTGGATCACAGGACACAGGGACCCTTTCCAGGCCTTGTATCCAGGACCAGGACAGTGATTCCACATCCACAAAGCTTGTGGAAGGCCAGCTCTCGTATTCCCACACACTTTACAATAATATCTCCTGCTTCCAGTGGAAGTGCGCCCCAAAAAAAGCAATTTACTCAGCAGGGAGAACAAAAATACAAATTGTTGGAGGAGAGAACAGCATGGCAAGAAAGCAGCAGGAATTGAGAGAAGATTTCATGGATTATGTAGGAGCACATCTGGGTATACGCAATAATCCAGCAAGGAGCTGTAATCATCACCTGACACTTTTTGTTATCATTATTGTAATTGTTAATTAAATATTGACAATATGTCCTTTTCTACCTCACAGCCTGCTGGACATCAGAGGCTCCCGTTGTTTCCAGCAGCTTTTGGACCAGGACACTTCACCTGTTGCATTTCAGAGGCGTAAGAAAGACATCAGCAAGAATAAAAGAATTTTAAAAAGACAGAGAGAGAGTTAATAGGGTCTGAAAAAAAGAAAATACTTCTGTGAAATAAATGGGGACAAATGTTCAGCCCAGAGATGGTGTTTGCAAAAATGGCAGCCATTGGCCAACGCTGCCTTGCTCATTATTCCTCATTTGTGGAACGAAATCAGGCATTATCTCCAGGGAGGCTTTCGGAGGTAAATAGATGAGTAGGCATGTCTAGCTGACTTTTGCCATCCCCAGTGTTTATGTTTGATATTGTTTCCTGGGCACACTTCAATCAGATTGCATCAAAGCTCGTGGCCCGATCGGGGCGGGGGGGGTTGGAGCTGAAATGAAGATGAAATGCTGCTCAAGACGATTTCCAGCTGTCCAAAACTCGATCTCGGAGGGAGCTGAGCCATTTGTCGGGCACTTTCAGAACCTCAGGGGGAGGAAGTTTTGTGCAGATTTGGGTTTTTCGTTCTATGTTCTCACCAGCTCTCCCTAATAAGAACAATTTCTCAAATCCCTGTTGTGTGTGTAGGGCACCAGCACTGCAGCCTTGAAAGCAGGGGGCTGAATTTGAGCACTTTTCCATCCTGGCACATCCAGAGGGACTGATGGAGCCACAGAAGCTGGATCAGCCTCTCTGCAGAGTCACCGGCCAGCTGTGTCCTTCCCTTTGTCACCCAGGAGATTCGTTCTAGGCTTGACTCATATCCAGGCAAAGCCCAGCTTTGGAAATCTTGACCTCTCAAATCAAGTTTTTCATGATAGATGTAATTTTTAACGTATTTTTCTTCAGTCTCTGAGTTACAGCCAAGCTTCAGGCACAACATTTTAATGGGGCTTTTTTTACTTGAAAAGGAAGGATAGTTTGGGATCTGATGGGCATCCCCACAGTTATGCCCCACTCAGAATTTCCCCAAAATAATCTGTCTTTGAGGAGGGATTCACATTGTGCCACCACGTGAGCTGGGTATTTTGGAGACAGCAGGACTGCACCATTTGCACGTTCCTCTTGGCCCATCCATCTTTGGACAAGGATAGATGACATTTGCTTGATCAGATGGAAGCGATTCTTCGAGAAATTCCCTTTTTTTGCATGGTGCACAAGGTGACAGCTGGATGAGGGGTAAAGAAATCCATGAATTTCCTATGGATTTGATGTCCTAATAAGTTTTTTTTCTCGCTGCTGAGTCCGGTGGTACAGGGAAAAGGCAAGTCAAGGACTCATCCCGCCAAAGGAGAAGGATCTTCTTAATCTGCTGAAAGCTTGCAGCCCCTGCACGGTGCCATGGGGAACATTTGGGACTTTTAGAGCTCCTCCACGAGATGGGTCAAAACTCTCCTCACTCTGTAACTGGGGAAACAACATCCTAAGGGGGTGCCTCGGTGCACTGAACGTCTCTACCTGAATGAGATGATTTTTTTTAAATTGTTTTATTTTATATTAATGCTGTTGATTCACACCTCTCAGCCCTTGGCTGCTCCTGGCTCACGGCCCTCAGCTGACGAGGAGCAGGGCTGTTCATCTGTCCCTCGCTGCTGCCACACCCAGCAGGTCCCCTCTGCCGCACACAGATGAGACGCAGCTCTGTCCTCCGCGGCAGCCAGAAGGAAACCCACAGCAATCACAGCTCCCCAGGTGTAAAAGCACGAAGGAAAAAAATAAAACAACAGGCTGGCAGTTTGCAGAGAGCTGCTGGAAGGCACTGATGTCGTTCTGCCAGTGTGATTTCCCTGCCAGTCGCGGGGTGTCTTGAACCAGTGGAAGCTTTTTGTGCGGAACAGCAAACGCTGGGTGGATGTGGCTGAGGAGCAAAGCCAGGACACGTGAGCCCTCCAGGCTGTGAAGCCAGAGGGCTGCAGAAGGACCCCAGGTGTCGGTGCTTTTCAAATCCTGAACTGTTTTCTTTTTCCACTTCGGACTGGCGATGGTGAGATTAATGGCTGCATCGTGCCTCTCCAAAGTTTCTTGCTACACCAACTGATCCCTGAAGATTATCCGTACATCTTCTTCGAGCTCTTTCTACTTAAACATTTCCTTTACAAAAGCAGCTTTCAAGCCTGCATTTGAGAAAAAAATATTAAGCTGTTTTGACAGAGAAGAGACGTATCAGAAAGGGTTTCTCTCTGCAGCCTGTGCCTCAGACCTCCCCAGCTCCTATTTATGCTGCTTTTGAGCATAAGGAGAGTGTCCTTTTATCTGTCCAATGGATTTCTGTTGCTGTGATCATTTCTCCCCTGGGAAAGGTGTCTGTGGCTCTTTCCACCACCACAGAAACACAAAAGACCCCTTTCCTTTTTTGTCAGGGAGCCAATGTCGAGAATTTCCTGCTCTCTCACTTGGGGGTAGTGACTGACTGGGAAAGAACATCTCAATTGAGTTTCCCCAGATGAAACACCACTTTACCCTCCTCTTCCCAGTGCCCTGAACACCAACGCTCTCCAAACACCGTGTTTTCTTCTTTGTGGTGGATTGCAAATAAAATTTAAAAATAAAAATAAAATAAAAATTAAAAAAAAAGAAGGAGCAGTTTTCCTGACTTGTGGTTTAGAAGAACGTCCAATCCCCACGTCTCCAGCAGACATTAAAGACTGCCAAGACGTGCCCTGTGGATGATAAATCGCCCTCCACCTTCGAGCAGAGTTGGATGGTGGCTCGAAGCACAGGGAAAAGGAGGGTGGAGGAGGCCAGGAGAGCAGAGCTCAGGCCTCACAGTGCGTGGAAGCCTCCATCCTCCATCTGCGGAGTGCTTTCCATCTGGGTGTAAGTGAATTAACGTGCTGGGGGCTGATAGCCCCACTCGATAGCCTGCTTGCCTTTAATGGGTTGATAAAAGGATGGTGACAAGGAGATAAATAGAGATAATACTCCAGGCTTCTTGCAGGAGAACCATTATCATTAACAGCATTAATTAGCCCATAATACACTGTACAAAAACACCAGATACATCCAGTCCAAAGGGAAGCAACCTGACAATTGTCAGTAATGTGATAGCTCAGCATTAGCATGCACTGATCATTGAATATCTTTATCATCCTAACCTGGCCTCTGGAAAAGGGAAGAATTCCCAAGGCTGCCTTGCAGGCAGCATCTCCAGCCAAGTCATTAAAAAGATACACGATTATGGAAGTGGGAGCTGCAAGGATGGGAGCAGGCTCCAGAACCTTTCGCTGTCAAGCCAGCCCATGCAGGATCAGTCCAGCTGTGCCCTCTGGAAACGGTTTGCACTTAAAGGCACATTCAGGTGGACTGAATTCCTTCTAAACCCGACAGCCTTTCTCAGCACAGGCTGGCACGGCCTTTGGAGAGATCTGGCAAAGAGAAGTGGAGAGATTAACCCATAGGAAGTAACATGTAGAGATAGCGATAGAATTAGAATTAGAATAAAATTAGAATTAGAATTATCTGAATTAGAATTAGAATTATCTATTTCTCTATAGGGATATAGATAGAATTAGAGTATAGCCCCAGGCTGAGGGGCTCCAACCTAAAATCAGCCTCATCATCCAGCGGCCTGGATGTGCAGGGATGATAAATTATATTAAGGCAGAGAGAAGCATTTCCCTCTTACTCTTGGGCCAAACCCCAAGGCTTGCACTAAGGAGAGAAATGACCTGTGGAATCAGTTTTGGTTTAAGGTGATCAGCTTTCTTTGCAAGGAATGTATCAAGCCACAGAATCACAGATGAGTCCCTCGGATCAAAGTTGAACCAGGGATATCTGGCTCATGCTCAACAGAAGTTTATCCCAACTGAAAAGCTCTAATCAGGGAATTTCACTGCCATCCCTGTTAAGACATTTTAGCATTTTATTGTGAATGTGAATTCCAGTCTCTCCTAGTACCCAAACGGAGCCTTTTTTGCTGAAAATTAAGCTCACTTCTTCTTATTTTTCTCCCAGAAAAACTAGAATTGCTCTCACCACTTTTTCAAGTATCTCCAGTCTCCTGGAAGACTGTTTTTCCATCTCCACTTGGCCTCTGTTTCCTTGGCCAAAGAGATACAATTCCTTCAGCCTATTTTGCTGATTCCAAAAGTAATCGAACGACCAGAGAGGGCTCCCCCTGAGCACAAAGCCCCTCTCAGCAAGGAGCCCTGGGATTTCCTTTCATGAAGTTGTTCTGCAGGTTGCTTTTTTCCCCACCCGTATAAAGCGTGTCAAGAGGAATACGGAATTTTAATCCAGCTGCTCCCAGTGTCTCACCAGCCTGAGGAATGTGGGCTCTGGGAAGGTTCTGGGGAGGTCCTGGAGGGTTAGGCTGATACCCAAACTGATTTCTGTTGGCCGACCCTGGAGGTTATCACAGGACTCTGCATCAGCTATGGCTTTGAGACAACCTTCCCAGGGAGCTCCCAGAAAAAGGCTGAGAGGATTTTTAACTCAGAAACCCCCAAGCTGATTTTAATAAAAACTCAAAAGCGACATCTCCAGGAGATGTTTTGTCCCAGATGCTGAACTTAGGCTGGAGTGAAACTCTATTTTTGTGGAGAGAGACCTAAACTTTGTTCAGTCTGGATGTCCATCCTTTAGATGGCCTACACTTGATGAGATGAGTTTATGTGTCTCTGATTTTAATTTTCCTGTCTCACAAACAACTCCAGTCCAAACAGAAGGAAAGGTTTATTAACTTATTTATTTATTTATTTACTCAGTGCTAGAGACAATCTTTATGTTCTCTGTCCCTTGGGTTTCAACCCTTTTTACATCTAAAAGAATTTATTTTGCTTTCTCACAGACGGCTCCAGTCCAAACAGAAGGAAAGGGCAATTTATTTATTTATTTAATTATACAGGCAATGTTTATGCTCCAAATTCCTTGGGCTTCAGCACTTTTATGTCTAAAAGCATTTTTTTGGCTGTCGAAGTGGGTGCTTTGACCAAAGCAATCCTTCCAAGAAGAGGGACAACCAAGACCAGCGTGTCCTGGTGTGATGAGATGGACACCCCAAAGCAAGGCCTTTGCAGCTCCATTTCCCACCACTTCTGTTCCCATGCTGTCCTTCCAAGTGGGAATTGACTTGGCAACGGCAGGGAAGAGCTGTGCTTATCCCTACAGTTGTTTTTTTGGTGACACTGTTGAGTTGTGGGCTTGGAAGTGCTGGTTTAAAGGTTGAATCCCGTGATGTTAGGGTTTTTTTCCAACCTAAATGATTCTCTGATCTCACCTGTGCTCAAAAAGCAGCTATGGAGGCATTTCCAGCTGGCCAAATCCTGCAAAAAGCCCATTCTGCTAGGGCTGAGGCTTGGGAGGAAGGGAGGGGAAGAAGGAAATCTTCCTCGGGGGATGAAAACTGTGGAAAATGAAACCGAGCGGGCAGCAGAAAGACTGACAGCCAGAGCCCGCTGGATCTATGGCTATTGACTGCAGGCTTGGTTAAGGTGGCAGCTCCCAGTTATAGCATCATCTCACCTAAAAGCAGAAAGGAAATATCAATAATGAAATGGTAAAGGCACAAAAAAAGGGAAAAAAAGAGCAGAGCAGAGCGAGACAGCGAGACTGTGAAATAACGGGACCGCACTGATTAAGACAGACAGAAAGTGATGGTGCTGCAACAACTCTTGGCAGTGCTGGGAATGAAAGTCTACATTTCATTGTGAAAAAACATAAAAGGAGATGAATTTGCTCCCGTGCTGCCTGCAGCTTTTGGTAGACTGTAAAACAGTTTTCCTGGTTTCTCTGAAGGAATTGCTTTGAGCAAATATCCAAGTCAGGGGGGTTATTCTTTTTTTTTCTTACAGAAGATACCTGGATATAGCACCTACTCCTCCAGTTCTGGATGGATCCATACCTCTCCATGGATTTTATGCGGTCTGAAATGGCTTGAGGTCAGTGGTTTCTGAAGAAAACAAATGAAGCAATTGGTTCTTGCTGCTTGGTGCATATTTCCCATTGCTTGAGGAGAAAATTGGCCCTGGAACTGTGAACATGCATCAGTGTGTGCGGGAGCAGGGGTCAGGCAGGCACAGCACTGTTATAAATAAAAGGAAAATGTATCCCTCTGCATGGTGCTGGGATCCAGGGCTTATTTCCCTGGAGCTCCACATGTCCCATGTTATTTATGATCTCTAATGGCCCCATCCCAAACGGTGGCCGCTCCACAGATGGGCCTGGCTCCCCAAAGGGGACTGTCCCAGGAGTGCAGCTTCAGGGCAGCACCAGCCTCCTCCTCCTCGCTCTCTTATTGTCCATGGACACCCTGGAGGAGCACCTTGCTTTGGGGTCAGCCTCAGTTTTTTACTGTCTCGAAGAAATACCGGCTGTGCACAAAACCTGGAAATTATTTTGAAGCACAAGGCAAAGTCATGCTTTGTGCAAAGAGTTTCCGTGCAAGGGACGTTTTTAAGATCATGGTTCTCCCGTACTCAAGATCAGCACCCTAAATCCATGGATCTCCTCCCCTGGGGCAGCTCTAGGTTTGTGCATCTCGCTCACAGGAAAATTTCACTAAATCTCTTTTCCTGCTGCAAAATCAGCTTAGGAAACCTCAGCCTCGCTGTCCAGCTCCTCTTTCCCACATCCAAAAAGTGGCCCAGGAGAGCTGCTTGTGGGACCACACCAGAAATCACGTCCCTGAAGTATCTGGGCAAAAAAATACCTGCTGAGGGTTGCTTTGTTGGTGCTCTCTCGGGTGAGGGGTTGTGCATTTAGGGGTTATTTTCAACCAAGTTTATTTAGAGGATTTTCAAAATTATTCTTACTCAAAATATCGAGTTTGTGATGGAGCAAAATCTGTCCTTTACTCCTAAGGTGGATGCAGCTGCTCTCCCTTATTTTTTAACTCCCAGCCCAGCCCCTGCAGACCCAGGCTCAGGTTGGATATCAGGGAAAATTTCTTCCCCGAAAGGGTTTTCAAGCCCTGGCACAGGCTGCCCAAGAAAGTGGTGGAAAATCACCACCCCTGGAAGTGTTTGAAAAATGTGTAGATGGGGCACTTGGGGATGTGGTTTAGTGGTTGGGCTTGGCAGCGCTGGGTTAATGACTGGACTTAATGATCTTCGAGGTCTTTTGCAGACTTAATCATTCTATGGGTAGCCTGTAAAAGAGAGAAAAAAAATCTCTTTTACCAGGGGAATATTTCCTCAGCTGATGTAAACCATTTTAGCAACGCATTTCCAAAGGCCAGGATGGATGACGGGAGCCCAAGGATTTCCCACCAAGCTCCACAGATTCTGGATGAAATAAGCACAATTCATTGCAAGTCCTTAGCAAAACAAGCACACAGCTTGGTGCTTAAATTCCCCCACGATCTCAGCTATTTTTATGTACAGCCAGCCAGCGCTGTATTTATTTTCCCAGCATCACCCCCTGCTTGTTTTACAGGAGCAGGGCTTGACACAGAGGGTGTCAGGCAAATAACTCGCCCAGTGCTTCAAAAAGCCAGGGAGAGAGTCAGGAATCACAGCCTGGCACCGTGCAAATAAACACATCTGTCCCCTAGCTGCCTGGAAAACCGCAGGCGTGGGATTTAGGGGAAGGTGGGGAATTGGGAGTAGGGGGGAAGGTGCAAGAAAAGGAGCCGAGAGCGGCGTTCAATGAGCGTGTTTGAGTGGGAGTCACTCAGAGGCTGGTTTGTGGGGACTGCATCACACATTCACATTCAGCTCTCCTTAAAGGAGTTTGAGTTTCCTTTACTCACTACCAAGGCAACAAATTCCTTCAGGGAAGCAGGGTGAGCTCCCACGGAGTGGTTGTAAACAGCAGTGAGAGCAGCCACTTGTAGAGGTTCAATGGCCAGGCCCAGAGCAGCTCAAAGGGTACAGAATAAAATTTTTGGCGTCTAAAAACGTCTCCCCACAGGACTCTGGGATTGACCCCATGAACACCCAGTGCAGGGTGCCCCTGTGTGGGACAGGGAGCGTCAGCTGTGCTGCTCAGAGGCTGAGGGATGCTCAGACAACGTGCAGTGAACTGTGCTGCTGGTGCTGGCAGTTTTCCTTCTCACATCTGACTCCACACTCCTCTCCCTCAGCTCGACTGCTGTGAAAACTGAGCAAGGAGAGGTGGTTTGGAAGGAGCTGGGAGCAGAGTGAGCTGTGCAAGGCATCCTGCTAATGGTAATGATCTGCCTTATGGGCACTGCAGGTGTCAGAGCCTGGGCTTGACCCTCAGCATCCCACACCGGGGCAGGGACTGTCCCCACACATCCTGAGCCAAACCTCAGCCCTGTGACGTGACAAGGAGAGGGGCAGCTTTGCCTGTCACCTCTCCCAGCAGGGCTCACAGGCCCTCGGGGAGAGAAGGGCTGGAGCTCAGCTGGTGGAGCCTTGGCTTAGTTACAGCATCGCTGGTGACCCTGTGGCCTTTGTGACAAAGTGTGCTCAGCCCCAGGGCTGGAGAGGTTGGACACCTCTGGCTGATTTATCCAGAGGCACCACCACAGCCCAGCAAGGGCCCAGCCCCGGGAAGTTTGTGGAAGATGGATAACGCGGCACAGATATTAATGGGCCATTGGGGAAGGCAGCAGAAAATGTCAGGAAGATCTGTACCTGACACCTGCCTTCCAAACATAATTGTCCCTTGTCTGGTTGATGGAGGGGTTTGAACCTGGAGCTTCCAGTGCTGGAAGAACAGATCTCCAGGGGCTGCATGGAAGAGTGGGGACATGGCTGCACTGCTGACCCGCCAAAGGAGAGGTTCAAACCCTGAATCTCCAGCCAGACATTCCCAATTAACAACAGGAGCAGCGGAGAGCATCTCCAAACCCATCCTCATTGTCTGCCTTCAGGCAGGCCGAAGAACAGAGAGTTTCCCCACACAGCACCTTCGTCCCCAACAGCCGGGCAAGTTTGGGGTCCCTCTTGGCACAGCCACATGTTTGTTCAAGCCATGGATGCTGAGGGTGGCTTTCTATCCCACCAAAATCCAAATTGATCACCTGGTGCTTCCTCAAGAGAAATAATCACAGGTAAGTGCAACTTAAAATACAGACGATAAAGAGATCAGCCAGCCCGAGCCGTGGAACACGGCTCCTGTGAGGATTGGGATTGTTCAGCCAGGAGGAGGCTCCAGGGAGAGCTTATTGTGATCTTTTAGTACCCAAAGGGGCTCCAGGAGAGCTGGAGAGGGACTTTGGACAAGGAATGGAGTGACAGGATAAGGAAGAATGACTTCCCACTGCCAGAGGGCTGGGATGGATGGGATCTTGGGAAGGAATGCCTGGCTGGGAGGGTGGGGAGGCCCTGGCATAGGTTGCCCAGAGAAGCTGAGGCTGTCCCTGTAGCCCTGGAAGCATCCAAGCCCTTTAACAATCGCAATGTGAAGTCTCCAACCAAGTGGAGGAGAGGTGGGAATTTATCCCCCTGCTACACAGGACAACAAAATGCATCCCGACTTGTGGCTTCAATGTTTTCTTGACACGAGTCCTCCTGTCATCAGGAGCAACCAGAGATTTTTGGGTGCTTCTTTTTCACAGGGCCAATTTCCTGCACCTCAAAGAGGATGGAGCTCCAGGAAGCCCAAACCTAACCCTGTGAATGGCAAATCCCTCTGAAATGTTTCCCACAGGCCACCCAAATATTAATCCTCCAAATTCCCTCAGAAATGGATTCCCAGTTTCTGTACTCCAGCCTGCACCTGACTTTTCCACATGTCCCATCATCTCTAGTGCCTGACTCTTTTCAAGGTTTGTCCACTGTGTTTCAGCTGAGGGGTTTGGAGCAGAGTGAGGACAAACAGGGGTTTGGAGTGCTCCTCCCACCCCATTTCCTGCTGGCACCACGATTTGTCTTTCCCCAGACACACAATATTATGTGATTTTGATTTTCAGATGAACAATGATAATCAAGAAGACAAGAAGAAGAAGATTCATATAATTTTTCTCTGTTCATGTGATACATTTTAAGCTCCTGCCTCCCTCCCCCTGTTTACTCCGAGCTTTCACTGATTCCAGGATCTGTTACCGGGTATTCCTTGGAAACAACTCATCTCTGTTTACTGTCTCTGCAGGAGGTACTATTGCCTCTCACAGCTTAAATTCATGATTTTTTTTTTTCTGTTTGTTTGTGTTTTTCCATCTCCAACCTTCCTTCTCGCCTCCATTTCCAGAGAACATGGATATTCAAACTTTTTTGGAGACAAAACCTTATTGTGCAAGGATATTAAAGGTGTGCAAGACAAGGGCTCATGGGCAGAGGCTGCTCTGGGAGCCCTGTTTGGGTACCTCGATGATGGATCCTCACCAGCCAAGGGCTCCTCAGGGACTCCCCTCCACTTCAACCCATGGGGTGAAGGGGAGAAAAAGAGGAACTCCAAACTGAACCATTTACAGACTGAATCACCTGAATATGAGACAGGACTGGTCTCCCAGGACAGTGGTGACTGATTTTGATAAGACCAGGATGGTCTTCTAGCAGACAGGGAATGGCCCACAGCCCTGGAGAGACCTCACAGTGACTTCATCCATGACCTTGGACATCGGGAGGAATTTTCTCATGGAAAGGGTGGTCAGGCATTGGCAGGGGCTGCCCAGGCAGGTTTGGAGTCCCCATCCCTGGAGGTGTCCATGGAAAGCCTGGATGTGGCCCTCAGTGCTCTCGGCTGGTGACAAGGAGAGGATTGGCCACAGCTTGGACTCCATGACCTTGGAGATTCTGGGATTCCTGGGATTCTGTGACCTTCACTTCCATGGGCACCAATGTGCCTCTGCTGTTTTTCCAGAGGGTGGGACACCGTGCCAGGAGAGGAGGCTGGGAGATCAAATGGCTCCACGGCTTATTTAGAAGTGACAGATAAGCTGTAGCTCTCAGCTTGGTCACTCATGATACAGGAGCTTTGTATCCCTTTTGTTTAGGAAGCACTCCTCATCTGGCAGTGCGGGCTTCCCGGGGTCACTTCTGGGGTCTGGATTCTCAGCCAAGATCATTAGGATGGGAACCAGCCTCCTCCTCCTCCTCCTCTTCCTCCTCTTCCTCCTCCTCCAGCATTCAGCTGTGCCAGAAGCCCAGCCTGACTTCAGCAGGGATGATGTGAACGGCCCCAGCCTGAAGATGCCGGATAAGGCTGGCGTGGAGCAGCTTCAGTTTCTGGTGTTTGCCACCACCTCGGTGCCCCTGTTTGGGTCAGCTCCTGCTCTCCCTGCCTGCACAGCCTTCCTGCAGTGGGGGATGGAGAGGGCACAGCTGCCCCAGCTCGTTGCAGGGTGCCAAGGACAGAGAGCAGAGGGGTCCCAAGGCCCAGAGAGCCGAGGGGACAGAAACGGGAGAGCCCAGCAGAGACGCGGGCTGTGGAAAACGGGCTGTCATTGCCTGCTCTGACCCTTCCCCGCCCCGAGCCAACACTGCAGCTCTCATTTCCAGGCAGCAAGCTGGAAACCTTTCCTCCCCCGTCTCCAGATGCCAAAGGTGCCTGAGCTGAGACAGAAGCTTTCAGGGTGGCTCATCGTGAAATGCACAACCACAAACCCTCCCAGGGCTGGAGCTGAGCTTTCCCAGGCTCTGCTTGTGTGGAAACTGTGCCTAGCTCCACAGCCCGGCACAGCCCGGCAGGAGTGGGACAGGCACAGCCTCTGCCTGTCAGACTGGGGGATTTCTCTCTCTCTCTGCCTGTCTCGGTGCCTTTGGTGCAATGCAGTATTTTCTGCTCTGGCTGCTTTGCTCACTGGAGCCCTGCGAGTGCTGGAGGAAATGAGGGAGCTGCTCTGCAAAGCTGCTGGATGCAGCCACCATTCCCAACTCCAGAGCGTCCGTGCTCAGCCTGGGGATGGAGCAGAAGCCTGAAGAAGGTATTTTACACCCTGGCTCTGCTGCTCTTAGCAAAGTGAGGACTGGGAATGGAGAACCAGCAAAGCTGTCCAGCGAGGGAGTCCAGTTCCTGAGGATTTTGTGTCCAGAGCAGCTCAGAAAACATCTCAAGATGTTTCTTCTTCCATCAGCCAGTGTGGAGAGGGATTAGGGAAGGCATCAGTAATGCTTTGCTTGTCACATCTAGGATGGGAAAAAAAAAAGGGTAAATCCAGAGTTTTTCTGGCTAGCAATAGGAAAAGGCCCATATGCACCACCTGTGGGGTGTCCATGTCCACACCACAGAGCACCTGACCCGTGGCTTGTCCATCCCACCGAGACAGAAAAATTACATTTTGATAGATTTTTCAATCTCCAGAATGCCTGAAATGTAAAAGCTATCTCCCAAAAAAGGTGTTCAGGCTTTGCCTCAAAGGCACGAAGGGATTTGAACACAACTGTGGAACTGAGTGAGGGGAGGGAAGGAAGGAAGGACGGGAGGAAGGAAGTAAGGAAGGAAGGAAGGGAGGCAGGAAGGCAGGCAGGACGGCCGGAAGGAAGGAAGGACGGGAGGAAGGAAGTAAGGAAGGAAGGAAGGGAGGCAGGAAGGCAGGCAGGACGGCCGGAAGGAAGGAAGGACGGGAGGAAGGAAGTAAGGAAGGAAGGAAGGGAGGCAGGAAGGCAGGCAGGACGGCCGGAAGGAAGGAAGGACGGGAGGAAGGAAGTAAGGAAGGAAGGAAGGGAGGCAGGAAGGCAGGCAGGACGGCCGGAAGGAAGGAAGGACGGGAGGAAGGAAGTAAGGAAGGAAGGAAGGGAGGCAGGAAGGCAGGCAGGACGGCCGGAAGGAAGGAAGGACGGGAGGAAGGAAGTAAGGAAGGAAGGAAGGGAGGAAGGAAGGAAGGCCCAGAGCTCCCATTCCCCTCCTCGCTCCTGTCCCCTCGAACGAGAATCAGGCAGAATTCCTCATTCCCCAGCAGCCTTGGAGCCTGTTTGAAGCAATTTGGAGGCAATTTAATGAAAAGGAATAAACGAGTGGATATTGCCGTTTATGGATGGCTGAGTCAAACCCACAGGCAGTGATTAGAGGCCCACAGTCCCTTTCATGCCCACAGTAAGAAAATGACTTAAATTTGTTCCATTTTAGCTCCAAACAGGAGGTGAAGTTGTAGTGGGCTGGAATGTCCGTTATGCCACCTTTTAATATGCATCTGGAGGGAAAACAAAACAGAACAGATTTTTTATTTTAATTTAAATAAAGCGTCGGTTGATCCAAATCAAATTTCTCTGGCTTTGATCCTCTTCTTTTAGTTGGGATGCAAAGAAATGATGGTGGGGAAAACAGAGAATAAATAGTTACAACTTCCCTACTCTTTCTCCCACCTTCATTTGCCCTACAAATAATTTCCAAAGCAGCTTTTTACCCACCTGGCCCCTTTTATCACCATCTCTGGTGGTTCCTCACCTTCTTCCTCACCTGTCTGCAGTTTGCAGTCTTGATATTCTTAAACCACCTTCTCTCATCAGTGTCACTGTCATGATTTGGGGTTGTTTATTTCTTAATATGGAAAAGATACAATAAGATTTAAAACGTATTTGTCAGCCCTTACAGTCTTGTTTTTAGCTCTCCGGGGATTTAGTCACCATGGCACGAGTCTGGATTTGGACATCAAACTGATGGAAATTTGACATTTTTCAAGGCTTTCAGAGAAGTTACAAACAACAGCAAAAAGAAAAAAAAAATTAAAAATCTAAAAAGCCACACTTAAAGCATCAACTGCTGGAAGACAAATCACATTTCCAGTGGATAAAAAAAGAGAAAAATAAAGCCAGCACCTTGTGGATGCTGAATTTTCACGCTGCTGGTGGCAACTCTCCCTCTGGCCCTTAGCGCTGCGGTGTTTGCGCTGTTGTTCTGCCAGCTTGACTGGGCCGGGCTTTTCACAGCTCGCGCTTGGCAAGGGCAGGAAGGTGGTGCCAGGAGGAGGATGTGGGCTTCCAAGCAGGGGTTCAGAGATGCAGCGAGGCAGGAGTCCGGAGCGAGGAATGAATTATTTATTAAATTTACAATATTGTTTATATATTTTAGTTCCATAAAGCAATTGAACAGTGCCCACACTTCTCCTAGGGTGATTGGTCAAAGTCTCAGACACCCACTTAGAAATGTTTTTTCCTAATATAATGTACCCGAGGTCAGAAGATACCAGATATGAATGCTATTTACAAAAACCCTATCTATTGTTTACATAGGTTACACAGCAAAGGAAAAGTTCTCACAGAATGAATGCAAGGAGAGAAAATTTCCCTGCTAACAGCATTTCAGCATCCACAGGAGGATGCCAGCGGGAGCTGCTCAGCTCGGTGCCCCGGGTTTGGCAGAGGTGAGGGCAGAGCGACGAACGCGGGCTGGGGCACAGGATGGGAGCCCAGCTCCGGAGGGAACGCTTCGGTTTATCCCGCACTGACACATGCCGAGGATTTGTTTAAAAAATGGACACTTGGAAAGAGCATTTTTACCAGTTGTTAAGGAAACTCGAGCTTTCTTTTTTTAAAAAAATGGTTTCTGATGAAAAATGAGCCCATTCAGAGAACATCCTTCTTTCTACTTCTTTATTCTTCGTTATTCTTCTTTATTCTTTATTCTTTTCCTTTTTTCTTT